>QLNU02014802.1:109271854-109315921 GCA_006491805.2 Dysdera silvatica | reverse complement strand
CCTTCAGAGACAAACATTTATTTGGATTTTTTTTATGGCACCAGAGACAGAAACGTCAGACGATAAATATCCAAGAACTGGAACCGAATGCCGAACCATCCAATTAACAGTGAAAGTTGACTTTCAGCTATGTGTAGGGCAGATATACTCATGATTATACAGGCCTGCACAAAAGTTTAGACACAACACAAATTTGAGTATAACAAAATACTATTAAAACTGAAGAAGTAGGAACTTTAATATTACGAAGTATGAACACATGTAATATGCAAATTAAAAATTTGAGAACAGAAATCACATCAGTAGCGAACTTGCTGCAATATATAACTTAAAATAAGTAAAATATGTGGCACAAAAGTTTAGGCACAAACATAAATTTTAGCACTTGCATAAGGAAATGAACAATTTTAATAATCAATGTAGCCACCATTACTTCGTATTAGATTAAATACGCGGTCGTTCATTGAAAGCACAAGATTTTGAAAGGTTTCTGGTTCAAAATTAAACCACGCTTCTTCTATAGCCTTTTTAAGTTCTAAAACGGACGGATATTGCTTTCCATTGGCATACACAACATTCGTTAGTATGCCCCATACATTTTCGATGGGATTACAGTCAGGACTAAGAGCAGGCCAATCGAGAACTGTAATATTTTTAGCGCTCATCCATTCTTTTGTTGACCTGGATGTGTGGATGGACGCATTATCTTGTTGGAAAACCCAGTTTCGTCCACATAAAAGTTCGCCAAAAGGTAATAGGTGACTTTCAAGAGTTGCCTGGTATGCCTTGGAATCTTGTTTTCCATTCAAAAACGCCAAAGAAGTCTGTCCATTGAAGCTAAAGGCTCCCCAAACCATGACTGAACCTCCTCCTTGACGTCTGCTGAACCGACTTAAGGGGCGTTTTCGAAGATCGTGCCAGTAGTGCGAAAGGCCATCGGGACCATCTAAGTTCCACTTTTTTTCATCACTAAATAACACCTGCAGCCATTCGTCACTGTATGATATGTGCTGCCTTGCCCATTGTAGTCGTGCTTGTTTATGATGTAATTGCAAGCAGGGCTTGCGGCGCATTTTTGCATATCTCAAATGCCTGCATTCTACAATCCTTCTACGTATGGTTTCTCTTGACACTCGCATTGCTAACGTGTTTTTTATTTGATTTGCAGACAGGCTTTCATTTGAAGCCAATCTTCGTATTTGTCTATCATCCCGAATGCTGGTCACTCGAGGCCTCCCAGATCGTGATTTTGGTTGATACTGATCACCCCGGGATAACACTCGATAAATGCCTCGCTTTGAACGGTTCAATGCAACAGAAATTTGAGTAACAGATTTACCTTTAGTTTTCAGCCTCCAAATCTTCAAAATCTCGTCATTCGTAAATTGCTTTGACTTCGGCATCGTTCTAAGCATTCTAAATTATTTCAGGCCTTATATAACAACTCTGGGAAACGCCCCTTCGATCACTTGGGAACTTCGCGCCGTTAATTTGCATAAATCTGACATATGTGCCTAAACATTTGTGGCATGCAGATTCCAATATTACGGTGTTGGGATATTTTGTTTCAGTACTTTTGGTAATCTTTTAAGTTGCACAATTTATTATTGGTTCTAGGATTATTTAGATACAATATCGGCGAAGTTCAATGCAAATTCTCGCTTTTATTTATAATTTGCCTCTGTGTCTAAACTTTTGTGCAGGCCTGTAGCTGCGACGAACAATTGTGATTATAATATTTTTAATGATATGAGTTTCTTATTTCTAAAGTTATTTACATATTTTATGTAATTGATTTACAGGAATTATCCATTTTCGTAAGTAGCAGCATACGTTTTTCGTGCCTTGTAATTTAACTGCTCTTTTATATCAACGTGCTGCTGAAAATTCATTTCTCTAAATTAGACAATGGAATTTGATGACTTGTTTCATCAGGAAACCAAAACAGACAACTTGATAAATTAATGAAAAAATTCGGTTATTTCTATTCCGATGTTGGCATGTAGATCTTTTAAATTTTAAACTCGAGCAAAATATTAAACACCAATCAATAAACCTATCCTAACCTTTTATGAGCTGTAAAATTTCAATTCCATTAGATGCTTCTAATATAGATTGACTTCAAACCATCACACATTTACAAAGGTAGTAATGGATTTACGTTTTAAATACTGTTGACTCCAAGATTTCATATTATCTCTCGTATTTAAATTAAAACACTGTTCTTCCAGTTTGACTGAGCTCATTTTAACTAATCTCCTCTTTCGGCTTTGTCCCAATTTTTGTTTAGATTCCCCAGATAGCACAGCATGTACCTAGGATGTCGTTTCTTGTTCTCATACGTCTTTACTTGGTCCTGGTACAATGCGAATATGTTTCGGACGTCCATGGGGCATTCATATTCGGATGTTCTTAGGAAGTTCATGTCTGACGTCCGAAAGATGTTTGTTTCGGACATCCATGGGACTATATATATAGTCCTGTGGATCGTCATAACACGTCCTGAAAATATCTGAATAATGTATCTAAAGCATCCTAAAAGAAGATTCAAGTTTTGTCCTAAACACCGCCGTAACACGTCCTGGAAATGCTCGAATAACTTCCCAAAAACGTAACAAAATGAAATCCTACTTTTGTCCTAAAAAAATCACCGTAATATGTTCGAGCAGACATCCTCAGAACCTTCAAAAAACGTACTTCAAACGTTCATATGGATCACCGTAGGACGTACCCCACGGACGCCCGAAGGTGTATTTTGAATGTCCTGTGGATGTTGGGATATCCACGCCGGATGTCCAGGGAACGTTCTCGAGACGTTTTCGTCTGGGTCATTATCCCGTCGTTATGGGCCGTATATCCCATCTGCATCAACATTCGTTTGAGAACAGTTCGCTCATGTAGCGTGTTATTTTTGGACCCCAATCCAACCTTGTCTGGCATTGAAAAACCGTTTTGCTGATGTGGTCAAATTTCTTTTCATCATCTTGCCCGTTCAATTTGAATCAGTTTTGCTAAGTGTATTTTGAATATATAAGCATTTTGAATATAATCATCGATATTCGAGGGTTAATTAATATGCTTGTTTCTGCTCTTCACTAATCTTTCTATTTTCTTACTCAAGTACATCTTCACTATTCAGATGGGCTGTAGGCATAATTCTTCCCATGGTGCCATCAACGTAGAGTTTTCAAATTCATTGGGGGAGTCCAAGCAGACCTTATACTACACACATTTGTTCATTACAACTTATGAAAAATCTCAATTTATTTTAAATTATTGGGGATTGGGCACCCCCCCCACAGGCCCATGTGACTTTATGATCACATTGCCGAAGCTAATACCTTATGTACCTTATTATGTATATCTTACGTGTATATATTTGATGCCTGGAAAATAAATTTGAATTTGAATAACCACCAAACCATCATAAAATCTTTGGCAAAACAATCATGTTTGAAACATTTGCAATTATATTTATAATAGTTCATATGGCACGTTCGTTGTGGTCGCGTGTTGAAATGTAAATAGAATATGTGGACAATGGCGCGAATTATTTGAACAAAATCTTTTCTATTCAAATTTTGATTTTAAATTCCTTTTAAAAAGTCATGGATTCTGACGAAATTTCGAACCCTCCTGAACCTCTCAACTATTCTGAAATATTTCTAGAAGCAGTTATGGCATTAAGAAATAGAAAAATGACCCCTGAAGCTCTCGACAGTTATAGCATGAAGAAATATAACATAGCCATTTCGGAATGCTTACCAAATATCCATCGCATCTTGAGATCTAAACGAGAATACAAGAGCCGCAAAGTTGTAAGAGGTAGGCAGCCAAAAATCTTGCAAATAAACCGTAAATTTCTACAAGATATTCTCCGACAAAATCATGCTTTTGAAGGAAATTGTAAGATAAACAATCAGAGTTCAATGCTATCAAAAAGCGTCCAAAAGCTGTTAGCCAGTGTCAAAAATGGAGCAACCATTATAAAGCTCCAAGAACCAACGAACAGAAAAACGAGAGCTCCACGAAAGAAACTGCTTTGCAAAAAGACCAAAAACGAAATACTAAAGCCTATCTCTGAAAGAAATCTTGCGACTAGAGTCGAAATGCCTATGCCTGATGAGGATTACCAACTTGGACAAGAACGTGAAGTTTAACGCGAGTGTGAATTACAGTAATTAAACGCAGGCAAATTAACAATAAACTAAATAATGTTATTATAGAATGAACTGTACTCAAAGATTCGTTTTAAAATTGCGTATTTAAAGTGTTCAGGGGATCTGTTTAATATGTTTAGCTATTTCAGTATGTGGCTTGAGAAATATTGCAAACAGTTTCATAAACACGATTATGTAATTCCGATATTCTGCTTCTTGATATTTGTGTGTTTTGAAGTTTTACATCTTTAGACGTCCTTAAGACGGTGCTGCGAGTAAACTTGAATCGGACCGATACCTTAACGTGAGTTACGAACTACAATAGATTTTCAAAAGACCATACTAACTAGGAATTGAACCGAGTACAGGGGATGCCAGTTCGTTCACTGAAATAATGAATGAATGATTTTTCCCATGTATCATAAAGGAACTGGAACGTTTAGTGATTTGGCCTTTGAGTGATTTGATACATCGCTAAAACCAAGCCCCGTTGGTAGAACAGTATCTATAACCACTGGGGTTATAGACACTGTGTCTATAACTTTTTACTTTCTGATGTATTTATATATTTGGTATATATATTTGATAGATGATATATATTTGATGCATGATATATATTTTGATAATTATATAAGGTACTTCCATAATATAGCGGCCCCCGTTGTTATTTGGCGATTTTAAGAGTTCGCCAAAATCACCAAAGTAAAAATAGTTTAATAATGCTCCCATATTGTATCCTAACATTATTTTTAATTATCGTTATACAGATTATTTACATACAGTTATGTACATATAGATTATTACATACAGTTATGTATATATAGATTATTACATACAGTTTCATGTTGTGGCCATTATCGCATACTTGTTTGCGAGGTAAAAGAGCTCTTTCTTGAAAAAATGATATAGCATCCACCTCTGAATTTGGTTAATTAAAGATTGTTAACCGCATATTTCTAAAAAAAAAATAATAATAATATTACTATTTAAAAAGGCAATGCGATTTCGTAAATCTTACAAAACGAAACTTAGCAAAAAAACTTTCCAAAAATGCAAACGATGGTAATGTAAGAAAACGTCACGAGATTTTGGCAACTTTTTGATAATAATTACCCTCTATCTTGGCAATATATTTCGGGGGGCGCTATAATATGGAAGTACCTTATATAAACACAGTAAATGAATGTGATGTAAATTTGGTGCCACGAGCATTAAAAAAAAAATCAGGCTGAAATATGTTCACCAGTCATCATTTCGCCAAAACCAAGGCAACGCCAAATCTACACACGAAGTTTAGCTACAAGCAGGGATATATATAATCGAGGTCTAGCGCAGCCTATCGGCGCTAGGGTACTTCTTTTGGAGACCTAGCGGCGCTAAGGAAAAATTTTAGGAAATCATACATTTTAAAAACAAAATTCTGTTCAAGTTGTAAATAAAAAATATGCGGCTCTACAATTTTATTAAGAAAATTGCTTTAGAGCAATGACCCTAAAATTTTGAATAAATCAACTAAGAATCGTGGGAATTTAAACGAAATTACAGCTTGGAACACGTGTCATAAACTGCGTTCCGAATAATAAAAGCCACAATGTGTTGTTTGACACTATGAAGGCGAAAAGGCGGACTTTTGGCTATCTTTTTCAATTGTTTTCTTTATTTTATTAGCTCACTTCAGAGGTCATTCCTGGTTTAGTTCGGCTTGGGCACATGCGTTTGTATCACATTATTATTTCACGCTTATATACCCCGAAGCTATATACTGTAGGCAGTGTCGGGCATTTGGTCGGGGGGGGGGTCTTGCAATGCTGGCTCAACAACCCATGCATCATAGGCGTACGCAGAACGTTCGTAAGGGGGGGTTACAGAGCTAGAACTCACATAGTCCTATTTTAAATACACAAAATTTCATTGCATTGGGGGGGGGGTTACAACCCCCATCAACACCCCCCCCTGCATACGCCAATACCATACATAATAATAATTTCTGTCCCTATCAGATTAATGGGCTGTTGACTGGTTAGGGGGTTCCCTGATCGCCCCTCCCCGTGGATTCACCCGATTCAGAAGAGCGCTAGGCTATTTTTTGTTTTAGGACTACACCACTGGAGGCAAGCTTGGAAACCGTATTGAAAAAGCCACGAAAGGTCTTTGTGAGGTTATTATAACTAGAATTAAATCATCCCAACAGAAAAAACAGGTTCGGCATTTTACTAATAAAAAAAAACAACGTTAGGCAAAGTAATTTAATCATCAATAGTATCCAAAAAGAAATGTAATATATTTTCATACGTATTTCTATGCCAAAATTTATTAAAATTGTTTGTGCTCAACATTTAAAAAATAAAATATCAATAACGTTCAGAGCGACCTGGTAAGTAAAACCACTTCTTAATTGGAAAAAATACGTATCCTAAAAGTGCTGGTGCATGAAACCTCGCTAATTGTTTATTATTTTTTTCATACACATGCTACATATCCACCTGGGCAGCAATGGGTAAGGACGCAAGTCTGACAAAGCCCCCGGGTGTCACTGCATAACATGTCACCTACTGAATTTTATTCCAGTGTTACTAAAAAACTACTGGCAACAGGCAAAGTGACCAGCTGCCATGTTGTTTATGGCCTTGTTCCCAAATTTTCGGGAATCAGTGAAGGGGTTGTGGTAGGAGTACCCCGCTTTCAGCTGCGCCCTTGCTGCCCCTTCAAATAGTCTTCGGGTACCCGTAAATCAGTAAAATGTTCAATCACAAATCCTGCAACGTGGGAAAAGTAAAAAGCGAATATTCACCTAGTTCGTGGGGCGGATGTTTGCGACAGGAAAATAGACTTAATTGCATATGTAATCCATTAAAAAAAAAATAAGGATCAGACGTTCAGACATTTTCTCTGCGACGAACAAAGCACAATGAACGTGAAGCAAAAAGAAAATGGCGTATCGCACCAGTTCTCACTGCAACATACAGACGTATATGACATTTGAGTATGTGACTTCACCAGCCGATCTACTGAAATTTAGAACGATTTCAAGAGGACGGAGAAAGAGAAGTAGTTAACGCGTCGTGCAGTAATGCCAGCCCCTGCTGGCCAGTAGAAAAAGTCATGGACTATCCCATCGTCATCATAGATACATCATAGTAGAAAAAATCATGGAATATCCCATCCATTGCTTAGTTTTTTTCACATTAATTTAGAGAGTATACTTGTATCCATATCAAAGACCAATCAATCCATTACACCACGCTTATATAAAATAAGATTTAATTTAAGAAATAGTTTTCGTGTCTTTCGTCAATGATGAATTAGTGAATGACCTGTTCTTGTAGTATTTGTCGCCAAAAAACAATTTAATGCAAATCTGATTATACGTAAGTTAGCAATATTTTACTTAAATTATTTTAATAGTTTGGGGAATTAAACTTCGTTTTACCACTTAAATGCAGATAGATTTTAATCTGAAAATAAGGATATCACGACAATTCAACACGGGATGAATCAGCAGATATTTCAGCACAATTTAAATTCAGCGAGAAGCAATGCAGCACGTTATAAATTCGGTGTGTAGTAATTTTGCAAAATTGTAGCATTCTCATCACAATTTAAGCTCAACGATAGACGATGCAGCACGTTATAAATTCAGTGCATAGCAATTTTGCAAAATTGTAGCATTCCGAAACGATTTCCATCCCACTTTTTCAAGACTGAGGAATCACACAACCCAGATAGTACAAAAACGTCTCTGCGCCGGACGTCCTCTGGACATTCAATATACACTGTCGGACGTCCGTGGGACGTCATGCGGTGATCCATGTGCATGCGTGAAGTACGTCCTTTGAGGGTCCTGAGGATGTCCGCGGAGAACATATTTCGGAGGATTTTAGGACAAAAACTGGAATTCCTTTTAGCATGTTTTAAGACTTGTTACTGCGGATTTTAGGACGAAATTTGGACTACTTAAGAATGTTATTTTGATATTTATAGGATTTGTTACGGCAGTTTTTAGGATGAAATTTTGGTTTACTATTAGGACTGTTTAAAGACATGTTTTGGATATTTATAGGACAATAGTTCAATTTCCTTTTAGGACGTTTAAAGGACTTTATCTTAACATTTTCAGGACGTGTTACGGCGGCATTTAGGACAAAACTTGGATTTATTTTTATGATGGTTTAGGGACATTATTTGGTTCTTTTCAGGACGTGTATTGGTGGTTTTTAGGAGAAAAGTTGGATTTCCTTCTGTGATGTTTTAAGGACATTATTTTGATATTTTCAGGAAGTGTTACGGCTGTTCTTAGGACAAAAGTTGGATTTCCTTCTAGAATGTTTTCAGGGCGTGTTACTCTAGTTTTTGTGACAAAATTGGATTTTCTTTTAGGATGTGCTTTAGGGATAATATTTGGATCTTTCACGATTGTGCATAGGACAAAAATATTATTAACCCTAATTATTATCTTTGACATATAGTTCCCTTCAGATCATGTTTCGCCTGAATATGTGTAAAACTATATTTCTGTATACATATATATATACAGGGTGGTCCTAAACTATATGTCAAAAATGTAAAGGCAGGTAGAGGGGACCTAAATAAGCAGATTTCGTATAGGAATGTGTGTGCGGTAATGACACATTAAAGCGCTAGCTTGTAAAGCAGTATGAATCACAGGAAACTGAAAAGACAAGTAAAGACAAAAGAAAACAAAAATTTATTAATAGTTTACAAGAGGTGCCCGAAAGAGCGGCCACCAACAGCGATACAAGATTCACAGCGACGGCGCATGGATCGGCGTACATTAGAAAAGACGTCAGGCATGTCGATCACATGTCCAGCAGCAACAGACAAGCGGGCAACAAGATCTTCTTCAGATGTGACGGGACTCTCGTACACCAGGCTTTTAATATGACCCCCAAAACAAAAAATCCAAGCAGGTTAAATCAGGAGGACGCGGTGGCCAGGGACCTGGACCGCCCCGTCCTATAAAATGCTGGCCGTAGACAGCGTCCAGGTGATTCCTGACGTTTCGACTGAAGTGAGCTGGGGCTCCATCGTGCTGGAACCACATTCGTCTGCGAACAGCTGGAGGAACATCGACCAGAAATTCAGGTAAGAACTCCTGTATGAAGATGTTGTATGTGTGGCCAGTTAAACGACTAGGTAGAATGTACGGTCCTACTAAGTTATTGTGCACATTGCCTGCCCAAACATTAATGGAAAACCTTTCTTGGTAGGCGTGTGCTATTGTGCCATGTGGGTTACTATGAGCCCACAGGTGAGAATTATGGATGTTAAACATACCCGACAGCGTAAAGGTAGCCTCATCAGTAAATAAAACATCTGCAGGGAAGGTTTGATTGGCTGCAGTCTGCTGTAGGTACCAACGAGCAAAGTTGAGACGTGGAAGATAATCGTCAGGGGTCATTGCCTGCACTCTTTGTAAATGATACGGATGCATTCCGTCTTCATGTAACGTCCTCAAAACATTTTGATGGCTCACACCCAACGCACGTCCTACAGCTCTCGAGCTTGTCGAAGGATTATCCTCTACTGTGTTCAGTATTCTTTCTTCCACTGCAGGAGTTCTGCGATATCTTCCAAAGCCAGTTCCACGCCTGGAAGCATAAAATGATCCATTCGTGCGTAACTCCCGATGCAGACGCTCGAATGTTCGACGATCCGGCTGATTCCTATCCGGGAATCGCTCCCTGTACATCCTTTGAGCAGCTAATCCATTTCCTTGTGCAGCCCCATACATGAAATGCATGTCGGCCAGCTCCGCATTGGTGAAACGATGCATGCTGCTCGAGATCCGTGCGGGAAATGATGAATCCAGCTAGCGAAGCGCTTTTATACGCCGCAGTCATCAGCGCTCTCTACCGGCTCAAGGCGGCATTACCACACACACACAATCCTATACGAAATCTGCTTATTTAGGTCCCCTCTACCTGCCTTTACATTTTTGACATATAGTTTAGGACCACCCTGTATATATGCTTAGAGTAATTAGTAAGTGAAAGTTCTTTTCGCTGTGTTTCACCACTTAATTTCATTGATAATATTTATAACAATGAACTTCTAAATTATTTACCTGAAGTTTGTTTGCCAAACATTTTTTAGTAAACCTATAATTTGCTCTCTTTCAGTCTGACAACTTCCTTCACATTTTCACCCTCCCCCTTAAGAGGCGGAATCATATTTACTATAAATTACTTGCATATAATCTCAAAAGAATCATATTTTTCATCAAAATCCACACTTCAGGGTTTGTAACATGTTAATGGAAAATGTAATACGTTAAATTCCATTTTTATTTCTCTCCCTATAATTTTAAGATGCAACAGGGTATCTACAAAAAAAGTTACTTTGAAATTTCTTTTAACTACGAACTTTTTCCCTGATTACAAAAATATCGGGGGGCATAAAAACACAGCCAAATAAATAGTTTCATGTACTCACAAACTAGCAAATTTTTCTGATAAAAAAGTTTTTGTAAATTAAATTTATATTTAAATTCCCTGATTAATTTCAACTCTTTGACAAATACCCTAATAATTCCGGGAATACCAAATTCCCTGATTTTGCCAATCTGTGCACTCCCTAATGCAACCATTACTCGTTTATAGAAACTTTCGCATCAATAAATTGCAATATTAAATCACTATACTTCACTTAAGCAATTGTCATCGTAATTCATCAATAAACCTTTGAATTCAAGTTAATTCGTAAAAGTAAAAACCAAATTCAAAAATTTACAAAAATATTCAAAAATTGTAATTAAAGTTCGCACAAACCGATCTTTTCTATTTTCAAGTATACCATCCAGACTTCAACAAGAAACCAGCCAGCACGCGGTAAGAATAAAATCTTCCAGCGTTGTACTGAGTAGGGCTGATAATTAATGTTTACTGAAACGGAACAGACTAATGCTGAAATTCTTTCATAAGAGCATAGACGTTATTGAGAAAATTTTAAATTTAACGAAAACTATAGCTTACATCACTCTTGCGTCATCAACAAGCGGCAGGAGAGAGATATACCTGTTTACTTCAAGAGGCATGAAGTAGTAAATTTCTGTTGCCACTCCAAATAAGAAAAAGTTGGGAAGTAGTAATTGCCAAGTAAATCGCAATGGTAATATTGTGTAACTGTGAAATATTTGCTTTAGAAATTTTGTTTATAATTTTATTTATTTAACAAAAGTATCCTTGGATGATTGAAACTATGTTTATCTTATATAATAAGAAATGTGTTCATTGCATTAAAAGTTTCATCAATACATAGTCATATTGAATCGATTTTTGTCTGCTTATATTCTGTCGAATGGGTTTTAATTGTTTACATTTCGCTTTGTATTATCATAAAATAACAATAATAACCACTATTTCAGATCACTGGCCTATCCCTTCAAAGGGGATTTTTAATTAATAATTTTTGTTTTGTGTATAATGATTATGGTTGTCTTTAGATAAGCTTTCTTTCACTTTAGAACAGGTTTATGAGGCGTTGAATACTGGTTGTTAAAGGAAATCTTCGAACTTTGATATAAGGGCAGCCGTTTGAGGCCAGTGATCCATCCAGTTTTTTATTACAATCTTCTTAAATTTTTAATACACTTTAATCTGAAATTTAAAACAAATTCGGCAAAAGCGAGAAAAATAATAACAAAACTAATACATTTCTATCTAAATTAATGTTTATAATAAGTGTGTGTGAAAATTAATAATAAAAAAATACATTTCTATCTAGATTAATATTTATAATTGTAAGTTTAAGTAACCTGTTTTTTGGTTGGGCCGCCTGTGTGTTATTTTATATTTCATTTAATTTTTATTAAAGTTAATTTCTCAATATCAACATCACAATACACTCATGTTTGTAAAAATTGCAACACCATGAAGGACTCGTCCGAATTGAATGAAATTTAATGTACAAACGACCTGTACTGATACAAATAAACGATTAAAATTACAAAGAAGAAAAAAAATATTACATGTCGAAAATCAGTATTTGGTGAAGCCACTACGCGCGTAAATACCTGTAAGTGATGCTATACGACGTGGCATGGAATCAAACAGATGTCGAATGTGTGCCTGAGGAAGAGCATTCCAGATTGCTTGTATGCGACCCCAAAGTTCATCTGTAGTAGCTATGGGACGAGGATCACGAGCGAGACGCCGACCAACGAAATCCCACACATGTTCAATCGGCGACATATCCGGCGAATAGGCAGGCCAAGGAAGAAGCTGTATCTGTTGTGATGAAAAGAAGTCTTGAACATTCCTGGCAATATGTGGGCGGGCATTGTCCTGTTGAAATACAGCTCCGGGAATGCCTTGAAGGAAGGGAACAACTTCGGACTCCAGAACTTCATTGGTGTACCGGTTGCTATTAAGATTACCCACAATTCGTAGCAGCTGAGATCGTCCATGATACGCAATCTCAACCCAGACCATAACGCTAGGGTTTCGTCCACTATGATGTTGTATAACGCACTACGGAAGGTGGCGTTCACCGGTATAGCGTCTAACACGGATGCGGCCATCACTGTACCCCAAATTAAAGTGGGATTCGTCAGAAAACACCACTTGTTGCCAATCAGCACGCCAGTCTCTATGTCCATGAGCCCATTGTAGCCGCAGGCGCCGATGGTTTTGCGTCAGGAGGATCCTGTATAAAGGAACTCTTGCACGCAGTCCACGGTGCAGTAGACGCCGACGAATTGATGAAGCACACAATGATACACCTGTAGCAGTGCACCAACGTTCTGCCAACTGTCCAGATGAAGCAAAACGGTCCGTCACCGCCATGCGGACCAGGTGTCTATCATCCCGTGCTGACGTCACCTTTCGGCGTCCACTTCTGGATTTCCGAGTTGTCTGGTTCTCTTGAACCCACTGCTTCCACACTCGCATCACTGTGCTGCTGTTACGCCCCATACGAGCTGCTATTGCACGATAAGAAAACCCTCCTTCACGAAGGCCGATCATTCGTCCCCGTTCAAACTCCGTAACTTGCTGAAATGTCGCCCTCTTTCGTCGTAGAGGCATAGTGACGTCTCATGTAACGTTTACCACTAGCAGATAACCATACACGCCCCGCTACAGCCCTCTATTTATACGGATCCATCAGCAGTTCAGAGGGCGCTGCTCAGCCCACGCATGCGTGATGACTCTGAAATTCTAATCATTTGAATAGTATACCCTAATTTGCATTTCCTGAAAGTTTCAGCTCAATCACATGATTCCTTCATGGTGTTGCAATTTTTACAAACATGAGTTTATCAAAACGCAGTATACATCACTTGCTCACCGGTTTGACACTCGCATGTTTTATATAATATTCTTTAATTTAATATACCTGCATCTATTTTGAAAAAAATAAACTTAAATTTGAAAATAGTTTATTATTTTATAAAAGTATTGTTAAATTTCCGTTAATTTTCTCAACATAAAACTAATGTACACTCTCACATTCATATCGTGCGTCTCTCAGGTTTAGAAATACTGCTCAAGAAAACAGAGTATTTAAAAGAATAGAGCCAAAAGGATTTATATGCATAAAAAATTATATACGTTTCAAAAAGTACGTTTTATTAATTTCCATAAAAGTGAACGTTAATTTATTGAATCTGCGTCTGCGTGATCACTTAATAAAAAAATATAAAATTTATTTAAAATAAAATACGAATAAAAAATATGATAGAGCAATCGTGCTGTGTTACAATGTATAAAGTTATTTCCAACCAAGTTGAGCAGTGGCATAACTAGTCTCGCTATCTAGGAGGATTACAGCTCTTACTCCCAATGTGCTCACATGGATATTTTCATTTTCGTACGGGGCTAAATTATTTCTAAGTTAAGTGCCATCCCTACATAGCTCCCTCTAGTTACGCCAATGACTGCGCAAATTTACAAGTGTGAACAACCTTTCCATCTTTTCATCCATCACGTCAGAGAGCGAAATGTAATTCAACTACAATTATTCTTACCCGCCATCGCCCAAGGGTTTAGCTATCATTATTTGCAGTTATGGATTCCATATTTGCAGTCTAACAGTTCATTTGTCGTTGACAAAGAATGTAAATAACAGAACTCTCAATAAAACGTTGTAGCTTATGCTGACAAGATAAACGTTCGACGTACCCTGCAATCTTAAATCTTCGCTACAAACTCTGCATTTATTTTATCAAGGTGTGGTTTAATGAATGATTTGAAACACTTTCGCTTTCCATTCATGTCGACTACAAAAGAATATTGGCGTATTGATTGATAATTGTTTCCGCACTTTGTAAAACACGTCGAGTTCAGTTCTTGCCGACTCAATCAAACCCAATTCTGGTAAAGGAGCGTCCCAAATTACAGATAATTTCTCATCATATTGTCACGTTGGTTTGAGCTTAGTTCCACAATTCTTTTTTAAATTCCTCGTTGTTTGAAGAGGATATTCGGGAGGATTTCACCAATTAAATTAAATTAAATTTCGGCACCCACACGTTAAATTGTCAGCTAAGGTTCAGTGAGTTTATCCATTTAGGGTAAATTATTAACCACTTTAGTTTGAATTGTGCTGACTCGCTAAGGAGGGTCAATAGTATCGCAATCAAAGGGGTCAAAGAGATCCTGATCCATAAATGACCCACAATTCATGGTTGCTGAAATTCAATTTCACATGTGATTGTACGGGAAGTTTCCAAAAGGTCGATTTGGTTTTATCATGCGTTCACTATTTGAGAAAAATATCGACGTATCAACATGGCTACGACTAAGTACGCGAGATACACCTGAAATAACTTTTTATGATATAGATTGAAAATATTAAGTCACTGTAATCATATAAAGTATAAATATGATGCAACGTAACTGATGAATTATGTACATTTATAAAATGGGCCACAGTACAGATGTATCCCGTGTTTACTTTCTCGCCAAGGTGCGGCAACCTCCTTTCCGGATTATGCCATCACGATTCCTCGTTTTGCGCGTTTGCTTCATTTCTGGTCGCCATGTTTGTTTACAAACGGACTATCTATTTGAGTTGGCGACAATGCAGGAATTTATCTGTACTGTCACCATAAAATGTAATATTTTGACACCCAGGATTTATAGCTCGAACTATTCTTTTGACCCACCATCATGTGATTTGGTGGGTCAAAATGTTACAAGTTTATAATACCATGTAAAAGGCAATACATTTTGCAATAAACCATTATCATTAAATAAAAATAATGACTTTGGATAAGTTTAATTTTAAAAATTAAGGTTGTAGGACGTCAACCATTAGATAAAAAAAAGTGTGAGATCAAACAGGGTGAGTTCTCTAAGTTATGTGATTTGTTAAAGTATAAAAGAATTGTTTACGATTTTTCAAAAGAATAAAGCAATTGTTTACAATTTTAAAAGATAATAGAAAAAATGTTTAAAATTCAAAAAGAAAATAAAGCAGTTGTTTCATTTTTATACGAGGCCAGGATAATTTTTTCCATTTCTACAGGAAAATAGTTAATTGTTTTTATTTCTGCACAAAAATAGAGCGTTCACAGCAAAACTACAAGTAAAGTTCAAAAGCATATTTAGAAAATTTTAAGATCGTGTTTCGTCCATTCATTCTTTCGTAACATTCATTTGCTGCTATTGTTTTGTATGAAAAACATAATAAATAATCTGGAAATGTTGGCCGAGCAAGCGGCACTGTGTTTTGAAGAGAGAGAGGGAGGGACATAGAGTCTAATAGATGAGGAAATAAAGAAGAGATGGAATCTCCATTTGGGGATCAGAGCTCTTAACGAGATGTGGTGGAAGAACCCAAGTTGGGATACATTTGCTGCTGTGCGCAAGGTGTTGAGGATGGTGACCGCCAATTAGCTGCTTCGTATTCTTAACAACCGAATGTATATCTTACTTAGTGTATTGAAAGGCAAAAATGAAGTTAAAATATGACTAATTCAAATATAAGTACAGAATGACATATGATGTCTTTTTTTCTTTTTTTTTTTTTTCTGGTTTACGGCTCAAAGACTACAGTGGTCATGCTGCGCCGGGACCTACTGTTTTCCGAGGAATCCGAACCTCTTAAGGCCTAGGGAACCAAACCCCGGACTACAGTGAGCAGTGCGATCTTTATGAGATCTCTGAGTAAGCGTTCTTTGCACTGCTGGGAGTCGAACCCGGATTAACGGCGCACTAGGCGAACGCGTTACCACACTGCGCCACCGCAGGGCGACACATGATGTCATATCGATGGAATGAAATCTCAAAGAAAAAGAAGCGGGAAATGAAAAAAAAACTTGAAAGGGGGCTTTCAAAAAATATTTATGTACTTCCCGAGAAGAATGGATCTAGAAAAAACTGGTTTAACCCGTAACTAGAGACGTGCGGTCTGACAGACAGCTAATAGCAAAGAAAAAATATCAGACAACCCAAAGAAGCAGGGAGAAGTACATACTTGGAACCAATGAAAGAAATAGAAAGGAAATATTTGGACGAGAGAGCAAACAAGAGTAGAGGATATCATTTCAAAATTAGGAAGCTGAAATGGCTATACGCATATCCCAGCTGAAATGGCTATAGGCATATCACGAACTAAAATGGCCATAGGCATATTGTAATAAATAGATAGCTATAGGCATATCAGAAAGCTGAAATGGCCATAGTGATAACGAAAGCTGAAATGGATATAGGCATATCGCAAGCTGAAATGGCTATAGGCATATCAGAAAGCTGAAATGGCTATAGGCATATCAGAAAGCTGAAATGGCCATAGTGATAACGAAAGCTGAAATGGATATAGGCATATGAGAAAGCTGAAATGGTTATAAGCATAACGTAAGCTGAAATGGCTATAGGCATATGGAAAGCTAAAATAGCTGTAGTTATATCAAAAAGCTGAAATAGCTGTAGGCATATCAAAAAACTGAAATAGCTGTAGGCATATCAAAAAACTGAAATAGCTATAGGCATATCGCAAGAACTGATCAAGTATGGACAACTGAAATTCTCCGCTGGATTCTGACAAACTATTGAAGACATAGAACTGGTCCTCCGACCGAATGGGTTGATGAAATATAAAAACAGGTTGGGGTGATATGGAAGTGAATTTCTCAGGATAGAATAGGCATATATATGATAGATAGGGCGGGAACACATGGAGACACCTTCATTCAGCAGTGGAGAGATAATGATTGAATGTGATGAAATGATATATATATGATAATAGAAAAGAAATTGACCTTTAAATAGGTAACCAAACTCGAAGAATTAAAGAAAAGTACTGTTTCAACTATGAATAAAGCAGGTATTAACTTCTGCATCTTCTGTAGAAAATTTTATAAACTTACTATAAACCACAGTTAAATTTCTTTGGCGCAGTATAGCCCAGATGCTCTTGCGCCATAAAAAAGCCAAACAAACAGTTAAATTTCTTCTTAAAGAGAACTTAAAGTGAATATTAATATTTGAAGAAACTAACGATTTTTCAAAAACGATACCCAAACATCTAAATTATTAAACAAATTCTTCCAAAACTACTGAAATAGCTCATGAAAATCAAATATTATTAATTGAAAAATTATCTAAATACAAAACTTTCGTCTTCATGTTTAATACCCCATAAAATGCACTCATTCTAACCTCCTCGTTTCATTACAGTTTCCTGATCATATACACTTTATAAGACATCTTAACGATCTAATACCACAGTACTCATGGACGAAACTTGGACTTCCAGTGTTGCTTGGACCCTAGGGTGTGGAATCTTCTTCCTAACTTACTTAAATCTATTTATTCCTTTGCCAAATATAAAAAACTTCGGCGGACATCTACTGGAGAGAGAGAATTATGATATCACCACTTTTTTCTTAATTTATACCTTCCATACCTATAATAATAAACTAGCTCTTTTATTTTATTTACTTATTTATTACTTCTACTAGGCATATCCAACTCTGGGCAGCAGGGGCTTTGTCAGACCCCAAATAAATTACCCTTTGCTGCTTAGATGGATTAAGTTAACTAGTAATTTATAAACCATTATCACCTCAAGTAAATAATTGTATCCTTCTGAATAAAGTTTGATTTGATTGTTTAGAATAAGATGATGAAACTCTAATCTGCAAATTTTTAATTTCCCTATTTATTTGTTACCAGAAAATTCCATAACAACCTTGTGGGATTCAAATTTATTTCTATTCCAACTCATTTGAGAACTACGACAGATCACATAAACTTACTTAGATGTGATGAGGACGGCCACTCTCCGTCCGAAACGTACGTCGAATAATGTGTTAAAATTTTTTCTCTTACACCTAAAACGTTGTTCTTCTTAAATCCATTTACTTTGTATGTTCGTGCTTTTCTTGCATTTTAATTGAATTTATATTTATAACACATAGTAAAATGTAAAATGGCTGTACTAACGAAGCATAAATGAGTATTTAGATAGTCTAAGCTGCATTTTGTAAAAAATATACTTTAAAATTAAATAAAATTACAGAAATCAATTATCTCTCTAATTAGTGGTTATTCTTAAGGAAACGAATACAGCTTTTAATTAAAAATTTCTATCAAAATTTGTCATGATTTTTAGAGCAAATTTTTACAATTATTCGTGGGTTGAGAAATGGAGCAGAAATTTTAGAAAATGACTGACATAATGACAATAAATGGTTTATCAAATTTCTGTAGCTGTTCCACGTAAAAATATAATGACGCCGCAATGGCGGAGACCTCTGCTGAAGTTATGGTTTTGCTTTTTTCATCTCGCTTCATCTCTTCATTTTTCCGTGCTTAAACTGTCCACGTGGGTGGCAGGCAACAGAGCATCAGAATTAATTTTATTACGGCCCCGAGGCATATGTGGAGTGGGCGGGAGAGAGATGACTCGTTCTGGGCGGGTACTGGAAGAGGAGGACCCAGATTCGGTTGCCAAACTTCAATTGTATTATCGCTGCAAAATATATCGGCAATTAGTTATTGTTAGCTTTTATAATAACAAGCCATGACGTCACATCTCATTCTTCCGGAACTGTGAAGGAAATCTTATGGGGCCTATTTTGGTCTGAGACAAACGGGGGAAAAGAGAAGGAGATTGGTTGTAGTATTTTTACGTAGTATTTTTATGGCGCACTAATGATCATTCTGCGCCGAAAAGAGGGAGATCTTAACTATATATAATTTAATCAATATTTTGGCGACATATTGTACTAATCAAATAAAAATAAAAGTTATACAAAATTTATTGGCGCAGTTAATTAATATATGTAATGCATTCTAATTATTTTATCATTAACTGCACAAAAAATTTTTGTGTAGCTTTTGCTTCCATATACACAATTAGTAAATAATCCTCTAAAATAATCAGTAAATAATCCTATAAAACAATTAGTAAATGATCCTATAAAACATTTAATAAATAATCCCATAAAGCAATTAGCAAATGATCCTATAAAACAATTAGTAAATGATCCCATAAAACATTTAGTTGATAATCCTATGAAACAATTATTAAATAATCCTATAAAACAATTAGTAAATAATCTTATAAAACAATTAGTAGATAATCTTATAAAACAATTAGTAAACAATCCTATGAAACAATTAGTAAATAATTCTAAAAATAAACGAATAGCAGAACTTTTTATATAACATCCATTAATAAAATCCACTACAAACACCATACACAAAACAACAAACAACATAAAAAAATATGCTAAATAACTAATTTTTAAATATGCATTTAATATATTGCAATCTGCTAATCACGAACGTTACATGAATTTAATTTAATATCAAAATTAATGGAATTTAAAAATATAAATGAAGCTCATAGGCACTAATTAATTTGAATATTAATTAAACCCGCACAAACAATAACAAAATTTGTAGATTGGTGACACTTATCAACATTAATTTATTTAATAGTTAATGGATCTCGTGAATACCAAAATTCTCAGTTGTTTAGTGATTCCAGATAACAAAGATCGCCCTTGGGACGTCCTGAGGACGATCTTTTCTATATGGGTTAAGATCACTGCCTTTGAACTACCGAGTTAGGTTCCATTCACAGATTCGATTGCGTTCGAAATAAAATTGTGAGGTCACGTTAAAATATGCGTCCTGTCTCATACAAATTTGTCGTGTAATATTAGGACGTGAACAATATATATATATAAACTAATTAAATCAAACCTTAATAAGACACTCATAAACCGTTATTAATTGGAATATTGATAACAATTCGAACACCGGATTAATTTGAACATTAATAATACTTTGAAAGCTGATAAATTTGAATATCAATAATGCTTTGAAACCAATTATTTTAAATATTAATGGCACTTTAAACACTCATTGATTTGGACATTTAATTAAAAATCAGGTTTGATTCACCCATTGACATCATTGACTGCAAAGGATAAAAAGCTTTTACAAATGTCCATTAAATCCGTAACAGAGAGCGATGAACTGTCACATCTTAAAAAGAGTTTCCGGATTTGACAAAGCTAACGCCTTATCCGGCAAAAGTAAAGCACGATACTTATAAATATATTGAAACTACTGGTCTCCCAGTCAAATGTAAGCCAAGGAGACTAAACCTGGCAATGTCAGAAGCTGCAAAACAAGAATTCCAATATCTTCTGGAACAACGTATTTGCGAACATTCAAAATCTCCTTGGGCCAGCCTTTTACATGTAGTTCCAAAGCCCAAACTTAAGAACATTGATAAACAACAGTATAGAATATGCGGAGACTATAGACAGTTAACGCCCAAACTGTTTGTTTACTGTTTGTAGTTACAGTTTGCCCCATATACACGATATCTCGCATCATTTGCATGGCAAAACTATATTTTCTAAACTTTCTGACTTGGTCAAAGCATTCTGTGCAATTCCCGTGCTACCTGACTATGTAGAAAAAACGTGTGTTACAACGCCATTTTGCAATTTTAACTTTCTATAGATGCCATTTGGTTTGTCAAATTCTGCACAATCCTGTCAACGTTTCCAAAATGGGATATTATTCGACATGAAAAATGTGTTTCCCCTCCATTGATGACTTGCTGATTTTTTCAGAAGATGAAAAACAGCACGAGCAACACCTTAGTGAGGTAATAAAAAGGCTTGACCAGTATGGCCTTACCATTAACAAAAAAAAATGCATATTTGGAGTAACGGAAATCGATTTCTAGGTTACATAATTTCAAAAAAATGACGCCAGACCAATGGAGAAAATAGTGGAAGTTATAAAAAATTATGCCAAACCCGAGACAATCAAACAACTGAGGCAATACATAGGCTTCATAAATTTTTATAGACGCCACTGTAAAAATGCAGTACAAATATTGGCCCCACTCAATGAGTTTCTCAAGGGCGCCAAAAAGAACGACAAACTAAAAGTTCTTTGGACCCCCGAAACTGAAAAAGCATTCGAGAACAGCAAAACTCAGTTCGCACAGCAAACAATGCTAGCGCACCCCGCGCCAAACGCGAAACTAGAATTATAGTGTAATGCTTCATATTACGCAACGGACGCCGCACTTAACCAATGGGTAGAAGGTGTAATGCAACCGCTTGCATTCTTTTCAAAGAAATTAACACCTGCGCAGCTCAATATAGCACATACGACAGAGAATTGACATCTGTGTATAAAGCAATTAAACACTTCAGATACATGCTTGAAGGGCGCCAATTCGCAATTATCATTGAGCAGAAACCGTTAGTGTACGCTTTCAAACAAAAAAGCAAAGCCCGCGACAAGCGCGACAATTGGAATTCATAAGCCAATTCTCCACAAACATTATCCACTCGAAGGGCGCCAACAACGAAACCGCAGACTTCCTATCTAGAATTGAAACTATTGTGGCGCGAAATCAAATCGACGACAATGTAATTACCCAAGCGCAAGCGAACAATGAGGAACTCCAGAATTTAATAAAATCCGAGTCATCCTTGACGTTTAAAAAAATTGCATGCCCTGATTCGCAATGCGAACTATACTGTGACACTTCGCAAAGTAAAATACGCCCGTACATCCCAAAAGAGCACAGGTATATGGTATTCAAAACACTGCATGGTCTAGCTCACCCCGCAGTAAATCTTCTGTAAAACTAATTTCTGATAGATTTATATGGCCCGCATTACGCAAAAAATATGAGCCAATGGTCAAAATAATGCATTGACTGCCAACTCAGTATAATATTTCTAAACACACACACAGCCCACTAGGAGCATATGAGCTTCCTGATAAACACTTTAGTGATATTCATGTGGATATAATAGGCACACTAGGCACTAGCAATGGTTATCGCTATTGCCTAAGCATCATAGATAGGTTTACTAGATGGCAATCCCACTAATTGACCAAGAATCAGAAACCATTGTTAGAGCACTGTATTCAGAATGGATCGTTAGGTACGGCGTACCCAAATCCATTACTTCCGATAGCGGAAGAAACTTTGAATCAGAGCTATTTAAGGCATTAGCAAATCTTTTAGGTATACACAAAAAAACAACGTGTAGCTACCGACCACAATGCCAAGGTTCCATTGAGCGATCGCACCGCTCTCTCAAATCAGCATTGCGCGCTTATAAAAACGAAAATTGAACTGCAACCCTTCCCGCAATAATGCTTAGTTTAAGAACCGTAAATAAACCAGAGTTAGGGGCGATTCCAGCCCAACTTACGAATGGTAAAAATCAAATGCTACCAGGGAAATTCCTTAGTAGCGGCAGGGAGGATGTTAATGCAAGCCAATACATAAAAACGCTGCAACAGCATTTCGAAAAAATTAGACCAGTTTCCTCCACACACCACGGGAAACACAAAATTTTCGTGCATAGAAACCTAAGTATATGCACACATGTTTTCATTAGGAAAGACGCTGTACAAAAACCTTTAGCGTAATGGTACAACGGGCCTTTCGAAGTAATCGCCAAAACGCCTAAAAATTTCACACTGTTAGTGAAAGGCAAGAAGGAAAACGTTTCAATCGACCGCCTTAAGCCGTGTTATATGTCAACAGAGGACATAGCAGACGAACAAGGCACAAAAACTGAAACCACAGACGAAAAGAGAAAGGACATCGACATTCCCATGACAACGGATTCCGCCGAAGTTACAGCAAACCAGTTACCGGACAACAATCAAATCCCTCTGCCTAGAAGGAGCAAAAGAACTGTACATTTTACAGATAGATTTCAGAGTATAGCCTGAAGCTTGACTACGAGCGCGGTTCAAAAGATAAACTTGTTTTGCGTGGAGCGGAAAGCCAGTGGACTCCCATGTAGGAGCACAAAAATAAACAAACGCAAACCGGAACATTTAAACCCGCATAGCAGCGTGCAACCAGAACGATGCAACACGTTGCATAATAAACCTTGTGGAGGTGATGGTTATAAAATGAAGTATACACATAATTTTCTTCAGGGGGGGCTTTAATGTAGGGACTCACGAATCAACGATCATTGATACATGAACCCACATTTCCAAAAGGTTTAATCATGATTTAATGTTCACCATTTTGTTTCCCCGCATATACGCTTTTCCCATCCAGAATCCAGATGGACCGACTCATCAGCGGTTCGCTCTGTTCCCGACGATGGAAAAGACATTGGCTGCAGGCGACGATTGAGTTTAGTGTACAACACGGTACGGTGCAAGGATAACTTAATTGTATTTCTTCAAACTCCTTGACAGACATTTCAGGGGTCTTTTTCGTTAGGTATGGTGATTACGACCCTCCGAGTAAGATGTTACGAAACCGTGACTAGAACAACAAATCGTCGATTAGTGTTAAAGGGGTAACCAATGAACATTTGCGTATGAAAAGGGTGAACAGCCAATAAGAGTGATTGCGAGTGTAGAGACGATGAGGCGAACACCAATAAAAGACATTCTTTCGGTAGGACTCTTAGCGAGATGGTCACGCTGCCCATGATGTACATTCATAATGTCTTATAATAATAATGTCAATTCTTAATCGTAACAATTTAACTTATTTTGCTATGTGATTGTAAATAAATTGTTTAACCCAGAGACATGCTGTCTACATGGTTCATCTGTATCTTAGTATTCCTGACTCAATTGAGATAAGGTTCCAGGGTAACGATCCACGTGAGTTGACGTACGAGCTAAAACCCTTCTGATATAATTTATAAGCCATCGGTGATATTATGAAGTCTATCACCGCTCCATCGTTCTGCAATCCATCATAGAACGATAACCAAATCTATAAATGTAGAAACTGCAATTGGTAACCCTACAAGCTTAAGCTACTTTTCATACAGAAACATTCCATTGCTGAAGGACCACGTGCTTGGAGCCTCCCTTGAAAAAGTTCCTACACGTGGTGTCCCGTTTTTCATTTTCCATTTGTTATGATATTTTCGTCAAATTATCTCCGTTTCTTATCTCAAATTGCTTGTTTTTACTTACTGACTCTATTTTTGTATTTCCTATGAAGTTGCTAAACTTATTGGCAGTGAAAATATTTTTGCTAATTTATTGTTATTCTGTTTTTATTTTTTATTTTTAATGTTTTTACTGTGTTTCTGCTATCTCTATTTCTGTCAATTTCCTGTCATTTCAATTTTACATAACTTTCTTACATTTTTAAAATAATATATATATATATATATATATACTCATGTACCAAGTTCGATTACTTATTGACAATTCAATAATTAAATGATTTACATTAAAAAGAGGAACCCGTGTAGCGAAAAAAAAAACTTGGATGAGGAAGTGGGGAAAAGTGGAAGATATCGTTTAAAATAATTCAAACATGAGTAGTTTAAAAGTGTTTCAAAAGAAGTAATCAATAATGCGTAACCTAAGTCATTAAGTAATTATTAACCGACTTTCAAGGATTTAGTTCAGTCCTCGGACAGAATTCATATTCAAAGATGTTAGTTTTTAGGTTGAATTAACAAACGGCTCAAGACAGACATGTAGGGAAAGACCTTCATAAAGCAGTACAGGGATAGTGACCGAACATGGAGAGGTATACACGCGCCTGATTTCTGATTTCCAGATATGATAATTCTTTAAGTGGGTTCGTCCCCCCAAAAATGACCAAACTTGAAAAAATTATTTGCTTAAAAAAATATGAATCTTCACAAATCTAATAAGACTAAAATTTTGTTTCTAAGTCAAGCGGAATACCATCATGTCGAAACTTTTACTAATGATATATAAGAATAATAGTAATAATAATAATGAGGAGTTTTTAACGTAAATTTACTCGGAATTTCACTTTTTCAATTTTTTAAACTTCAAAATGCTAAGGCTTTTAAGCCGTTCAAGACATTGCCTTGAAATTTGGCAGATATATAATATATATAGATATAAATATACTGTCTGAACAGAATTTTGATATTTTAATTTTAAGTACACATTTTATCTTGTTTTATGTTTCTCACTACGAAATATTGTTAAAATATCAATTTTTTTTCTCTGGTTCTATTCACGGTTACGAAAAATCCTGCAGAGCGATTTTTGTTTACTTCATTTTTAAAAATAGAAAATATTTAAAAAAAATGTGGAAAACTAAACAAGTATAAAAAATGGTCAACGTCCTTTTTTCAGCACGTTGTAAATTTTTTCTTAAAAAGTAAGTTAGTTGCAAATTATATTTTCTCCTAATGTCAATACTGTATGCCCTATAAACGTACACTCAAAAAATTAAATCATAATTTTAATAAATAAAAAAATTTCCTAAGAGGGACGGAGTCCCTTAATAATGATAATAAATAATACATGAGCCCTGCGGTGGCGCAGTGTGGTAACGCGTTCTCCTAGTGCGCCGCTAATCCGGGTTCGACTCCCAGCAGTGCAAAAAGAACGCTTACTCAGAGATCTCATAAAGATCGCACTGCTCACTGTAGTCCGGGGTTTGGTTCCCTAGGCCTTAAGAGGTTCAGATTCCTCGGAAAATAGTAGGTCCCGGCGCAGCATGACCACTGTAGTCTTTGAGCCGTAAAACCAAAAAGAAAGCAAAATAATACATGAGTCTATTTTGAAGTTCGGCTGTCCTAGGAAAGACGATCCTAAATCCCAGATCTTCCAAAATTCAAAATTTTGAATTTTCGAATGTCGTTGAAAGAATAATTTTGAATTATAGATATGCTAATTTAAAAGATTCTGAATTTCTGGATGTTTAAATTTTTTTAATTCCGAATATTCAGAGAATATTCTTCCCACATCCAATAGATCTCTTCCCATAGCTATCTTCTCATAGCCACACGATGAAACATTCAGCACTCGTCTTGTTGAAATTTGCCACCCACGTAGCGCCTATCCGTCAGAATAAAAACGAGTTCAGATTTAAAAAGCAAAGTAACAAAAATTAAGGTCAGGCCCGACAATACGGCGACTTCTGTTTTTCTTTTCTTTTTTACATTGTTGAAGAACTGGCTGTGTACACATCTTGCCATCAGTACTTAGGCGACGTGAAAACTTCTTCATTCTTGGTTAAGACGTTTACAGAAGGGGGACGAAGAATTTAGAAAACAGTGCCTTGTTTCAGCGTAAACGGAATCTTGTTTTAGCAGGTTGTTCTCTCAGCGTCGAGTGGAACATCAAGTCAGGTATGAGAAAGGATAGTATTACACAAAAATTAAAGGAATGTTTTTAATTTGGAAGATGGACAGAAAAGAAAAATATTGAAGTTTCATAATTTTTAAGATTTTCTGTTCTATTTGAAAAGAAACTTTTATTTAAAATTTAGTGAAAAACTGTTTCATCAAGAAAAGTTGAATATTTGAACGTTGAAGTATTTTTGCAAAGAGCTGTTTATAAAAAAAAAAAGCTGCATACAAAAAAACTTCTTGCGGACACAGTAGTTGTTTTATAATGAACTCAATGTCATGAAAGTTGGTTTATGTTTAATGGCGCAAGCAGGGCTGTCCTCAAAGGGTAGGCGCTATGTGCGCCGCGTACTCTCAAGTAACTTTGAAAAATCAATCAATCAATCAATCAATCAATCAATCAATCAATCAATCTCTCTTTTTTCTTCCTTCCTTTCTTTCTTCGTTTTTTTCCTAGTTATTTACAAACCTGAATGAAACAAATCAGGAAATAAGGAAGCGCATGTGGCCACAATGGGCTCATGGATATAGAGACTGGCGTGCTGATTGGCAACAAGTGGTGTTTTCTGATGAATCCCGCTTTAATTTGGGGTACAGTGATGGCCGCATCCGTGTTAGACGCTATACCGGTGAACGCCACCTTCCGGAGTGCTTTATCCAACGTCATAGTGGACGAACCCCCAGCGTTATGGTCTGGGGTGCGATTGCGTATCATGGACGATCTCAGCTGCTACGAATTGTGGGTAATCTTAACAGCAACCGGTACATCAATGAAGTTCTGGAGCCCGAAGTTGTTCCCTTCCTTCAAGGCATTCCCGGAGCTGTATTTCAACAGGACAATGCCCGTTCACGTACTGTCAGGAATGTTCAAGACTTCTTTTCATCACAACAGAGATAGCTTCTTCCTTGGCCTGCCTATTCGCCTGGTATATCTCTGAACATGTGTGGGATTTCGTTGGTCGGCGTCTCGCTCGTGATCCTAGCCCCATAGCTGTTACAGATGAATTTTGGGGTCGCATACAAGCAATCTGGAATGCTCTTCCTCAGGCACACATTCAACATCTGTTTGATTCCATGCCACGTCGTATAGCATCACTTATTGCAGCGCGTGGTGGCTTCACCAAATACTGATTTTCGACATGTAATATTGTTTTTTTGCTTTGTAATTTTAATCGTTTATTTGTATCAACACAGGTCGTTTGTACATTAAATTTCATTCAATTCGGACGAGTCCTTCATGGTGTTACAATTTTTACAAACGTGAGCATAATAAACTAACTTGCATGAAATTAAAAATTCAAATAAAATGAAAATTTAAAGGAAAATTGAAAAGTAATATGTTCTGACAATTTCCGAATTTATGTGTGTAACGATTTATTGCTGACAAAATATAGAAATGGCAGATTAGAGGCTTTATAATGCAATAATAAAATCATTGGGATATTGCACTTTACAATCGCAACTGACATTTAGAAATCAATTTCAGATCTAATGGAACAAGAATGGTGTTGAAATGGTATTTCTGTAACTAGTAAACACAAATAAAGTCCAGACATGTTTAAGTAACAACAAGCAAAGAGAAAAAAATACACACTTTTCAATTGTCACTATTTAAAGATTTCTTTACATAAATTATAATCGTAATTAACGATTATAAGCAATTAACACATATTCTTATATATATATATCCTTAATATCTTCCTTGTAATCTTCTATATTCTGCTCTATATAGTATTTTATATGACCTGCTTTATTCGTTTCTTATAAGGTTATTTAAAACGTAAAACTGACTTCAGCAGCTGCACGCTCTTGAAAGGTTTTTTTACGGACATGACATGCACAATTTTTCTTCATCCTGTAAAGATTGATTGCCTAAGGCATTATTATTTTTCTTTTTTCTTTTAAGTTTAGAAAGTGGCAAACAGGCGGCTTAGTAACAACAGGCCACAAAACATTTCTCTAAACTTAAGGCAAGTATCCTTTGTGTAAAATAAAAAAATTAATGATGGACAATCAAAAGATAGAAAAAATTTAAACATTTTAATCCCCTCACAAAATTTTGAAAACCAATCAATCAATCAGTTTATTTATTTTTTACATGTATAATTAAATTTAGGAAGAAAATTACATAAAATCGTCAATTATACATATAGAATTTATATATGGAAGGGTCCCAGGAAAATATTAATCAGGACATGAAAACCCCTGGAAAATGACGATGACAAATCTTAACATGTCAGTTAACCATATGCAATTATGAAATATTAAAAATCATGAACTAAAAATCATAACTATCATAAGAAATGACCAAGAACATGTCAAAAGTTCGAATTTTCGTTTTTCTCTAGCTATATGATGTCTTAACGATAACGCGTTTGTCCACCTTGAGGAAAACCCAGATTTGAATCCCTTTTATTTGTGCAGTTCAACCGCTAGGTATCGTCCCGGTACAGCGCCCTGTCATCAGTTATACTGAGCGGCCAGAGATTCTCCTGAAATGTGTCATTTTAATTTTCTGAATAAATATTTTATGATGAAAATATCCTGACAAGGGAACCTCGCGAACTGTCTGAGCTCGATTTTTCTGAATTTCGGTTTATAGGCCAATATGACCGAGTAGATGAAAGATCCAAAATCAAATTTGGCCCAATCGACCTGGGGGTCGAACTACGGCCCACTGAAAATAGAGCTCACCCTACAATGATGCTTCGCTGCATGACAGGTGAAAACAGTGTTTTGGCGTGCTGAGCAAGCATTAAGCGCCAAAATTTTACTGTGAGTTACTTTTATTCATGTTAGAAGTTTAGCTTTCTACGTCTTGTAGAAGTGAAGTCCTGGCGCATCGGAAAAGCTGAGGTTCCTTTGCAAATAATTTTAGAGGCACTTTCCAAAATCAATTAAAATTATTTACCGCTGCAATATTGACATATGAAACTGATTTGAATTATGAATATGGAGTATTTACATATGAAACTGATTTGAATTATGAACATGGAGTATTTATGTATGAAAATGAATTTATGTAGATATGAAAAAAAAAATTTTGAGTTACCTAACTGCGGGGGTTTCCAGAGTTATAACTGCGCTCTTGGCTATGATGAACTTAAAACGCTTTTAATGGAAATGAAGATCAATCAAAAAATGAGAAAGCATAATAACTTTGAGCAACAAATGAATGAACTACCATCGCAGTCCATTTCGTGACACACTTGGTCCGTGAAATTAAAACAAATTTCTTGCACATTGAAGAATTTTTCAGGCTTTGGTATCGGGTACGTTGATTTCCACCAAGCATAGATTATCATATTACGGAATTTTGGGGAAGACAGCTGATTGTGAATGAGTGAATGCAGTTTTGTGATGTTATTCTTTTATGATAAGCTGACATGATCATAATAATGCAAAAAGCAAAATCGTGTTAAGCGTTTAGCGAAATATTTCCATTGAAGAAAAAAATATACGTAGTATGGCTGTATGAGTGCTATCCCTCCAGGTGGTGTAATCATCAATTTCGATTGCTCTGAAAGACTGGCTTGACTAAATTTATCATCAACTATATTTTCGTCCATTTGACCTGTCCACGAATCCATAATTAATAGAACTTTTGATGTTATGCCTGGTTTGAGTACTTCGCTGAGGAACATCTTATGTATTTCGGTAGAGGATTTGCAACTTTTGGAACATTCCAGAATAACATTAGGAGATTAAATAACTTTTCCTGTACCCGTGGATCGAATACACCCTTTGGTTCCTGATGGATGAGCAGAAATTGTCGCAATAATTGTCCAGTAGCAGAAATGATAGGTCGGATTATTACGGAATGGGATATGGCGTGAGAAGATTGAATGATACTTGGAGTGTGCTTTTCCCCATTAATCGACAGAGTGCGCGTAGATGCCAGATCTTTAGTGAATCCGCTGTGGTCAGTGTTTAAAACCTCATCAAAAGAATAGTTGCTCATTGCATCTGTAACTATGTTGACGAATTCTATAGCTCTATCTTCCAAAGCCGTTGTGTGCATAGTACGTACAGGCATAACGAATTTGGTGATTCTTCTACTTGTTATGCCACGCTCTTTTATTAAAATTTTAATAGAAAAGCATCACTTGCGCTAAAGTTTGTGAGATTTTCTCTCATTGCAATGTTCAGAAACCATAACTTTAAATCGGCATCGTGAACTGTTAATAAAACATGTTCCCGGGCATTTTTAAACTTCTCAAATACTTCGTCTTTCATCCGTAACAGTTTTTCACATCTTGTACCCTGGGAAGCAACATAATCCCGAAAGCGATAAATTTGTCGACGTGAAAGTGTGTTGTCTTTAAAGCGATGCTGTATGCTTTTCAAGGAACGTAGTTTTCCTGACCCACTCCATGGAAATTCTTTTCATGTCTTCTAATGTGTAAGTTACGCGTGACGGCAAATTAGTTTGTTCATCCCATTCCTCATCATTCATTTTCTTACCCTGTATTGCATCACACTTCATTTTATTTAAACAAATATCAAGTGTATTCTCGTCATTCATTTCGTATGTTAACCCACTTATCAAAGTTTTGGCAAATGTAAATATTTCTTTCTCAATATCCATCTTATAATCTGATACAAAATCAGCTAGTTTCCCGTGTTTTTCACAAACAGTACGAAAAAAGTATTTTGCTACAGTGAAAAAGGAAGACATGGTGACAAATAAGGCTTGAAATTGCACACGTAAAAAAGTCAAAATGATGAAAGCACAGACAAGTGATGATTGTTACTGATTTGAAAATTGGAGGATCGCGCCTTATTCAAGACTGGTTTATGCACCAGGCGGCTTTTTCGAGTTCTTCGCCAAAAATGATCTCAAAATTTGTCAGTTATGCAAAAGTAAGGCAAAATCTTCAATTTTTTTTTACTTTTACACTAGAAAACACAATGTATAATTATTTCAGGTACAACTAAAATGACTATTATAAATATGTGCTATATTTTGTTCATATGTATTATTTTTTTCCTACGATAACGTTTGACGCTTAATGCTTACCCAGCACGCCAAAACACTGTTTTCCCCTGTCATTCAGCGAAGCATCCTCGTATGGTAAGTTCTATTTTCAGTGGGCCGTAGTTCGACCCCCAGGTCGACTGGGTCAAATTTGAATTTGGATCTTTCATTTACTCGGTCATGTTGGCCTATAAACCGAAATTCAGAAAAATCGAGCTCTGACAGTTCGCGAGGTTCCCTTGTGAACAGAACAATAGCCGAGAATACGTCTAAAAGCTCACCCAAAAAGCCTAAATAACACCTGCGAAGAAAATGCCAGTAACTAAACCATGTATTTTTAAACATGTGAATATTGAGGAATGATCGAGAATTTTCAGACATCGAAATCTTCTATTATTAGAGAAAGCATATACCTCTCATGACCGGTCATAAAAAGTGCCTACAAGCTAATTACAATAATATGTAAGAATGTATTACAATAACATGTAATTACAATAATATGTATATTACAATAATATGTAAGAATGTATAAAGGAACTGAAATCTGTATTGTAAATACCAGAGATCCAGGGCCGCCGCGTGCTGGTGTACAATTGTGTCCTGCAAAAGGGCGCTTGATAAGGGGGGCGCCATTTCAAGACGATAAATATTCATTTTTTATACAATGCATTAAGATCGATTATTAAATGCATAAATACTTAAAAAATTTCGAAGTAAAAAAAAAAAGTTTAGATGACATGAGTAGTATATATTATACATACGTATATATTGTATTTGCATATTAAAGAAATAAAAATTTCTTGAAATTAATTTCATTTCAACTTCCACATTCCATTTTATGGGGGCGATGCATAGGCGTAACTAGGGGTTGGTTTTGTGGTTACAACCCCCATTGCAACTTACTGCAATTTGTATATTTAACATAGGAATATATGAGTTGTAGCTCTGTAAACCCCCATTGAGCCTATAACACCTCTTATGAACCTGTTCTGCGTACACCTATTAGAGATGGAAGCTAATTTTGCATAAAGGCGCCTCTATTTTCCGCGGCAACACTGCAGTGATCGATCAGCAAAGAAATGCATCAACAAAGCGTATACTAATAGAAGAAATGTAATGATACTCTTTATGATTATGCCATAATTAAGTATTTATTCTCACGATAGTTTAACGTATGAACTTAAAAAAAATGGAAGCTACTTAGTATATGAGTTCATTTGTTGGAATAGGGCCCTGGTATTATAGAAAAAGAATTTATCTGTCTCGGTCTTACAAATTTTGCGAAACACTTCCTTAGGCAACAGAGGTCTCAACGCTTCGAAACTCTGTAGGTTCCGCCCTCGTCTTAATTGCCTTATAGCCATAAAACACAAACAATATTATTCGTTGGACCCTATTTTCATTTTATTGTTTTGACATAACGACACATCAACTAAACATTGAGTGCTGATGTATAAAATTAAATATTCGGAAATCGCCTTTTCTCTAATTCCTTATACTTTGTAATTGTAATAAAAAATATTTATTAGAAATTTAAAGTAACTCTTCATTTTAAAACATGGATCATGATACAAAAGGATTACGTTACAAGAAATTAAATTCTTGAAATTTTGGAAAGAGTCCAGCTACTTTAATCTGATAAAGAAATTCGGTAATGAAAAATATTGTCGTAAAAATTTTAAAAGCTTCAAAGGAAAGTGAGAGAGAGAGAGAGAGGGTAAGAAAGACGGAAAAACGCAAGATTAATCTAATCTTTATAATCAATTAACAAGCAAATAAAAGGAACTCGTCTAAGGTCGATATTTAAATTTAGCGGGTTTCAATTAACATTAACTCGATTAACATTAATTACAATTAACCTTAACTCTCTAATCCGCAACTCTCTAATTCTCAAGTAACTCGGTAGGTTTTCAACGTTAACAATAGCCATCATTATTGCATTTACGGAAGACCTTTACCTTACCCTTTTTATTGCGTATAGACAGGCAGACAGAAAGACAGATAGATCAGATCTATCGGTAGACAGACAGAAAGCCGTGTGAGTTCAGTACCTATTGAAACCCGCTAATAATAATAATAATAATAATAATAAATACCTCCTTGATATGTATGTGTTATCTTAATAAAATTATTAAATAATAACTTGTCATTATTTTGTCAAAAGAATTAAACTCACCTATTCAAAACGTACCTACTGGAAACTGGATTTAACATTCCATCTTATGCCACGAAAGATTTATTTTTGAGTCTGTTACATTTCGTACTAACATCTTTTTATATTAATAATTTTGTGTGTTAACGTTTTTTGTATTAATATATTTGTGCGCTAATATTTTTGCTTTAACTTTTTTGAATAATATTTTTTTATTTGTATTAACCTTTTCCTTTGTATGGTACACAAATGTAACCGCAGCATAAAAATATGCCTCATATTCCTCGAAATTACCACCGCCTTGTAGGAAGAAATAAAAAAGAAGGGTAAGACAGGTCAAAAAATAATAAAAAGGTCAACGATCGTTTGACCTGCTTTGGAAAACGTATAAAGGCGCCACGTTGTCGTAGCCGAAGTCAGTTTTAGCCCCGACCGTGCTTTTCTTAAACGCCGAAAAAAAAGGAGATTCGACCGGTACAACGCGCAGTCATTTCTCATCACTTTCAGCAGGAAGGCCTTGCTCTACTCCTTTCTTAACGCGATGTCTTATCTTTTCACAACGAGAACGTTTTCGATTTGAAATTCCGCAATAATAAGAACTATTCTACATGAAAAGAATATTTTGGCGAATTGGAACGATTAGCACAAAACGTTAATAAAATTCAGTCTTTTCAAGGTGCCATACAGGAAACTGACATACTTTAAACTCTTTAGAATTTAGAGTCAGCTGAGGCCTTTTGCGGAGACATCTATTTCTCTCTCTTCTTTTTCCTCCGCAAGTGATTAAAAATTATAATTTTCTTTTCGTCCTGGGAGTTCTTTAATCACGGCCTTTCAAAATGTTACATCCGGCCGATCTAGGTTTTCAACAGGATTAAATGGGATTAAAGATCGAAGACATTGATTAAAATATCAAATAGTGAACATGATTTATGAAATATACATGATTTCTTTTCTCATCCTGATAATCTTCGCAGGTTTTATTTATGATATTTTTGTTATAAAGGGAAGTATATTTAGTTGCTGTTTAAATTAGAGATGCAGTAGGACTCGTCAGGCACGTATCCGGGATTTAATTTCAGGGGGGGGTTTAAAAAATATTCACCATGTATCTATACAATCACAACATGCAAGGCCGTAGTCAAGTCCCATTTAAAATTTTGTTTCCGAGGGGGGCCGGTCCCTATGGTCCCCCCCTCTGGATCAGTGCCGTATTTTCCAATAGGCTATACTAGGCTATAGACTGGGAGGCAGATTTTTGTATATTGTGTGTGTATGTCTGATATAACACACCCAATACCATACGATGATATAATCAGATGTTTTGCCGAGAAGAAAGCTAGACGTCATGCTTTCCATTTAAATACCAGTGTTCGATGGGCTTTTATTTTTTGCTAAAATTAAAATTTATTTCAATAAAATTGAATTTGATTTATTATATACAAAGAAGAGATAATACTTCAATATAAGTTAATATTGTTTAATGTTTATGTTTCAATTTATGAGTTTGTTTTTCAACATATTTATTGTCAATACAAAATTTTTTGGCGTATATTGAATGTATCAATTTTTATGTTCTTACCACTGATTGGGGAGCGGAAGGGTAGGAAGGGGCGGCAAAAAGCAGCCTTAGGGCGGCAAAAAGTAGCCTTAGGGCGGCAAAATGTAAATCCGCCTATGCTCTGGATACGGGCATGGGAGCCGTATATAACGAAAAGCTTAGAACCAAAGAAAATGCTCGTTAAATTCGATCGCCCACGAAATCTATTTCGAAATTTTAAGTTTCAAACTTCAAAAATATAGGCTATATAGGCAACATATATGCGTGCAATATGCATATAGTAATATTCTGCTATGAACCTGTCTAAAATTGAATAAGAAACATGCCCCTACTTGAATTTCAGTACAATATACTAAACAAGAAAGCCAGATATAATGGAACTTACATTAGTAATTATTCACAAAACAAGATTAATTTGGAAATGGTTAAAAAAAAACGTTCATAGTTGTTCGTTTTGTTTACTAGCTATTTTTTGCTTTCTCTCTGCTCTTCCATTTTGGCTCTGCGGTGGCGCAGTGTGGTAACGCGTTCGCCTAGTACGCCGTTTAGCTCGGGTTCGACTACCAACGGTGCAAAGTAGCACTTATTCAAAGATTTTATAAAGCTCGCACTGCTCACTGTAGTCTGGGGTTTGGTTCCCTGGGCCTTAAGAGGTTTGGATTCCTCGGAAAATTGTAGGTCCAGAGGTTCGGATTCCTCGGAAAACAATAAGTCCCGATGCAGCATGATCATTGTGGTCCTTGAGCCGTAAAACTACTCTTCATTTTTAAACCAATCTAATTGAAACGAAATACGGTTGCAGTATAGACAATTCAAATACAGTTTTCAATATGTATTTTATTATATGTGCCATGGATTAAATAAATTGTCTTTTTTTTTTCTTTCCTTTTCTTTATGTTCACTTAATTTTCATCGCACGTTAAACATATAATTATTAGCCTCAAAAAAATTAAAAAAATTGCCTCAAAAAAAAAAAAAAGGAGCAAGCTTCTATTTTGAACGCCTATATGATGAAAGGGACGAATGTTGTCATAAATTCTCACTTATTAAGTTCTAAAATTTGTCATCTTCATCACAGTCGCTTTCATTAAAATAATTTTAACGAGATCACCGATTACGTTTAAATATACTGCTAAGAATTTTCCACGTATGGTGGTTTAAAAATATCACCATTTTTTTGCTTTCTAGTTATCTGGAGACTATAAAATATATTGTTCGTTAAGAGCTATTAAAATTTGTATTACATTTTATAATTGTACTGAAAGAAATTTGTTTTTTCTCGCTAACTCCAGAAACTGGCTAAATGTTGGATTGTTATAAGAGGATCGTACTACGTCATAGCCAAAACTGTATGGTTATAGCTACAGACAGTCTATTATTATGTTAGTCTGTTATGCGACTTGTTGTCTATTATGCGACTTATTATGTTGAATCAGTCTGAGGTCCTCAAGCCTGTTATATTCATCATAGATATTTACTTGGGACCTTTCTTTATATGGTCATGTATTGTCATAACGACTGTTCAAAGAAGAATAAATAAAATATTATTATTATGTTTTAGTTAATTTTTTGGCGTGATTGGTACATTCTGATTATATTTTCCGCTTCGAACGTTTTAAAACTAATTGACTTATATGGGTTTTAGTATGATATTTATAAATGGAGGGGAAAATTGCTTTTGTGTCTGAAAAGAAAGATCTTCAACCAGTGTGTATTTTCAGTCTTCTCATCGATCAGAAGAAGCATGGAGTATAACAGTTGGAGCAATACGGAAGTTACAGACAACCCAAAGGAGCATGGAGAGGTGCATGCTTGGAATAACTAGGAGAGATCGAAAAAGAAACACTTGGGTGAGAGAGCAAACTAGAGTAGAGGACATCATTGTTAAAGTAAAAGGGCTGAAATGGCGATGGGCTGGGCATATTGCAAGAAGAACTGATCAACGATGGACAACAGAAATTCTGAACTGGATTCCAAGAGACCACCGAAGACCTAGAAAACGTCCTCAAACTAGATGGGTGGATGAAATAAGAAAACAGGTTGGGGTGACGTGGAAGCGAATTGCTCAGGATAGACTTGTGGAAAGCATTTGGAGAGACCTTCATCCAGCAGTGGATAGATAATGGTTGAATATGATGATAATGGCTTATAAATGATGAATAAAAACATAACCCGGAGACAGAAAATTATTTAAATTTTATTCTAAATGCAAATTGAATATGGAAATAAGAGAATATAGACCTCTAAATAAATAATTGGCTTTTAGTAACCCACCCCTCAACACTTTACAAAGCCGTCTTGCTCCTGGCTTCTAATTCGTGTTACACAGCATCAAGAGCGACATTTGACAACGTTACCGTGGTATAATATTGCACGCAAGAATAAAACGGTAACAAAAAGGAAAAGCATCTTTCTTCTAGAAGATTAAAAAAGGGGTTGTCTTTCATTTGCGTCTATATTTATGACCTGACCCTTTGATCCTCGGGTCCTAAGTCTCCGAATCAAAACAAAACAAAGAAATCTTGACAATCTGCTTCGAAATAGACACGATTTTGTCCGTTGCTTTCCGCCCCGCTTTTCAGTAAACAAGACTGCCATAATTTTTCAGCGGACAGATACTTTTTGTTGTGGCTCTTCTTAAAAATGAGATTATTTAGCCCTTGTCGACAGAGAAAGAGACAAGTAAAGGACTTTATTCTCTCAGGTCCATTTTTCAAACCTGCTTCGGCATTAACGTTTCACTTTGAATTCACATTCTAGGCTTTGCCTCTCTATCCAACGTCATTTTTCTTCTTCTACATTTCTTCAAAGAGACAAATGATGGCAACCTGATAGGAATACTGGAAAGAGACCACGTAATTGACTAAATAGCTAAAAACTTTAAATTTTAATTTAAATTTTCTTCTATTTAATAAATAATAGATAAGTAGAAATATTATTTATAACCGAGGAGGTTTTATTAAGCTATCAACGTAGTCTGTGGCGCACCCAGAAATTTTTTTCGGGGGGTTTCATCCGTAAGTTAGAAAGGGTAAATTACTTTCACAAAAAATCGAACTTTGTGTATAACACAACGATAATCTTTTTTTTTTTCAATATCAGATTTTGGGGTGGTTTAACACCCAAGCCTCCCCCCTTGGATGCGTCAAGGAACATAGCTCTCAACTTCTACTAAATTGTCTTTGTAATTTTCTTGTGATATGATACTATATTATAATTATATTTTAATTCTTACGTAAATATAATTTTAATATTGAATATTATTTATATAAATCGAACACTACGCAGATTAAATCAAACAACAACCTGAACCCACGACCTTTCACTTCAGGTCCCACCGAAGGCAGAAATATTTATTTTCTTTCGAACGTTTCACCATCTAATCACGCCATACCATCGGCGTTGGTATCACTACGCCAATAAACGTTGATTGATATTGTTGTTTGATTTAATATTATGTCATAGTCAATAATAGAATTAATCTTACTATAAATATAATTAGATATTGTCTATGATATTTTGTCTGCAGTCTATTTAATTTTTTTACAAGAACGCAGCCACTTCCCGAAAAAGCCCTCTGCGAGAAATCGTAAATCATTAGCACTAAGTGTGTGTTTTTGACCTTGGTTACGAGTATGTAAAATATTGAAAGCACGACGTAGAAAGTGACTTTCTTCGGAACTTAGAAAACATAATCATGGAAAACATAATGATGATAAGAACGATAGGCGATATACTGTGCAAGAAATCAAGATACAAAAATTGACACCAGAAACGGGACAGTTAATATTTAATAAACTTGAAAACGTTTTTCGGTAGCTAAGTTTGCTACCTTCCTCAACAAGAATAGTATGTTTTGTGTTTGCTGAGGAACGTAGCAATCTCAGCTACCGAAAAACGTCTTCAGGTGTATTAGATATGTAACTGTGACGTTTGTTGTTTCAATTTTTGTATCTTGATTTATAGAAAACGCGTTTCTTATATAAAAACCTACTGTAATTTGAAGTTACAAAAACAAAGTCACTTTCCAACACCGCGCTTTCAAAATCTTTACATATTCCTATAATCCGCGTCAAAACACTCTTAATTTGTGCTGATGGTTTGCGACCACTGCGACGGGAAGTCCAGGGTCAATGTAAAATGGCTCTCACTCTTTGTAAAGGCCTCCAGATTTAATTATTGCTGCCACCCCTGATGAGAACTTGTGCATAATATCATCTAAAACTTGATATGGAAAGTTCCAAAGTAATGAAATTCAGACACCATTTTTGCCACTTAAAGTTATCTAATTTAAAATTAATAATAAATTTAAAACAATGAGTTATAATGATTTTGATGATTAGAAATGTCCAATCGAAACCGCTGTCCGACTGCCACTATTCGTCACCGTTTTCTACGCACATTAACATGATGGATCCTTAAATTTACTAATATGCCGGCCTTAGTGTTTTAGTTAAGCATTTTAGGGAAGATTTTTTATCGGCAAGCTTTCAATGAAAACCCTCCTCTTCCAGGCGGAACAGATTTTTTTTTTTTCATCGTATAATATCTACATGGCGTTCCATCGGAATGTATGTTCAGGAGAATGCCCAGTCGGTCAATCCGTCTAAACTGGGCGAACTGTCGACAGCCTGTAGACACTGTTATCAGTCGGTGGTTATAAATAGTTGTCCAATTCAACTCACGTCTTACGCCCTTGACAGTGGCGATCAGTCGTTGACATGTATTGATTCTCCTTCGCTTTCGGAGCAGCCCTCCCCCCACCCCAGTCCTTCCTTCCTTCCTTACTTCCTTCCTTCCTAATCAACTAAACCTTGATCTCCATGGAGACTAAATTATCCCAACTCACAGCCCTGTCCTGTAAGTTCGGGAATTGTTAAGGGTCTAATGATGAAAAGACGGTATTCCCATTGGGATAGGATAAGATATCTTTTCTTCATAGTGTACATTGTAGTACATGATGGATGGTACGTTGATGGAATGTGGGATCCAGGGTTTCATGTCTTGTATAAAATTACTTCTATTTCATGCTAATTATTTGGCTTTTCGGGGATTTATTTTAGAAAATCTGTAACTTCAAGCTGATTGATCTGTAATTCAATCTGATTAATGTGTGATTTAATCTGATTAATGTGTGATTTAATCTGATTGATCTGTGATTCAATCTGATTGATCTGTGATTCAATCTGAGATTCAATCTGATTGATCTGTGATTCAATCTGATTGATCTGTGGCTTAGCCTGATTGATGTGTGAGATAATCCGATCGATCTGTGGTTTAATCTGATTGATCTGTGATTTAATTTAATTAATCTGTGATTTAATCTGATTGATACGTGATTTAAGCCGGTTGATATGTGATTTAAGCTGGTTGATATGTGATTTAATTTGATTGATATGTAATTTAATGAGATTGATGGCGATTTAATTTCATTGGCCTACGAGTTAATCAGATTAATCTATGACTTATTATTAATTAATCAGATTAATTACATTTATTCAGATTAATCTGTGGTTTTTAATCAGATTAATCTGTGGTTTTTAATCAGATTAATCTGTGGTTTTTAATCAGATTAATCTGAGATTTGATAAAATTAATCTTTGATCTAATCAGATTAATTAGATTTATTTAGATTAATCTGAGATTCAATCAGATTAATCTGAGATTTAATCAGATTAATCTGTGATTTATTCAGGTTAATCTGTGATTTAATTTGATTGATCAGCGATTAATAAGAATCAAAAAGAAAAAAAAATGTTCTGAACTAAACTCGAACCAGCAACAATTGGATCGCAATTCTAACGCAACGATCACAGAGCGATAAAGATCACACACACACACACACACACACACAGGCTCTAAGGTAGTGTAATGGTAAATGCGTTCGCTCAGTTTCGACACCCAACACCCTCAAAACTGCTCACTGTAGTTCATGGGTTGGTTCCCTAGTCCTTAAAAGGTTAGAATCCCTCGAAAAACTGTACATTCTGACATAGGCTGTCTTTTTTGAAATTACGTGCAGTGATAGACGATTATCAAATGTTTTTACAATCGAAAAAATTGCAATCGAGTCAACAATTCATTCGTCCTTGAACTTAACAATCGAGATGTTCAATTGTAATAGAGAGTTAGATGCCCAAATGCGCATGCGCGTGAACATCACTGAAACCCTGCTGCACGCTTCCTTCATGCATATTGCGCGATGCATCGAGTTAACTTTAAAACCATCGAGAGGTTCTTAGATGTTCAAATAATCGAGATAATCGACTAAAACTTCTCGCAATCAAGATTGCAGGAGCCTCGTATAAATCGTATGAAAAGATTTTATCCCGTCCATAATCGGCAGCTCAATTAGCAACAGTTTTTACTTGTACGGATCAGAAGGTGAAGATTAATAGGTTACTAATGGCTGATTTCCGCTTTTATTTCCTATCAAATGCGATTGAACTTCTTCACTCTTGTCGCTTCTATTACTGGCCCACCTCCTTATAACAATCGGCACATTTTTTATAACAGTTTCAATTAATTGGTATAGGATGGTTGAATTTTTGTGGCGCAAGGACAATAAAGGTCATTCTGCGCCAAACAAGTTGAGGAGATTTGTATAGAAACACGTCACATTCTCCTAGTACTCGTTGTTGTCCTTCAAAAATATTCAAGCTTTTATCAACGACGTCGTAACGTGAACTAACATTTCATATAAAAATGTTTATAAAACGTGTTTGTACATTTTTGTATATTTGGGAGCAGTCGAAAAATTATGAGAAATGAAAAGCAACCGTGGGACACAAAAACAGTTTGAAAACTCCTGGTAGCACTGTATCTTTAATTTTGTGTGAGGTGGGGGGGCACTGGCGTACGCAGGAGAGTGTTTATCGGGGTTGTAATCCCCATTGCAATGAAATTTTGTATATTTAACATAGGAATATGTGAGTTGTAGCTCTGCAACTCCTATTAAACCCATAACCCTCCTTACGAACTTTCTGCGCATACCTATGTAGTGTGGGGGGGGGTCAGTAATATGCCCATTTGAAACTTCACCAGGACTTTGCAAACACACAGTTTTTTTGACGTGAAAATGTCTAAAAGTTCAATACTGGATGGCATTTCAGAAATCTTGATGTAACGTTTACGTGTAGATAAAAAATCAATTGAATAACTTCGAAACTACGTCCGACTGGAAGGATGTTGTATAATTCTAATGGTATATAGTTCCTTTATTGACAGCGCATGAAGGCACCGCCGCGCATGCATGCGCACTACGCGAAGGTTGGGGTGGGTCTTCACGTAAAACGACCAATGTGGACGTCCACGGAAATTTCCAATTAGTGTAGCTCATGACTCTGAGCAGCTACGGTGCTGGTTTTGATTTCAAATAATAGATCTCGATTATACCTACGTTATACATGCATTCAAAAACATTGTAACAGTAGCCCTGCGGTGGCGCAGTGTGGTAACGCGTTCTCCTATTGCGCGGCTAATCCGGGTTCGACTCCCAGCAGTGCAAAAAGAACGCTTACTCAGAGATCTCATAAAAGATCGCACTGCTCACTGTAGTCCGGGGTTTGGTTCCCCAGGCCTTAAGAGGTTCGGATTCCTCGGAAAACAGTAGGTCCCGGCGCAGCATGACCACTGTAGTCTTTGAGCCGTAAAACCAAAAAACAAACAAACAAACATTGTACCAGTTATAGAATGTGAAACATTTTCAAACAAGAAAATAAAATTCAAAATTTTCGTACTGTCAGCCGAAACACGCAAATGCCAACAAGAAATATAAAAGACGCATATCATCGGAAAAAACGTCTAAGCAGCTATCTAGGGATATACCATTGTAAGAGGATCAGGAGATACAGGGCACGCAAAAATCTGAACATCGGTGACAAGGTCAACAACAGTAATGAAGTGAACGACGGTTTCTGAGTAAAATTAAATGCAAGTCAATCCCCGAAGTTGAGAAAGTTCATAAGGGATTAGGTTCGAGGGTGGGTTAGAGCTTACAACTCATATATCTTTATTAGTGTAGGATTTCATAAACAAGCATTGGGCACTGTAGCCCAGGGCGCGCAAAAGGCAGAGCATTTTTAATTGCAATTCATTTATCGCAGAATTCATTCCCGAGAGCACTCTACACTCTTCTTTTATAAATCTGAAATTTTAAAAACAAACAACCCCCCAAAGTCCGGAACCTGACAGTGGAGCGTAAGTGCTCCTTAGAGAAAACAAATTACATTAAAGCTTATTTTCAAAGTACCGCTTTAAAACTCAAAACCAAGCAAATTTCAAGTTTCAGTGCCCTTCTGAAATTTTGCCCTGAACGCACCCCTTCCCGCCCAATATCCAAAAATCGTCGTTAACAAAACTAAATTTATTTATAAAATATCGCTATTATATCTATAGTCAATGCACATAAGGTAGGCTAATCATGAATATCACCTCTTCCCTATCCTCTGCGATTTTTCGGGGGCCAAATTAACGGAATTTTATTTGTTTCTGCTAATGCAAAGGGAGGGGCACGGACGTAACTAGCTTCGAAGTCTAGGGGGCTGGCCCATTTCCTAGGGGCGGGGGGTTTGAACCTTACACCTTAATGCTTAGAAGATATTTTCTAGGAATCGCTGAAAAAAGCGTCCCGGAAAAAAG
>QLNU02014802.1:109245831-109271754 GCA_006491805.2 Dysdera silvatica | reverse complement strand
TTCATTCCTATATATTTTAATAGTAAAATATTTCTTTTATATGGAGCAACTCCATGGTCCGACATACATAGAATCCGATATACGCAAAACGTAGCTAATGGTGGGGTGCTAATTGGAAGATGAACAGGCCGGAAACAATGTCTGCCCACCCCCATGCGGTAGTCTATCCACTGATCTTACATTTATAAGATCTATGAGTTGGAAACGAGAAAGAATGCAACCAACCAACACTATATTTTTATATGTATGCTCGGATGCATAGTGCTTCTTGTTAGTCGTCCTAACACTCTCATTAAATTGCTTCACATTGTAAGACCTAACGCTCGCACTATATTCACGGTCGCACTATAATTTCACATGATGCAACTTTACGTTGACCCTTTTTCCGGGGTCCCTTTTTTCCGTCAGTGCTTTTTTCGGTTTACGAATTTCTAGGGGTTTAGTACCCTCGTTACGCCAATGGAGGGGGCGCCAAAAATCGTTGTGCCCAGGACGCCTTGTACTCTACATCCGGCCATGATTCCTATGTTAAATATACAAAATTTCATTGCAATGGGGGTTACAACCTCCAAAACCGCCCCCTGGCTCCGCCTATGGTCAATCCATTTTTGAGCTTCGTCGAACTCCATGGCCACAAACGTCATTGCATTAAGAACGTACTTGCTTCAGTCCTCGATTGCGTATCCCGTCACAGTATCACAAATTTGGTTTTATATCGTCATGCAAATACTACATCAAAATTTCTGAAGCGTCACCCAGTCCTGGAATGAATTTTAAACGTTTTCACTCAATCCCTCGACTGCGTATCCCGTTACAGCCAGAAATTTGGTTTTATATCGTCGTGCAAATGCTACATCGCGATTTATGAAGTATCACACAGTACTGGAATGAACTTTTAGATGTCTTCACGTCGATTCCTCTACTGTGTAACCCATGACAGTTACAAATCTTTTTTTTTTCTTTTACCTACACATCTGGCCATTATGCGAATAAATGCAAATAAATTGTAATTCAATCCCGCTTAATTTGTGATTATTTAAAATTTAGGAAACGAAATCGAAGAACAGACGAAGAAATGGACCAGAAATATTTATGTCAGGTCGTTGACATCCCCTTCGTTCGTTGTAAACTCGTATCGCTGACATGAAAGGCATTTGTTTGAATACATCCAGTAAACTATGGAGTCCCGTAAAGATTCAACCAGATAAAAATATTTTATTGCTGGCACTACGGAAAAAGGGTCATGGTTTAGGCAATAACCTCTTGCCGTTGCCATGCGTAACGCAATGGGGTAATCGGAGAAAAACAGTATAAACTATCGTTTAACAACAGATAAGACATGGAATGGGAGCCAACACAAACGTTCATAAAATACTTCTGTGTATAAAATACAAGCAAAGAATTAGGAAAAGAGTATATAAGAACCGGGCTATTTTTTAAATTGTCAGCAACTTTTTATGGACCATATCATATATTTCGGTAAAAAAAAAATATTAGATAATGAATCTATTGTTTTCAACTATTGTTGTTTTCCTATATTTGTATATTTTAATTTAAATAGTGGTGACCGATAAGTAGGACGGAAATGCATTAGAGCAGAAAGCTTAGACTTGTTGGGTAGGCAGCGCCGGATTAAGATTTTTAAGGACCCTAGCCTGGAAGGATAGAATGGGCCCCCTAAAGGATGGGCCCCTGCAATATTCAATCAAGATAGCACATTGTACTTAGATTGCGTCCAGATAGGTGAACGGCCTATTGGTTCAAATCCATCGCCGCCTAAAGCACTCTGGACTGGGTTCGGTTCCATGGAAGCCTAGTTATGTGTCAATACATCGGTCATATATAGGTCACTTTCAGTCATCAGTCACGTCGCAGATGACTCACAGCACAGTCCTGAGATGTCATACAAAAACCCTCAGGTTCGTGACGTAAATGGTTTGATTCTTCAGAATTGAACGTATCCTTTAGTACAGAATTTTCTTGCATTTTTTCGTGAAAAGAAATAAATAAATTATTTATTTGCAGGGAATTTTTATAGCGTTAGAACGTATCAACAATATTTATAAATAAAAATCAACGCGAACAAATCGGCCGCCCTTCTTCGGGATTGCACGAAGCTAAAGTGTCAACAATCAGAGGTGAATCCATTCACTTGGTCGCATAATTGTCATTGCTATGGTTTTCTAGAAAAATCGATTATTTCTGGAATACTGTGTTGATTGACATACGACCGAATTTCCAAGGATCGAAAACAGTAAGAAAAAGTTTGAAAACACGGGAAAATAGTTTTATCTTAAAGCGAGAGGCGCCGGGGAAGTTGAAGCAGTCTGTGAGGTCGATTTAAGACGATTTTTCCACGCGTAGCTGAAAGAGGGTGTGGATCTATGATCGTTCACTATGGTGCCTTGAAATTTGTTGATGAAAAAGTCTTCAACATGGTTGAATTCGATAGGTGATCTGGGTTGGTGAATTATGCGAGGATCAGAGAAGTTGAATTTATGGTCTTGTTCAAGGCAATGGACCGCTATCGACAATTTATGGACCTCGGCCTTAACGATGTATAGTTGGTGTTCTTTTAGTTTATGGGCCAATGCACGTGTCGGTTGACGAATGCATGAGAGTCCACCCTGACAGAAAATCTGGTAGTATACCCATAAATCGTCGATAGCGGTCCACTGCCTTGAACAAGACCATAAATTCAATTTCTCAGATGCTCCCATAATTCACCAACCAAAATCACCTATTTAACTCGGCTGTGTTGAAGTCTTTTTCATCAACAAATTTCAAGACACCATAGTAAACGATCATAGATCCACACCCTCCTTCAGCTCCGCCTGGAACAATCTTCTAAAATCCACCTCACAGACTGTTTCAACTTCCCCGGCGCCTCTCGTTTTACCATAAAACTGTTTTCCCGTGTTTTTCAAACGTTTTCTTACTATTTTCGATCCTCGGAAATTTGGCCGTATGTCAACCAACACAGTATTCCAGAAATAATCTATTTTTACAGAAAACCACCGCAATGGCAACTATGCAACCAAGTGAAGGAAAACACCATTGATTGTTGACACTTTAGCTTCGTGCAATCCCGAAGAAGAGCGGCCAATTTGTTAGCCCGAAACGCGTTGATTTTTATTCATAAATATTGTTGATATGTTACTAACGTTGTTATCAAAATTCCCTGTATATTACTCGTATGGAATCGTCATTTTTTACCACTTAAATTATTTATTACTACTTTCAGAAAGAACCGTCAGATGAGACAGATAAGGAGAATTGTGTTTATGCGTTTTATGGCGCAAGGACAGCACAGACCATGCTGCGCCGGGACCTAGAGTTTTCCGAGGTATCCGAACCTCTCACGACCTGGTGAAACCAACCCCGGACTACAGTGAGCAGTTAATTTGAAAGCTTTTTTTTTCAACGTTGAAAGTAAAGAAGTAAACAGTTAAAAAAAAATTCTGAAATCAAAGCAAGGAAAGATAAATAATTGCTTTTGGCATCAGATGCTCGGTCAAGGAAAATAACATTTGTGTATGTCATGGAAAAGCACAGAGATTCATTCCAATTTGTAAGTAACTGACGTATCTGTAACGGAATAGAAAACAACAGCAAGTAAGACAATCCTAATACAAATAAATCCATATACGAGGAAATAGACATATTGGGGAAGATAACGTGGGCTCCTAGGAAATAAAGGTAGGCTGTGGAGCTATTCCTCTGTGTCAGTATACTAGAATTGCCAGGCAAAACATTGGGATCAAATTAAATGGAGAATAAATTTGACAGCGTTAAACTTAGAAGCCGTTTTAGGAAGGGGCAGGATTTTCAAATAATAAATAACTAAACGGGTAAAATAAAGAGTTTAATGGCTGCAAAGAAACTGACAGCTTGAATGTTGAAATGGATGAGGAAATGTTGGGAATAAGGAGATAATAGGAGAAGAGAGTGAAGTAACAAGTAAGTTGAATCAAGAATTGTAGTCATAAAAATCAAGTAAGTTGCAGAAGGGAATTAATTACACCAGAACAGTGCACATGGAGGTCTGAAAGGATCGGGTAAGAGGTTATATAGCTCCAATTCAAAATATCAGAATAACCAAAAAAGGCATTCCATTGTCTTATAAAATGCATGATCTCTGTAAAAATAAAGAACGAGAACGGACGACAAAATTAATAAGCGTTCACAATAAACTGGTGTGTTTTATATTGTTCACACGTGTCTAAAGACCAAATAGAGATTTTATGAAAAATTATTGAAATTTTTCAAAGAATTAAAATATTCCCAGCGCCGATTCAAAATATTAGAATATCTGTAAAATGATGTGATTAGTCAGCATTGATGATGAAATTTGCATAAATGGGGCCACTGTAGAGCTAGTACGCTTATAAAGGCTTGTTTGAAAGTCAGCTTTAGTTAGTTGGGGGTTAAAAATGGGCCGCAGGAATGATATATCGGACGCTACCAAGACTGCGATTGTGACTCTGCGCAATGAGGAACTTACTCAAAAGATGATTGCCGAAAAAATGAAATGCTTTCAAGAAACTGTGAGGAAAATTTTAAAAGATTATTCTAGAAATCAAAATTTTAAAAATAATCGTGCAAATAGTGGTCGTAAGCGAATAACCATACTAAGACAGGACAGAATGCTGAAATGTATTGTGATTACAAACCGCTTCAGGAGCCTGAGATTCAAAAGTAGAAAGTGACGAGAACAAGGAGTGAGTGCCTCAACACCTTGCACAATGCGATAACTCCATCAACTTTATTTTCCATAACGTCTGCTCAAGACACAGCCGCTACTTACTTGCAAGCAAAAATAGGCCAGAGTGCGGTGGTGCAAAGACAGATTGCAATAGGGCATTCAAGATTGGAATAATGTACTTTTTAGCGATGAATCGATGTTTTGCGTTTCCTGCTGTCATCAGGGTATCCGTGTTTGGCTTTGCAAGCAAGAAACTTTTACTACAGATTGTTTGAAACGCTCAGTGAAGTTTAGTACCTCCATTATGATTTCGGGGTGTATGAGTATTGAGGGCTTAAGAATGCTGCATATTTTGAGAGGAAGGGTAAATTCCGAAGTATGCAAGGAGGTACTTAAGCATTTTATGATTCCATCATCGGAAGATTTATTTGAGGATGACTTTATCTTCCAACAAGACTCTACATCTTGCGTACGTCAATGGCAATCAATGCTTGGCTTAATAAAAATAAAATCAAAGTGCTTCCTTTGGCCGACCAATTCGCCCGATTTAAATTCCATCGAGAATCTGTGAGGTTTAACGAAGAAACACCTTCAGGCTTTAGCTACAAAGGACAAAAATGAACAAAGGAAAGTGTGAAATCCGTTTGGGCAACTATCAGCAAAGATGACTGCAAAAAATTGGTGTATAGTATGCCGAATCGTCTACATGACGTTATAAAGAACAAGGGAGATGTAATATTGACTAATTATTAACTATTTGTGACTAATCATTAATTATTTTAAATTAATTAATTATTAATGACTAATTATTAAAATATTTTTCATTTAAATGAATTGTGCTGTTTTTTGCATGTTATTCTAATTTTTTGAACCGCTGCGAAAATTATTCTAATTTTTTGAATTTTTAGAAAAAAGTTATTGTAAACAACTTTGTAATATCATACTAATTTTTTACGTTATGCTCATCTACAAAATATGTAGAATGTGGTAGTACACTTTAAAATTCTGAAGTAGTCATTTCTACCGAAATAAATGCAAATCTCAAAACACTATGTGCTTTATTTTTCATTATTCTAATATTTTGAATTGGAATTGTAGTTAGTAAGAAGTTAGAGTTAATAGTACATTAGAGACGTCGCTGTGGATGATGATGGATTTATGATCGGTGCAAAAGGTTATATTTAAAAAATTACCACGTTTAGAATTCATGATTCTTATTATACCCTCACAGTGAAATGCAGGAAAAAAGAAACATTTACTATGCTACACAATAATTTCAAATTCGGTGCATTCGTAAAAAGTATGTATATCTATACAATAAGTGAACTAATTCATACCAAATATACCATATTTATAGCAAGTTTATTACTAATTTCAATTACTCGTAAAATTATCTCCAGCAAATAACTAAAGTACTTAAAAAAAATACAGTACTAAAAATTTAGCTACGATGCATTTCATGAAATGCGATTGGAATCATAGGCGTAGAGTTGTATGGGCCCCCAATAATTTGGAATAGCTTGCTATTTTATATATATATTATAATGAATAAATGCTCATAGTATATGTTTATGCCCCCCCCCCCAATAATTTTGAAAACTCTACGTTGACGACTGAAAGTGAAAGAAATGTCAGAACTCTTTTATGAATGAACACCAGGAGCTATAAAAGCAATACAGAGGTTAAAAGATGCAATATGAATTAATCAGAGGGGTTACGAATATATCACAAAGATCACTTTCAATATTTTCTTGTCTCGGGTATCGTAAATAATCGGGATTAAAGGAAAAGCTCAATTAATTAATCAAAATAATGGTAACTCCTCCGTATTTTTAAAGTATGGTGCTCATTTTTCCTCTGGTGTTTCGATACTAGGGATAACTTGTTTTGTATTCAGTGACCTGGCAATTAAAAAATTATGGTGAGGGGAATCAAATCACTTCAAAAAAGATCGTGTATAATCGTTAGAGAGAAAATATATCTTGATATTCAATGGGGAAGGGGGGGCTTGAGCCCCTGTCCCCCTTTTCTATGGAAGTATTCATATCTATATCAGACTTCATTAAAGGAATACGTCACAAAATCATTGTGTGATTCTATGTGCGCAACGATGAATGTAGATGCGTACGAGTGTGCGTGTATAAAAGAAAAGAGAGAGAGAGAGAGTGCGACAATTTAAAATGTGCGCAGAGTTTAGACGATGAACGCACGCATAGGCTAACATGACGTTGTTTACTACTTAAACCACTACTTATTTCTAAGTTCAGCATATTAGAAAGCAAATAAAACTTTCCATGAACGAAAATTTGAATAGTTAGGGGGCTAGCCAGATTTTTATGGCGCAAGTGCAGCAAAGGTCATTCTAAGCTAAACAAAATGAATCCGTTTACACAGTTTTAAAGTTTAGATAGAAAATTGCCTTGATTGTCTGAATTAAGCAGCTTCGTAATGTTTAGTTATTGAACTTCGAAAGCAGTGAAATGAAATTGATTAAAATCGTTACAATTATTGCTGCAAAGATTTCTTCAAAGGTTGCTACAATTATTTCTAAAATGAAAGAAAGATTATATGGAGACTTGAATTTCAACGACAGCAAAATTTTCTATCTTTTATTTTAATATTAAAAATGATATATTTTTGTAAATCCTATTTCGTGATTCAATTTGAATTAATATGTAAATTATCACAAAGGAATATAAGCGGAGCTTATGACAAGTTTAAAACCCTTCCCAATTCCTCAGAATATGTGAATAGCATAGCTACAGAATTTTAGAAAACTGGGGTTTATAAGATTCATAAAATAAAAAAAAATCTGTATAAAATACTGCTTTAAAAAGGTCCATATAAAAAATGCAAATTAAAAACAAATAACAATCTAAAGCATTAGGGTTTCAGACTGGAGAAAGTGGCATTTAAATTTCATAATTTATTTAGTTTTCATTTTCAAGCTTAAAAAACTTTGTAGCAGGTATAATTTGCAACAGATTATTATTTTTCCTTCCGAACTATTTTTATTTAAAACTTTAGTTAGCGTGCTAATTAATTTGCCCTAAATTAAACGCCAACCAGTTTATTTCTGATTCGTCCGCAACATAAATAATTTGCCCGCTGTCTATCAAGCGGAGCCTATAAAAATAAATAAAATTGAAATCGATCGATGAAATATGCAAGTTGAAATTGAAAAGTTTTTGATTGATGAAATGGAAGTGAGGAAAAATAAAACGAAGGCTTTTTTCGAGGTCTAATTCAAATATAATAGACGTTTGTGACGCATAGCTTGTCCAGTGTAGAATTGCGTCCATTCGTTTTGTCCGCGACGAAGCGTAATTAATTACCCCTCATTAAAACCATGAAGATAAAAATGCCTTGCGCTAATGAGGAGATCAAGAACAGGAACAAGTGATGCCAAAAATTTTCCCTTTTTTCCCCCAGAAAATTCTCTCTCTCTTTGTCGCGAATGAAAATGGATTGTGGGCTTCGTTCCTTTCAATTGGAACCGTTTAATTGTTAAATAAAGCATCCCATGAAAAATTACTCAAAAAGTAGGCTTAATTACAGGGTTTATTCTTTATTTAATAAGAATAATTAAATGTGGAGGGCACCTCTAAACGTAGATATAAAGTCTGTGAATGGGTTCTGTTTGATTGAATGAATTTTGTGAACTGAACATTAAAGATTGTATTTATAAACAGCGGGATCTGCAACTTGGTTCGACCTCGCTTCCAAACTGACTCAAATTAGTATTCTACCTACAAATAGTTTGTCTGCGAAAAAAAACCTTTCATTTATATATAAATTTCTAAATTTAAAATACACTGTTCGCCATTAAAGGTGAGACACTAAGATAGACAAGGAACACCAGCGCAATATGTACTGAATACATAGCTTATGTCGTAAAGATGGAAAGGTTATAAATACTGCTCGGTTAAATGTGTAAAAAATGAATTCATAATTTGTATGGACACCGGCTTATAGCTCCCGTTACACGTTCTGGAATTGAGAACATGTGACGTCAGATTTATATATGTGGAATGTTCTGCCATGTAATTTCAATATATTGCCTAGATCAATCTGTTCTAGCAGTTGGTGGTGTCTGATGTACTAGTCGTTGTGAGATCAGAAACCAGACGTAGACAATGGAGAACAAAATTCGGTGATCTCCCATGCCAAGTATAAAGCGGAACCGTGTTTCCATCCACGAATTGTTGGGTATCGCGCGTATAGGCCATACTCATACTTTCACATGGAAAACTTTTAGAATTCCCGTATAATTTGTAGATATGTCTCGCGTCTCCTTTATCCACCACTTAATCTCTAAAGTCTCTTCCTCGACATGATCTCCATGTTGTTTAGTGTAGAAAACCCATTGCTCTCCTTTCTCCATAACATTTAAACCAACCGACACAGCCTTTGTTATCCCTGAGCCAATGAAGCAATGCCTATTTTAACTCTTCAAAGCAAAATACGAATAATCTCCAGAAATCCATCACATTTGTAAGAAGTTTGTTTTAATACAGGGAAACTTGGTTCTAACAGAAACAGATCAGGACCGTAGCTAGGTTGGGGCTATAGGGGGCTGAGCTCTCCCCTTGGAAAATATTTTTTCTCAAAATAAAATATTGTAGAATTTTATTTTAAATTTTTTGTTTTGTACGAAATTGTACATGACAATGGAAATTGTTCTTTGACGTTAAAAATGTATTCAAAATAGCTTTCTACGGTAGATCTTGTGTATGTAATTTTTTTTACATAGGTTTGAGTCTTCATATACTTTATAATAAGGATTGGGGAAATTATAGAGAGGTATACTAAAATTTATTTCTTAATGCAAAATTTACTTTAAGAAATTTATTTAGTATTATTAAATATATTAATGAAATATATCAAAACATTTACGAATTTTAGACCCCCCTGTAGCTTTCTGAGACCCCCCCCTGTAACAAGCGTACAGATACGGTTCTGTCACAGATACAACAAATTCATGGTTATGACGAATGGGTGGTTTCCGTTAATTTGGTCCAATGTATAACTTATATAGAACATGAAGGATACAACAAACCATGTCACAGATATAATAAATAATTTTTCCCTTTCATTTTATTTTCATCCCTATGTTTAAAGAATTTCATATTTTTGCTCGCATTAATATAAAACTTACTATAAAATACTTTGCTATAAATATATAAAATACTTAATGAGATGAACTTCAGCTGGCGAAATTGATGAAAGTACAGCAAGTTATTCATCGATTTGACCTACACCAGTGGCTCCAAAGAGGGATTTACGATTTTGGCGCATGTAGGCTTTGATATATTTTGTCGTCTTTAAGTTGATTATTTTGTCGCCTTGTCTTCTCAAACGTAATTACAGACAACAGAAATTTTGGCGCTTTTGTCAAATTTAGCGGGTCTACTTATAGTAGATAGAAATGTAAAACTTAATTATTCAAAGAATTTGATCAAAAGTTGGAGATCTTAAATTTCTTCAAAATTAAAGTTAAAGACTACTTCACTCTTGTCTTTAAAGATAAAGTAATACTGCAGTACTCGACAAGTATTAAAATAAATACTGCATATAATTGCTAAACTTAGAAAAGGAGTATTTAATTTTATAATATAGATGAAGTACTATAAAAATGTATCGGAAAAAATACTTTACACATAGCATTTTAATGAAATCCTCTTAAGTGCTGTGCACTTAACTGCATGGAATTTTAGTCGATATGCAGTTATGCTATTTCGATTGTATATGAAAAGGAATATAATTACAGGAGCAGAAAAGGAGGTAGAGGAGAAGGATAATGATGATGAGGAGGATAATAATAAGAAGAAGAAGAAGAAAAAGAAGGAGGAGGAGGAGGAAGCAGTAAAGAATGAGAATAAGGGGTAAGTGGAGAAGGAGCGTAAAGAAGACAGAAAATGGGTAAGTAGAACATGGAGGGAAGTAAGAGGAAGAGGGAGTATGTAAGGTAAATAGGAAGAAGAGGAAGTAGAGAAGAGGATAAGGAAGGATAATAGTTGAAAATAAAAATCATTATTCCCTGATAGTAGAAATCAGTAATACAATTTTAGCAACAAATCAATAAAGCTAATTAAAACAATAGATTGACACATTTTGAAATATAAAACAACATTGAAAAATTACTCTCCTTCATTCCCAATATAGCATTTTATCATCATTTATTGCCAATTAAGAAGAGGAGGGGGTGGAACGAGGGCAATTACCATTAGTATCAACTTTCACCATCAATCTTTTATTCAAAGGAAGAAAATAAAAACCAGGGTGATTTATGTGTATGTGTCTAGAAGCAATTATTGTAAAAGGGATGAATGTGTCTTCAATGTCGTATTAAAATGAAGAATGTTCAAGTAAGAGAACTTAAAGATGGTCACATAAACGGTGGACATGGAGGACAAGCATTTGGAATAGTAGATATGAATAACAAGCTTCAGAAAACCCGTAAAACCTTCTACTAAAATAGAGGTTATTCAACTATTAAACCTTTGCTGTTTTCTCTCCATACAAATCAATAATGATCCACTCCAAAGTGGAACTTGAAGACCGCCAGAGCAGACATTTTTTACGTGCCTGAAAGATTACATCCCACCATGACCTGTAAAAAATAGATTTTTCTGGCGACAGTTGAGCTTATCTTCGACGAGCGTCGAAGGCCAGAGGAACAACGGCGGGCAGTCTTTCTTCAGAAGAGTTGACGTTCCGTCTTTTTTTTTTACGTCGTAAAAAATGACCAAGCTTTATCGACACCATTAATTAAGATCTATTCCGCATGTTTACCCTCCAGATTTATTGTTCCCGCGGAAAATCTCCCGCGCATTTCTGTCGATGCCACAGAGCTCAGCGGAATCTTTGTTCAGTACCAGACGATAACAAGGAATGAAATAGTCATCAAAAACTGTCATGGAGACTATTGACAATTTCCTCTCTATTTGGGAATCATCTCAGCCTCGGGGTTATGGAGAAATCACTCTTGACCGTTGTGGAGTTTGGAAGAAAATGTGAAAAATGATATGAGAAAACAGGCGCCCCAGGAGGAGGAACTTTTTTTTCAAGACATATCAGTTTTCATCATGTAATGATTAATATATTTACGTTTACCGGAATTATAATATGGAGTAAAATATAATTCTTGTAATAATTCATGTATTTTCAAGAAATAAATCAAATATTTACTTAAATAAAACCGTAATATAGAGAGTGGTCCTGAATTCTACCGACAAAATAAGAGGGGGTGTTGGGGACGCCAAATAAGGCATGTTTGTCCATATCCCCGTGTCCGCAAAGGGGCCGGTTTGGCTGTAGAGCGTAACTACTGTTTACGCCCATCACGTTGCTACGTAGCCAATTGCATGAATTAAATACAATTTTTGATACATAATTTAAGTGAATGAGCTAATAATACAGTAGAGACAAAGAAATCCGGAATTCCGTTTTCTGATTTTGATCTGTGTTACTGTTTAGTGAAAATAAGCCTAAAACTGCCTTTTTTAACACACTGGAAAAGAGTTGGGAACTGCCAAGTATGTGTAACAGGTGAAGAACATCGAAATAAGAAATTTTTTGTACAGTGAATTTTTTCCAAAAATTAGCCATTCGGGCATTACAATGAATTCAGTGTTTGCATCCACCCCATTTAAGGTTTCCACAAATGGCTACAATGCGCCATTTCACAAAGTTTTAAAATTATTTAATGTCAACAGACATCGGTCTTTCTCTGGCGACTTTCTAAAACCTGTTAAATTCGATTATGTCAGTTTTTTTGGATGAGGCCTCTAAACGGAAAAATTTTAACTAAAATTAACTAACTAAACTAAATTAATTGGTAATTGAATCTCTATAAGCTATACTTGTCAGGAGCGTGCTTTCAGCTTTAGAGGCCCTGGGCGAAACAGGGGCGAAACGAGAGGGCAGCTCTCAAAAATGATTCAACATAATACAACGATAAAAAAAAGCTGACCGGGATTTAGCAATATAAAATAAAATTCGCCACTAGTCCAAACTCCAAAGGTAAAGAGAATATAATGAAGTTAAATTAGAAATAGACATTTCTAAACGAAGTTAGATAGGGATACCTCAATGATTGCATTTCATGCTTAACTTCTATGCTGTGGACAAATGAAATGGTTTTATTTAGATTTACTATCGCATTATAAACACAAAGAAAAACCAGTACAACGTAATTATAAATTTCTGCTTCTCAGAATTTGTGACAAGTTCTTTTTATCGGAAACCGATAGTCTCTGCAGTAACTGTAAGGCCACAACAATAAATATGTTAAGGTGCATAGTCTACTGGTGCTAACGGATTTGATTAACAACATGTATACTTTTCCACCATTTAGAAGCTTCGTGAGCATTATGGGAAATATAACGTCACCTACAAAAGGTGAATTGTTCAAATATTCTGCGGAAGTATATAAAGGCCGCTAAAAATGTATTTCATGGTGCTTGTACTGCATTTTTTTAGCGGCCCTGGGCGGCCGCCCAGCTCGCACCCCCTAAACATTGCCATGATATTTATGTTACTGTAGTAAAGCAAATTCGTTTCCCATTCTTTAAATTCATACCAGGTAAAGAGTTTCGCCGCAAACCATGCAACTGTCTTCCATTTCAAGCCTTTATAATAGAATCAAAATGCTTCTGTACTAACTCAATGTACACAATTCGTCAACTGCTTATAGTGTCACCCTGTATATTATAGCTTAAAAACTCATTATTAATAATTCCATTTTCTAACACCTTATTTATCAACATGATAATCTGTATATTATAGCTAAAAACTTACCAGATAATCTGTAATATGTATACAGGGTGGTTATAATTAAACTTAGCCTATTTAGAGCACTCTGGAGCTTGAAGCTACACAGCAGATTGACACCAAAATTAGCATATAAATTATCCAAAGGATGCGGAAAAGGAATCTGCAAAAATATTTACTTCAAAAACGTTCGCTATGGGGCGCTTTTTAGTGCAATACTGCAAAAGCAACCCATGAAATGACCAACACGCAAGACAAATGACATTTTTAACATTTAGTAACACTTATTGCATCGAAACATTTCAAATGAACGTTGTGCGAGCAATAACAGTATGCCGGCGAGGCGTACAATGGAAAAAAAATTATACACGAAATGTAGCAGAAAAGCAGCTGTTAATCGTGTACAGAATGATGCAATGGAGGTTGCTCAATGTGGCCGCTATCATTCACTTGTAAAAGTTTATGGCCCTGTCAAATGTTCTGTGACGGCCCTTCGGTACCGTGAGTTGCTCCAGACGTTTGTTTTGCCGCAATTACAGAAACGACAGTGCGTTACATCTACCATTTTCGTGCAAGATGGTGCGCACCCACATGTCGCACGATCCGTCAAAACTTTTTGCTCCAGCATCTCACCGATGAGCGTGCAATCAGTTGTTCGTTTATTAATCCCTTTCACACGTTCGCCGGATCTCACTCCATTCGACTTCTAGTTGTGGGATCATTTAAAGAATTTGGTTTATTGTGGAAGTGTTGCTATGTTAGCAGAATCCAAGAATTCCATGACACTGCATGTGCAAAGCCTCACGGAGGATTAGTTGCGATGCGCTGTTGAACACACTCTGCATTGGCTTGAATTGTTACAAGTAAATGATGACGGCCACATTGAGGAACATCCATTACATCGTCCTGTACACGATTAACAGCTGCTTAAATGTCATATTTCTTTACGCGCTGTTTGAGTGTGCAAAATCCTTTTTTTCTCCCATTGTATGCCCGTAGCGCCGGCCTACTGTTATTGCTCGCACAACGTTCATTTGAAATATTTCGATGCAGTAAGTGTTACTAAATATTGAAAATGTCATTTGTATTGCGTGTTGGTCATTTCATAGGTTGATTTTGCCGCACTACCTTGAAAAGCGTACCCTAGCTGAGGTTTTTAAAGTTTTTTTGCAGATTCTTTTTCCGTATACTTTGGGTAGTCTATATACCTTTTCTGGTGTCAAGCCGCTGAACGGTTCAAGCACCAGGATGCTCTAAATAGGCCAAATTTAATTATAACCATCCTGTAGATCAACGTGAAATTCTGTAAGATACATACCAGTATGTGATAACCTGCGAACAGGCCAGCATAAGATAACTTGTAAGACATGTACCAGCATGAGGTAATCTGTGAGGCATATAAGAACATGATAATCTGTAAGACATATAGCAACATGAGACAATCTGTAAGACATATAGCAACATGAGATAATCTGTAAGATGTATATCAACATGATATGCTGCAAGACATATAGCAACATTAGACAGTCAGTCTGTACGATGTATATCAACATGATAATCTGCTAGACATATGGCAGCAGGAGATAATATGTAAGACATATGTCAGCAGGTGATAATATGTAAGATATATACCAGCAGGAGATAATCTGTAAAGCACATACCATCATGAAAACTTGTAAGACATACATCAGCATGACAATCTGCAAAACATACATCATCATCACAATCTGCAAAACATACATCATCATCACAATCTGCAAAACATATATCATCACAATCTGCAAAACCTATACCATCAGCACAATGCACAAAATCCATTCCAGCATAATAATCCGCAAAATCCGTACCAGCATGGTAATCCGCAGGCTAAAATTCAATAATCTTAACCATTCCAGTATTTCTTCTTCTTCTTTCATTTTGCCATTTTCCCGTGTTTTGATTGTGCAATTCATTGAAGGTTTAACTATTCCAGTAATTAATAAAATTAAAGCATATCAAACACGAATAAATGAATGAAATTAGTTACATTTTTTGAGTGTAAATTCGGCATACGTACACGCAGAGTGTAAACTCAGAAACAGTTCATTATACAAATATAGAACTTGATTTTTCATGGTTTTGCCTCACTTCGTTGCATTGCCCACATGACAAAAGTAAGGGTCGAAAAGATCAAGTATTTGGACTCCGATTTAAAGCCAATAACTTTTAACGATTACAATTTCCGCATGCGACTATTTAGTGTTTAATGGTCCGGGAGACAGTAATTTTGTAATTTTATAGCCAACAGCTTCATGCTTTCTTTCCCTGATTTCCATCCTCCTTTTACATTGCCTCATCCGGTCCTTCTTACACAAGTAAAAGCATTTACTAGTGCTTTAACTTTCCTTAAGTACAACAATTAAGTTCTAAAACTTAGTTTTATGGCCCAGGAAAACAGATACCAATGAACGGCTGCAGAATCGTTTCTGGGTTGTTTACCGCCCAGGTACAAAATGAATATCTCTGTCCTTATTAATTCAATACTTCATTTAGCTGATAATTTTGTATGTGAAGCGTTTACTTTTATATCTATTAACGCGTATTTTTTTAAATAGTTTTCAGCAAATGAGCAATAGTTCTTATTTTTTATTTTCATAAAATCAAACGAAGATCCTTGACAAGGTCTTTAGTTCGAAGATCGAAAGCAATGGTCTGTGACTGCCCCTGGATTTAGCCATCCACCTACTGGGCACCATTTGCACCCGCACTAAGATAGGCTCTGGCTGGATACGCATAGGGGAAACTATGTCACAAACAAGATAATCCAAGCAACTGTATCCAAAGACACACAGCTTTTGCTGCCGAACATAGGACGTTATATTATAGAAATTGATTAACTATCATAGCCTGTCCAATCTTACATGCGTTGCAGACAACTTAACAGCTTGCCGGTATGAAACCATCGTGGGACATTCCCACATAGTACAGAGATTTGCTCTAGAGGTTGGGTATTTTAATCAGGTGTCAATACCCGGAGGATACATTCTGCAGAGTTTCCCTTCTTTTTTCTCTACACGCCTTTTCTACTAGTTAGAGTCTTAGTGGAATTTAGCCTTCGGTCGTCATACTTCTCAACAAAATAACGCAACAAATAACAGCTTGCCGGTATGCTGATGGCATCTTGGAACCTGTAGCACCCGCCTTCATAATTGCAGGCAAGGTCTTACGCGCGATAATGCATATTTACATGTAAAAGGGCAAATATCTCACGGAAATGTCCATAAGTCATCAATATGTTTCCAAGATCTGCCGATCACCAAAAGAAAACACCTAGGCAGAGGTTCCCAAACTGTGCTCCGTGGAGCTCCAAGGGCTCTGTGGGGTTCCAAGGGCTCCGCGGTGCTTGTCCAGGGACCACGAAAGAATTAAGAATAAAAGGGTGCGTTCAGAAAAAATCTACTAGTCCAGTAAAAATAAATGGGTGGTCCTAATTTTAGGAAAATTATTTTTCGTAACATTACAATTTTATTACATTATTATCTTAATATATTTTTAACATATTGAAAAATTACTCAACCGCCCAGGAAGTAACACCAAAGAAGTATAATTGGGTGATAACTCCATTTGCCGTTACTTCGAAACCAACCTGCCTAACATTAACTGTATGAATGCCTCATAAATATTACGTCAGACAGCACTTTAAAAATTACTTTCAAAAGTAAGTCATGTTCTGAATGTTGGTTGAGTTTAAAGAAAGAAATTTAAAAGTATTTCTTCTCCAGTTTTTTACAACTTACTTGTATGAATCCGGATTTCCTCTCTATGCAGCAATTACAACCAGATGCAGAAGCTCCTTCGACGCTGGACTTGACTTTCGTTCGCAATTATTCTTATTAAAACCAGTCATTGACGAACCAAGTATTAACAACCATTTTATATTTATTATTTACATTTTATAATTATTATTTTTTATTATTTACATTTTATAATTATTATTTTGTATTATTTACATTTTATAATTATTATTTTTTATTATTTACATTTTATAATTATTATTTTTTATTATTTACATTTTATCATTATTATTTTGTATTACATTTTATAATTATTATTTTGTATTATTTACATTTATAATTATTATTTTGTATTATTTACATTTTATAATTATTATTTTGTATTATTTACATTTTATAATTATTATTTTGTATTATTTACATTTTATAATTATTATTTTTTATTATTACATTTATAATTATTTTTTATTATTTACATTTTATAATTATTGTTTTTCATTATTTACATTTTATAATTATTATTTTTTATTATTTACATTTTATAATTATTACTAACTTACATATAATACTTAACTACAGAGAACACACATTAAAAGCGAAAGAGAGACAGCAGCTCCGCAATCAAATTTTTGCTTACTCTGGTCTAGAGCATTATGGGAGCTCGTCTGCAGGCTCAAATAAAAACCATTGCAGACAATATCAACTCTTTCTCAACAGATTAAGAGATATGGCGAAAAATACGCTAGTAGTAGTAGAAGTAGTAGTAGAGTGAGAAGAGGGGGAGGGGATTTCGAAAGGTGGCCGCCTTAGGTGGCACTGTATTCCCAGGAAAAATACTCCAAGAATCTGTACGAAGTTTGTACGGTCGAATGACATGACAAATACCAAAATGCAACGCTAACAGAGGAAGATCCATGCCTTACCAGTACGATAATGTTAGCAAGTTTTTGAAGTATAAATGTGTAGGTTTTTCTAGAAATAAAATTATATGTCATTTAAAACCTATCCAACCATGTCCATAAGTTTTAAAAGAATCACACGTTTCTTTCTTGGTGTTAAAATTGCAACTTCTTTAAGAAATAAATTAGCTCTACATTAAAATCTGAATTCAAATTTTAAAATCCAGGAGAATTTAAATTCCTTATCCACAATCGCCATGAAAAATAATTTGTTTCCGATCCAAATTTCTCTTTTAGAAAGCGTAATATTGGAGAAAGGGTACATAATATTTATCAACTAACGCGCATACATCATTAATTTAATTTTAAATTCCGCATAATCTGCTTGTAGTTCACTATTCTGAACAGTTTAAACAACATATTTGTTTAAACAGATTAACCCATTGGTCTTAAAATCTGTGGGAAGGGGGTGATTAACTTTAGATAATGAACTTTTATCTATTCAGGAATAGGTGTGAGCAATTCCTAAAATAAAATTCCAGTGCTTTGAAAAAAGTTATATTTCTGATAGGAAGCAAAAATTTTGGGAAGTTTAGTAAAAAAATAAAATTCAGTTTTATTAGGAGAAATCAGCCTTATCAGAGTAAAGCTTCACGTTTACATCATTGATTCCAGGGACGGACTGAGTCCTCTCAAAAGGCGCATACCTTGAACTTTCGGAGGGCGCAAGTGCTTGCCCATTCGGTGGCCCCAGTCCTATCACCCATGAGGGTGAACCGGCCTTAGCGCCGATGGGCCGGCGGCCCAATCCGCTCCTGATTGGTTCCTACTTATAACTCTTATCTGTGCAGTACCAAATCATGAATCATAATGTCAAATCCTCTTACATATTGTCTTGCCTAAAATTCAGTTTTTCTAGAAGCAAAGAGCATGCTTATTTAGATGTTACGCGGGAATTAAATTGAAAGATTTCCATATATATATATATAATCAACAAAAGAATTAAAGACTGTCTTCTGGAAGTTGAAAGTACATCAGATCGAGCAGCGAGGCTCGTTGTTCAACTAACCCAGCGATACCAACTTCAAATAGTACAGGTATATGCACCAACATCAAGCCATACCGACGAAGAGGTTGAAGAATTTTATGAAGAAATCAAACAGCTACATACCAAGGGGAAACAACATATCAAGCTCATCATGGGGGATTTCAATGCAAGAATTGGACAACAGGAACAAGGAGAGACATCGGTTGGTAAATACGGATATGGGGAAAGGAATGAACGTGGCGATCAACTCATCGAATTTGCAGAAGCTGAAAACCTTAGCATCATGAATTCATTTTTTAAGAAGAAACCGCAAAGAAAATGGACATGGAAACACCCAAATGGGGGAACTAGTGAAATTGACTATATCCTGGCAAACAAGAAATCAATTATTGAAGATTGCAGTGTACTGAACAGATTTAATACTGGAAGTGATCATCGAATGGTGAGATGTAAAGTGCACTTAAATACTAAACTAGAAAGGCAGAAGCTCATTAGGAAACAAGTAAGTAAGAGGGTGGATTTAAAGAAATTAAAAGAAAATACCGAGGCATTCAAGTTGGAATTAAAAAATCGCTTTTCTGCACTGGAAGGACTTATTGATGAAAGTGATATCTCAGAAGCAAATGAAAACATTGTTAAGACAATAGTTGAAACTGCTGGGGAAATTGGTGGTGTAACCTGTAAAAAGCACAATAGCAAATTATCTGAGAAGACGAAACAGCTCATGAAAAGGCGAAGAGATATGAAGGTGGACAATCGAAATACCAGTTCCAGGATTGAGTACATAGAACTTTGTAAAACTCTGCGCAAAAGCATGAAAGAAGACATAAGAAAATTCAATTGTGAGTTAGTAAGGAAGGCCATTGAAAATAACAAGAGCCTTAGGGTTGTTAAAGGAAGTTTATCTGTTGGGAAGAAACACATCATTGCATTAAAAGGAGAGGATGGCACCGTAACAAGAAATAGGGAAGAAATACTTAGAAGAGTTGAAGAATTCTACAAAAAACTATATGAAAGTAACAGTGGATTAAACGAAGACACTGAAATAGTCGAAGGAACAGCTCCTAAAATCTTAAAAGAAGAAGTTTCATTTGCAATAAAAAGTATGAAGAAAGGAAGAGCCCCTGGCGATGATGGTATTACATTAGATATCCTAAAAGAAGCTGGAGAATATGTAGAAGACATACTTGCAAAATTCTTTACCAAATGTCTTAACAGCGGTAACATACCAAACCAATGGGATTCTGCAACAGTAATTCTTTTGCATAAAAAAGGTGATAAAGAGGATTTGAAAAATTACCGACCAATTAGCTTGTTACCTGCTATTTATAAAATCTTCACAAAAGTGCTAACACATCGCCTGCAGAAAAAATTAGATGCAGCTCAACCAAGAGAACAAGCTGGATTTCGAAGTGGATTCAGTACAGTGGACCATATTCAAGTATTAAGAGAATTAATTGAAAGAACACATGAATATGAACTTCCATTGTGTGTTGCATTTATTGACTATGAGAAGGCCTTTGACTCTATTAAAACATCAGCAGTCATCAACTCTTTAAGATCAACAGACATCGAGGATGTGTACATTGACATGGTGAAACGTGTGTATAAAAATGCAAGTGCAAAATTTCGGTTACATAAAGATACCAAAACTATCAAACTTGGCAAAGGGGTGAGGCAGGGAGATACCATTTCTCCAAAACTTTTTACTTCAGCTTTACAGATGATTTTTCAGCAGATAAATTGGAATACCAACAGTGAACAAACAAACAACACAAACCCATTCACAGGTTTGCTGATGACATTGTTATTTTTTCAACGGACCCATTAGAACTCCAAGACATGGTACAAGAGCTCTCAACTAGAAGTAAAGAAGTTGGACTCAAGATGAACCTACAAAAAACTAAGATCATGTTCAATAATTTTGTAGAGGAAACAAAAATACAAGTTGACAACATTGAGCTAGAAATTGCTGATTCATATATTTACCTTGGCCAGCTGATTTCAATGGATGGCAACATTATGAAAGAACTCAACAGACGTATTAAACTTGGCTGGAGTGCATTTGGAAGAAACAGTTTTATCCTGAAGGGGAAATTGCCTTTGTGTCTAAAAAGAAAGGTCTTCAACCAGTGTGTATTGCCAGTCCTCTCTTATGGATCAGAGACATGGAGTCTAACAGTTGGAGCAATACGAAAGTTACAGACAACGCAAAGGAGCATGGAGAGGTGCATGCTTGGAATAACTAGGAGAGATCGAAAAAGAAACACTTGGGTGAGAGAGCAAACTAGAGTAGAGGACATCATTGTTAAAGTAAAAGGGCTGAAATGGCGATGGGCTGGGCATATTGCAAGAAGAACTGATCAACGATGGACAACAGAAATTCTGAACTGGATTCCAAGAGACCACCGAAGACCTAGAAAACGTCCTCAAACTAGATGGGTGGATGAAATAAGAAAACAGGTTGGGGTGACGTGGAAACGAATGGCCCAGGATAGACTTGTGTGGAAAGCATTTGGAGAGACCTTCATCCAGCAGTGGATAGATAATGGTTGAATATGATGATGATGATATATATATGACGTAGAGTATTATAATTATCAAATATCATCGTTTTTGGAGACAAAAGCATGAACAAGATGCACAATTTTAGTTGAATAACAAGCTGATATTCGATAGAGAAACACTGAACAGTTCGAAGTTGACACCATTAAAGTTTGACAAGTAATAAAGCCACATTCTTCGATGATGGAATGGTATTCCATACAGGTTTTAGAGTCCATAATCCAGAGCGGTAATAACTTTTCTACTAAATAGATCGTTATCCTATCAGAATCTTGGTTCTCAAACTAATCTCTTCATCTTCTCAATGTGCAAAGATCAGCTTTAAAAAAAGCAAAGGAAAATCTTTCAAATTTTTCCTTTTCTTTTTGTCTCCTATATAAAAGCAACACACCCATCAACACGGCAAAATCGAAGACTCGACAATCGGGAAAAATGAAGGCAGCTGGGGCGAGGCGACGGAATTCGGGGAGCGGGGAGAATACACGTCCTAGGCGTAAAATAGGGGCGCAAAGAAACATACAAGAAAAAAAAAAAAGGAAAACGATCAGATTCTCGTCGGGCGACATCTGAGTTTTTAAAAGCAAGAATGAGGCTGAGAGTTTGCGATAATCAGTATCATTAAGTTTGCTTAACTGACGAGGCGTGGTACTCCGTCCAAAACCGTCGATTCCACCTTTTCTTCTTCTTTTTTCGGGGTGGTTTTGTTCACCGCTGACAGATCAGGGAGAGGCAGTTTGTCAACGGCCAGAAAGTGACCGGCCGAACGCTTCGCTACATGGCACCAGGGCGATAAGCAATCAGTTACGTATAGATGGCCCTGGGGTATGGCAGTGGAGAATAGAACATCATCTACGCCTTTGAAACTCCCTTAACTCGTCAGTAATTAGACGAAATGCTAGAACCCTCTCCTCATCGCTGCAAATATGCAGAAGATTAATAATAACAATTTTGAAAACGATAAAACCATCATTTGGCGGCTAGAACAAACTACGGGGAGCTGAAGAGCTAGGTGCCATATTACACTATGCCAATAATAAATCTAACACAGCGTTGTTTAAGCCCTTTGCTTCAGGCGCTGCGGGTAACGATAATGAAGATAATGATGATATCTTGTTGCCAGTTTGTCTAAGTAATATGATATTAAATAGGTGACATCCTCTGAAATATGGAGGCCTACGGTGGGAAAATGTCAGCAGAAGTTATTATTCTGCCTCTTTTTTTGCCTCCAGTTACGACAAAGGTATTTTAAGAGTTTCTTGACACAGAGAAGTATTCAGAGAACTCTACTTCTACAATTCTATAGAATTTTCTTCTCCTTCGCAGTTTGATCACGTATCCGTAATGAGAACTGGGACTTTTGTTTTAAGTGACAATTTTTGCTACAAAGTAACAAAAAGAATGAATTTATGTATGCAGCTTCAACAAAGCCGCCCTTCGCTTTCGTCAATTCAAATGATAATGCGGGAGGGGCGTACAAAAGATATTATCTTCTGTTTTCTCAACGAGGCAAGGTGACTCATGTCAATCGCATCGTCGCGTCCCATCCAAAATGTAAAAAATGTGCAGATTTCGTAAATTTCACTCGTTCTTTTGTGTTTGTTATAATTTAATTGCATAACGAAAAGTAGTTGAGAAGAAACACCCTATACCACGCTGCTTCCCTGGTGTGACAGTCAACTTCAGCATCGCCACCAGGAAATTTTCAAAATCATAACATAGCCACTATTTTATGTATGATGTCTTAACCATTTTATCACGGAGAGAGTGATGGTATTATTTCAAGTTTATTTGTACTTTTATTTCAAATAGTTTTAGTTTGTTTTTATTTGTTTAAGGTCTGCCCCATTGTTGTTTTCTCAAAGTGTAATTATCACAGGCAATGAAGAATCACGCAGACGCACATATATAATTCTTTTGCTATAAAACTTCATCTTAGATATAGTAACCATATATGCTTATCATGCTGACTAGTTACATTAGCCTTTGTATATGCACCACTTTCTGCACATGTTGTCGTATAAACCCTGAGCCGTATTGGCGAACGCCGTTGTAAAAATTCAATTATAGCATCAGTTTTGGTGCGGTTGTCTTACAATGCCAGTTAAAACATCCCCACTCCTGAAACTCTGAGGGGCATAATTTTTAAGTCGTACAATACTCGAAAATATTCTAAACCAGTGGTTACCAAAATATTCCCCGCGGAGCTGTTGGCGTTTTGCGGAGCATCTCCAAGTAATCCGCTTAAATATTCGAAAAAAAATTAAAATAAATAACCATTATAATTATATTCAAATGTACGTACACATATGGTTGATTTAAAGTACCTGGTTTGTAGTTTTTGTCAAGAGTTTTGCTCGACTGTTTTTCGGGGTTTTTTTTTACGTATTTAAGTGAGTTCCTTATCTCTCTGAATGAGAGGAAAATATATATTTCGAATGAATTGAAACACTACGTTTAATATGTCCAACTGCTTAGATCCTTCTATCGTCCTTCTATCGTCAATGCCTCTCTCTCACTCTCTTAAATATCTACTTATTTATTCAACCTAGTGGTTCCTAAACTATGATCCGTGAAGATATTCGGAGGGGAAAAAATGTATATATATATATGTGTGTGTGTGTGTGTGTGTGTGTGTGTGTGTGTGTGTGTGTGTGTGTAGGTTTGAAAACAATTAAAAAATATTTTACAATATGTACTCAGAACAAATTATACAACAGTAATAACATTGTTTTTGTATAGTGTTATCATTAATGATACCTATATCACACCAACGTAATAAATTTATAGAACCAAGCATTTAAATCCCATACCAATACCATTAACCACTGCCCAATATGTACCCATTTTAAATGATGCAAATGGAGTTGTTATAAAACACAGCATTTATAACACTCCATTTAATATATAAATGAAGAATCAATAAATTTAGACAGATCATAGCTGGTCTGAATTAGAAAGAAGAATTGGACCTGCAATGTATAGACATTGATTGGTGTTATGAGCCAATAATCATGGGTTTAAAAATATTTTAAGGATCCAACATTCCCCATTCAATGCAGACATTATACAGGAAGACCTGTTTGTTTATAACCATCCATGTGGCAGAGATTAAAACAAATTTTTTGTTTGAAAGAGACAAAAATAGAAAGAAATAGAAAGTCGTATATACATCTCACATCAAAGTAACACTGTTGAATAACTTACAAGTAGTAATTCAACAAACTCAGTTCAAGTAATACCACAAATGTAAAAAAAATATAGATGAATTTATTCAGTGTCAGAAACTTTTCATTTTTAGACCCTTTCAGCAGAGTTTTTGCAAGCATATTTTATTAATAATAAAATAGGAAGTGGTTATATTACCTTGTAATAGTAGTAATGTAGAAATTAAATTCAAACTCGTAACTAAAAAGATAGCACATGATCAGTCAAAGGCAGTTTTGAAAGTGTTTCCACATCTTATAAACTAAGCAATACCAGATATCCAAAAGAAATAAACAGGTGCTTCCATCTATATTTGAGAACTGCGATTAGATGTATTTAATTGCAATGATTATTCTTTATAAGAAACATTTAAGATTTCTTTCTAGAGATGAAATTTGCAAATGTTCTATTTATATAGTTCATTGGAAAACCATTTAAAACGAAAGTTTTTTTAAAATAACTTAAGCCTTCAGAAATGGCTTCAACTCTATTTGAAAGCACTTTCTGTCTGGAGAGTTCACCTAAAATCAAATTTTTTATAACATGTTTTCTGAGACATGTGTCATATTGCAAGTACTGAACAAAAGCAAATAAAAATTGTTTTCTTTTATCGCATATTTGAAAGACAAATCTATTATTTTCATTGATAGTAATAAGTAGATCTAAAAAGTGAACTTAAGTTCTAGATACAGAGGTATCTTTCAGTGTTAATCCTGAGGGATAAAAATCAAGGTCCAATTGATGCTCCATACCATAGCCTATACAGATTATATCATCTATATATCTGCCAAAAAATAAATCCGTTCTTGGTGAAGACAAACTTTCATATTTATGTAAGTATAAATCTGCAGCTAAAGAAGAATATACTCCCCCTTGAGAAAGCCCTCTTACCTGTTTATAATAACCAGTGCCATTATATACCACGTTATATTTAAGATAGAAGTTTAGCAGTTT
>QLNU02014802.1:109198216-109245731 GCA_006491805.2 Dysdera silvatica | reverse complement strand
CCAAATGTTTGGACTGCAGTGAATTTTGTTTTTAAGAACGGCCCTGCATTTATTAAATTTATGCGAAAATATTAAAGAAATTTTCATTGCTTAATTTTAGTTATGAAAAAAAATTATCTCGAATATATAAGCAAGAAAGTAATAAGCTTATAAACGTAGCATCATTTGCATATATATATATTTATGATGTTACAAGTTTACTTAAAATTAGTTGTAGTTCTTGAAACGCTAAAACCATAATTTGATGATTTAAACTACCTATAGTTAAATAACATTAAAATGAAAATGAAAACAAGGTATTTTGTAAAGACATCTTTTTATTAAAATTATAACAAAGATATTAAAAAAACATAACATACTGTTATAATTTTTTAAAAATTCTGACAATTTTTTATATTACGTAGATAGATAACACCAAATTCTAATGGCAAGAACTTTTAGTATATTAATAGTTTTAAAACTACAGTTATCTTGTATAAACTATCAGTTTATCTTGTATAAGATTGAGAAATTGAAAAAAAAAACAGGACTTGGTAGAGAGAAAAATTCAATATTTATTCAATTCAACAACTAACGGTAACTCAACAAAATTCAGTTAAAGGAAACTAAGTCTGAAAAATGAAAACACTAAAATATGAAATATGCGGATAGTCCCCTTCACAAACCTCATCGATTATCTTTGTTATTTATTACCCAAATTCCATGAAATTTGAAATTTAGCATAAATTGGTTACAGAGAAGTTTTCTATGAAATAAAAAAGTGGGTATTGCTATTGGAAATTTTAAAGTTGACGTTAAATTAAATATGAAGACGGCCCCCAAATATTTTTCATTACCATATTTTTATAGAATTAGTCATTCTAGATAAAGTGGCGTTGAAATTTTTGTTCTACTTTCAATATTTCTCGGGAAAGTCGAGTGGTCGGATTTTTGTTTTTTCTCTCTCTTTTTCTCTTTTTTAACCATGTACTTTGGGCTTTCACATCTCTGGGTTTCATAAAATGCTGAAATTTTTATGTTGACCTATTGAAGTATAGAACATTTTAATTATTGGACATTTTTGTGTACAGGGACTGTATAAAAATTTAAAGTTTGTATTTTTTCAAAAAATAATTCTCTGCGATTTTAATCAATTTCATAAAATTCTGCACCTTTTTTTTACGCCACTTTCCAATTTAACACATATGTCTAGGATCAATATTTAAGAAATTAGAGGGGCGGTCAAGGTTTTTTGGGACACCCTGTATACAGGGTTCCTGGGAAAATCCTAATGCGGCCAATAACTTTTGAACCAAGACAGATATTGCAACCAAAGTTAGGTATTGGTATAGTAAAATGACTATGCACTATCAGATGAGATGAATAGCAGCGTGCCTGGTGGCGAATTGAGGAAGTTAAAAATTTTATTTCGAAAAATAATGAAGATGAGGAAATATTTTCAATTAGAAAGTTGTAGAGCATCCTTCAGTTAGTAAGGAAAGATGTACGGGTCACATGCAACATGCCACACTGCAGCATGCAGCATGCACATGCACATGCAGCATGCACGTACTGCCACAAAGTGAGGTGTTCCGTAAGTTTCAATGCATAGCTTTCAGTTAATGCTTTTTAGTTCTTTACAGGTTGAATAGAAGTTCTTAAAGGAAAGAAACCGTGATCTTCCCCCAATACGAACTTCAACTCAACTTTTAAAATATCAGAAAGCATCAATTGAAAGCGATGTACTGAAACATTCGGAACACCTTACTTTGTGGCAGTACGTGTACATAGTGCATGTGAGCCGTATGTTTTTCTTACTAACTGTAGGATGCTCTACAAATTTCTCATTGAAAATATTTACTTATCTTTATTATTTTTCAAAATAAAATTTTCAACTTCCTCAATTCGTCACCAGAGGCGCTTTCGTTCATTTCATCTGATAGCGCATGATCATTTTACTGTACCAATACCCAACTTTCGATCCAATATCTGTCTTGGTTCAAAAGTTATTGTCGCATTCCGACTCTCCTAGGAACCCTGTATACAACATTTCATCGAAAGTGAGATTACAACCTTATCAACCCTTCCCCATTTGCGCACGCCAGTGCGTTTGTGAACAGCTATTTTCTTCAAGAATGAAGTTAGTAAACTCAAAAGTTGGGACCAGAATAACTGACGTTCACCTTGAAAACACTGTTAGGGTTGCATCAAAAATAAGACCGGATATTGACAGGTTCGTTAATAATAAGCAGTGCCAAAAATATCACTATAAGATTTGATTTCGCTTTACATATTAACAACTAAAAGTATTGTAAATGTTTTTTCTTCCATACGTATTTTATATTGTAATATATATATAGGGTGAGGCAGAAAGGACGGACGTTTTTAAAAAAAATCACAAAATCGTTAATTTTTTCTTAAAAAGAAATTTATTGACAAACCTGAATTCGTATTGAAAGAGCATTTGACAAAATCAAGTGTCGAACAAATATTTCCCATGTGGTGTCCGTTATGCGTCTGCTGCATTTCTGAAAGTGTTTTTGGAAGTTGCAAAGCTTGTCTGACGCTTTCCACATTTCAGGTGTAAGTACCGTTCGTGTAGCCCCTGACGATCTTTTGCTCATTAGTGTACCTCGTGTACAAAGTTCTGAAACCAAACGTAGAATAGTGTCACGAGCGGGAAAACTTGATTTCTATGGATATTGAAATGGTGACGAAACCCACGCTGAACTGTCGTGATAAACTCGTTATTCTTGACGAAAGATTCGTATTCAAAAACACGGGGTTCTATTATTCGCGGCTTTATGATTTCAACTGAAAAAAAAATGCCCAGACTTCACGAACCCAACACCGCCTACCGCGCATCTCTCACTTCACTTGGTGGTGAGTTCTAGCCATTTCAAAAACGTTCATCTTTTCTGCCTCACCCTATGTAATAAGTCCCAAAGGCGGATACAGAAAATATTTTTGGGTGGGCGCACAAAACCAATGTAAAAATCCTATAGAACAGAGACAATAAAGGTTGATCTAGGGTGGGGAGGGGCTCAAGGGCGCCCCTAGTTTTGCCTTCATTTAGTCATAATATTGCTGGTACAGTAAAGAATCGCGCCAACGAGAATAAACAAAATTGGCTCATGCAGGGGAGGACTGGGCCGCCTGCCCCGGGCCGGTGCGCCCTCATGGGCGTTCTCCGTTCCGTTTGAAAGTTGAAATAATAACACGTCAATGAAAACGCTGCCATGCAGAAAAGAGAGCTATATAATACAATCCAACAAAAGGTATAATTACATCAAATAAATGACAAAGTGTATGTTCTTATTTCGAACTAAATACACTACGCCGAAAAATATAACCACATTCCTTAGATTAAAAAAAAAAGAAAAGAAAGAGAAAATATTTTAAACTTTGAACGACGTTACCTATTATAAAATTTTCCTTTGAAATTGGGGGGGGGGACATGGAGCCATAATACCAACATGGGTCCCCTCTGTCCCCCCGCTAAAAGCACCCGTGGTCTTCGTCTACGTAGTCAATTCTCTTTCTGTTTGTGATTTTCACGAAAGAATTTTTAATTATAATTTACTAACTAACTTTAATAACTAAAGAAGAAATGATAACTAAGTAATTGTTTCTAATTAAAACAATAATTTTCCTTGCAATTTAATTAGTTTACGCTGTTCTTTCTCTTCAGAATTTATGTAGAAAAGTCCTAGTTTATTTTTGGACCGAAATTCAGCTACTTTTCTTTACTTGATTTGTAGGCAATACTGAGCATATTTTCGGCTTTGTGTTCGCTCTTTATAAGGCTATATTTATAAGCATAATACTTCAGTGCTTATGAAATATGCATACATAGATGCCATTAAAATAGCTTGCAAATGTAGATAATGGAAAGCTGATTCAGTATGCAGACAATCAATTTCTAAGATAAAGTTGAACTTGTAATTTCATGTTGGTTTCCCCTCTCAGAACCATCAATTTCTATGAAGGACAGTATACATCCCTTTTAGCGGCCCACGTGATCGTTTGATGTACTTGCTGCCTACGTTTCTCTGCGAATGATAAATCGTGATAAATTCATGATGCTCACATAAGTAATGGATTGCACACATGAAGTTGGATACAACCAGGCTTGAATGAGTGTCAGATTATATCAGATGGTCGTCTCCAAGAGTGGCAATTAGATGTGGTGACAGTTGCATAAGTATATTTAAATGCAGGCAATTGCCAAGGCCACCGAGGGATTGGGAAGTTGTCAACTCTGTAGATTAATGAAAGACCGAAAATTGCTCATACACACTCTTAATTGACAGTTTGTACTTGGAGTGAAACGAATTATACCAGATGCTTAAGCTTTTCCCAGGATAGAACCAACTGTACCCAGTTTTTCCATGGTGCATGATGGCAAGATGAAGCACCTGTTGCACCATAACTCATACGCAATCTATAGATAATTTCGGTCAGGACTACGGTCAGTTGGCAACCATTGGGAGTCAAACCCAGATTAATCGCACGCTAAGCGAGCGCGTTACCACTGCACCACCGCAGAGTCAAATGTCAAGTGAGACGTAGAACCATTATCATTAAACATGTATAAATTATAAGAACAGGAGGGGGAGGAGAACAAAGCAAAAATTGTCTCCATGTAAATTTGTACCTGAATTGTTCATATGGCGTACAATCACCCCCTGGCATCTGTACAGCTTCCATAACGATTCTTCGTGCCGTTTATAGAACTTGATTAGTTTTACAGTAAAACCTCTCTTAAAGACCGCCTCTATTCAAAAACCACCTCCCTTAAGGACCATTCTTACTGGAAACGGATTTTCTCCCTCCACCCCATAGACCCAATGCTAAATTTACTCCATTGAGAGACCGCCTCTCTGAGAAACCGCTTTTTTATGGAACCGACAGTGGTCGCCTTAGGGAGGTTTTTCTGCATATACACTGACAATTACATATGGTTCTTTACGTTATCCCCCTCATTGCAAGCACCGGTGCATTAAAAAATTGATGCCACAAAAACATTGATGGCACCATTGCTCGAGTGCATTCAAACACTTACAGCCACTGCAACCCACACTTCTTACTTACCTGCCCTGAATTCAGACTCTAATCGCCAGTGGCGAACACAGCGGGGGATTAATGGGAGTCACAATCCTCCATTACGATGAAATCTTGTATACATATATATACATATATAAATACATGGAGTTGTAGCCAGGCCTGTAGCCAAGCCGAGGCCGGCAGGGGCCTGGCCACAGTTGCCCCATCGATCTATTTATATATGAGGCGTTGAAAACAACAGTTGTATAAGTCCCAAAAATTAATTTTTTGAGTTAAGTCCATGGAAGTACCCTCTGGGGTTGCCTTGTTGCTTGCAACACTAGTATATGACCATAGTGTAATAAGTTGTTGCAGGATAGCACCACGTTACTATTGGCCAACACGAAACTGGATGGACGCAAATCCTTTCTTATCTCATTTTAAGCAAAAATGGACTTGTACCATTGTTGTTTTCAAGGCCTCATATACAGAACAATCCCAGGGTGTATTGTGTCCCATATGTCTTTTGATTTGTCCCAGTTGCCCTTCAATCCTGGCTACAGGCCGGGTTGAAGCTCTGTAGCCCTCCACTTACGAACTTTCTGCGTACGTTGCTTTGCCCCAGTTGGCCTTTCATCCTGGCTACAGACCGGGTTGTAGCTCTGTAGCCCTCCACTTACGAACTTTCTGCGTACGTTACTTTGTCCTAGTTTGCCCTTTCATCCTGGCTACAGGCCGGGTTGTAGCTCTGTAGCCCTCTATTTATGAACTTTCTCTGTAGCCCTCCACTTACGAACTTTCTGCGTACGTTGCTTTGCCCCAGTTGGCCTTTCATCCTGGCTACAGACCGGGTTGTAGCTCTGTAGCCCTCCACTTACGAACTTTCTGCGTACGTTACTTTGTCCTAGTTTGCCCTTTCATCCTGGCTACAGGCCGGGTTGTAGCTCTGTAGCCCTCTATTTATGAACTTTCTGCGTAAGCTAATGAGCAAATCACAACATCGTTTTGAATGAGCCTTGCTATAATAAGGCTCATTATATAATGAAGCCCAAAAAATATTCCATTAGAGGCAATCCCTTTCAAATGTCTGTTTAGACTATTGCACCTTCATCTTTCTTCCTTCGTTTTCTTTCCTTTTTATTTGTTTTGTTAGAAATTTCTCTTTATTATATTAATGTGGTTTCATTGGTATATTTCTTCATAACACAGTGCTAACAAAATAGTACTTCGTCTAATTGTTAGATAACGATTACGCCATATCTGATTAGTAAGTGATCCCCACTCTCTACGTCCCGATGGTCCAGTCTGTTTCCCCAACGCCTCCGTGCCGGCTGTGTTGAGTTCGAGGCAAGCTTAACAGTGCGTAAATGTACCACTGGCTTTAGAAATCCCTTAAGCCGCCGATCTCTTCCCAGTAACACAGAACTGGTCTTGAGATTTAAAACATACTTAAAGCGGACGGCGTCTCTTTTTCTCCTAAAACGAAAAAGCTCTAGCTTGAGCTACTTATATGTGTGCCGAAAATTATTGTATAATAAATTCCCCAGCGAAAACTAACAAAAAACTCTCCCTGGTGGCTTTGTGTGTTGACCATTATTTGGCAATTGTGTTATCCCTGAGAAGGGTAATAATATCTTACATCCTTATATACGGAGAAAGAGAGCGTTGTTCCTGTCCTCGTTGGTCTAGCGGTCAGGACACTCTGAGCTCAACAGAGGGCCCTGGTTCGAATCCAGCACGGAGACGGCATCTCTTTCTCCTCCTAAAACAAAAAAAAACTCGAGCCTCAACTACTTACACGTGAGTGCTGAAAATGATCGTATCATAAAGCGTCAAAGACTTGAAAGTAGTCCCTTAGTCCCATCCCTTAATCCCTTTTATTTTCTCGATATTCTCCTTTCGTTGTGTCTTCTCTCCTCTCAACACCGATCGTGTTTGTCCAACCTGTTTGTAAATTGACTCATCTTACGTATTAAAAGATTGATCGTGAATACTAAGAGAAAAGGAATCAAGATCTGACAAATCTAATCACTTTCAGGAATATTGAAGCTGACAGCTGCGGAAATCAGTAACAAGTTTCACTCCTACCACCTGAGCCACTGCGTGGGTAAAAGGCGCCTCTATGCAAAGGTGGATGTCAGGGCCCCCATAAAATGGAATTTGCAAAATGAAATGAAATTAATTTCAATTAATGTATAATTTTTTAATATATAAATACCATATATACGCAAAAACGTAAAAATATAGTACGCAATTTTTCCCCCAACTATTACAAAACAGCCACAACGTAATAATGCATTCTTTTGGACCCCCTAGTGCATTTCGTATGTCATATATTATTACATATTTTTCCTTCCAGCTTTAGCTACTATAAATACCTTATATTTATTATATCTAGGGTAGCCATAGTAGCATTTTTTGTTGCTATCATTGACAACCGGTACGACTTTCTTGGGACCAAAAAATTTTTCATTAATTTTAGTTTTTAAAATTCTATTTCCCCAGAGCTACAGACACAGATAACGAATAACATAAATAAATACGCAATACAATAGCTTCTTGCCCTAAATTCGAGTCTGCGTACCGCTTATATAGTAGTGGTACGCAAAGGCAATGCGGCTAATCCGTTGTTTGCTATTCATTTTTTACCGTTTTACTCTTCATTTTAAATTGTGCAATCTTTGCAGCAAGATTTTACTTAATGAATTGCATAAAAAAATTTATAATTTGTCGTTTTAATGGATCCAGTTATTTATGCAATTATTTATCTTAATGCATCGTATTAAAAATTACTATTTGTCGTCTAAAAATGGCGCCCTGATCAGGCGCCTTTGTGCGGGGCACAACCTGCCCACCCGTATGCGGCGGCCTTATCTGCCATAGAACATTCTTCGTTAGTAGACTACTTTCCCAGTCTGTCTCTAATAACGTTGTCTAAATTTTTAAAAAATCTGGAATTATTATAATTATTATTATTATACGATTGATTTAATTATATTAAAAAATTTACGAAGTGAAATTTGAAGCCAGTTTTCTGTATGCTTCTGAATATTTTAAAATAAATAATATGCAATATAATTGTTTATTATATATTAATATAATTGTTATATCAAATATATTTGTTTATATATATTTGTTTAATATATAATGTTTATATATATATTTGTTTAATATATAATGTTTATATCAAATATATTTGTTTATATCAAATATATTTGTTTATATTTGTTTAATATATAATGTTTATATCAAATATAATTGTTTATTTAATATCAGAATCTAGGATGTATATATTCTTGAATGTATGCTTTTAAGTACTTTTAAACATCTATAGAATGCCATCTCACATATCGCTAACTTGCTATTACGAAGTTCGCAAATTATATAATTTAAAAGAAAAAAAACGTAAAAAACTCGCTTTTCGTAATATTTAAAATTTCTCGAGAGCCTCATTTACAAACATTATCAGCAAACATGCATTGACAGCATTAATAAACATACATTAATAGCAGTAGTAAACATACACTAATAGCATTAGTAAACATACATTAATAGCAGTAGTAAACATACATTAATAGCATTAGTAAACATTCAATCAATCAATGTCATCTACTCACAGATACTTTTTAAATACTATAATGGCCCCATACAACGTCAATTCGCACAACGTTCCATTTCCGAAGAATGCATTTCCGGTAGTAAGCGAGGTTTAAATGCGTATGTCTTTGCATATATAAAGGAAAAGTGCTGGGAATACAGAGCTGTCATTTATGGCCCGCTTTCTCGTCGATTTCCTGACCGATCCATCATCATCACCCTTTATATGTACTCTTGAGTGAATAGTCCCTATATGCTTCTTTGAGTTGGGTGGGTAATAGATAAGTTTAGTCGTTTTATGTCACCGGGTCACTTTCTGCCTGACCTGTACTGTCTGACGTGCCCTCTTCTCAAGGGCGTAGTCAGAAATTAGTTTAGGGAAGGGACTTCACGTACTCCCCCAGCCTCTTCTAAGCAACGATTAAGGGTGGAAAATGCATTTTTTGATAAAAGGGCAAGTGGAAAAGAAATCATTTTATCTGATTTCGGAGAGTGTGAGGACCGAACCCAGAAATCCACCCATGTGGAGATAAGCTCTTCAATCTCTCTCTCTCTCTCTCTCTCTTTTCTTAAATTAAAGTATCTTCATTTGTCATAAGTAAACTAGCCTGCTTTATCCATCAAGGAAGGCTTCATGGACGCCATTCAATTATGTATCTTTCAAGCATATGGACGGTTTCCTAACAGATCATAAACCTGTCAGATCCGCAAGATATTATTTTTCATTCTTAAATTATAGTAAGTTTGGTCACTATATAAGACATAGAATACTGTCAGATAGGTAAGTGTGTATATATGGACTTCGACAATGAATTCGGTAAGTTATTAAATACAGATAAATTCAGTATAGGTTACTTTGTTCATATGACATTTATACGATTCCCTTTATACGATATTTTTTGTGGATATTCATGTAAATTTATTCCCACAAGATTTAGTTGATAATCGTATTATTTTATTTATACGGTATTTAGTTATTTTATAGATGTTTATACGAAATTTAGTTGTTTTATAAAGGTTTACACGAAATTTAGTTATTTTATGGATGTTTACACGAAATTTAGTTGATATTTATACGATATTTAGTTGATGTTTTACGATATTTAGTTGATATTTATACAATATTTGTTTGATATTTATACGATAATTGGTTGATATTTATACGATATTTGTTTGATATTTATACGATATTTGTATGATGTTTGAACGACATTTGGTTCATATTTATACGATATTTGGTTGATATTTATACGATATTTGGTTGATATTTATACGATATTTAGTTGATATTTATATGATACTCAGTTGGTACTTATACGATATTTAATTGATATTTATACGATAGTTAGTTACCAATTATGCGATATTTAGTTGCCATTTATATGAAATTGAGTCGATATTTTTATATTTAGTTGATATTTATACGATATTTAGTTGCCATTTATGCGATATTTAGTTGTCATTTACACGAAATTGAATCGATATTTTTATATTTAGTTGATATTTATACGATATTTAGTCAAAATTAAATCGATTAAAAATATTACGTCATCAGAAAGTACTCCAAAATTCAAATTGTTCCTCAACGAGAGTGGCTCGCTTTGGCGATTTTCTCTCACATGCGAATAAACTAATATACGTATTTTTTCCCCACCTCCAACCATTTGACCCTTCAACATTTCGCTGTTCAATAGTCAAACTGTCGGATAATAGCGAAATTGTCAGTTGTTCATTAGAGCACTATATTAAGCGACAAACTTCACCGCAATCCACAAATCTCAGTCAGTTTCAAGAGAGAGGTCACCACCCTCTCGAAAGGCGACTGCGCCCGTAGTTGCTTTAGATCGGTGATCGGACGCAAACCGAGCTTCCCAACTGTAAACAGCGACGAGCAAGCCAATACAAAGCCAAACAAATATTGAATTGTAAAATTTCCATATTTATTTATAGAGTTACATTGCTTTTAGAAATGTGTGTCATTAATGACTCAAAAGAATACATCACTAAGGAAAAAATAAATCATTCTTTTTAAAAGAACCGTCATCCTTATTCTCATTCAATGAATGGCTCAAAATGACCGATTCCTTCTGGAGTGAACTAAACTCTTAACCCGTCCCGCTTCAAACGGCTCCATCCACCGACTTGGCTAAAGTCTCAAAAAGGGGTGATCTTCGTAAAAAATGAAAATCATTGAATTTCTTTTAAATAATGAGTCTTCCGTTATATACCCATCTAACACCTAGATTAAAATTTAATCGATGTTTAATTTTTTCATTACATACACAATTTCTTATTACATATGATGTCCATTACATATCCTGTCCATTAGGTATGCTGCATTATCTGAAAGTTATATTTAGCACCATCATCATGCTACTACCCATAGGATTATTATATTATGGAGTATATCATAGCTCAGTCCTATACATATCAGTCACCATTTGGCAGTTTAGCCAACATCCGTGGAGATTAGATTACCACCACCTGGTGGCGCTCCAGTTGGTCAGTAAGTAACCCTGAAGCCCATTAATTAAAATTGATGATATTTCCAATTTCATTAAAAAATAAAACGTATTTAGTCGAAATAGTATTATGTGAAAAATAACGTAAAATCTTACGTAAAATAACAGTTTTAATAATTAGTTTAAAAAGTAAAATATCTCATTATAGTATCGATTTGTTTCCGAGCAACAGAAGATCTAAGGAGAATTTAATAAAAGATGAAGAAAAGAGAAAGTAAAGAAGAAAGAAATACAGAAAGGAAAACCAAGCCTTGTATTATTCAAAGAAGAAACGTATACGCTGAAACATTTATCAAAATATTTGCAACATGTTCATTAAAATGTGATTTGATAATATACTTTTAGAAAAAAAATGACTTCAAAGAAATATTTCGTTAAATTTAAATTCCAGTTTCATTGAAATATGAAATGTAAAAACGGGAAACATACTTTCAGAGAGAGAGAGATGCCGCTGAAAATTGGAAAGAAAAACATGAAAAAACTGTAAACACGATACTAAAATAACGAAGTCTATCAAGTTTTACGAAGATTATATTTATGTTCTTTTAAAAACGTGTTGACTATTAGCAAAAATACCGAGGGAGAAAATTTATTTTAAAAATACATAAAAAGTATAAAGAAACTTAATATTAATATAGAAGGTTTTAAAAGCAAAATACAGAAACCCGCAAACGTAATATAAAACTAATGTAATCTATCAAGTTAGTTTATAGCTACATTCAACAGATTTCTAAAAGTTGGTAGAACAGTCTCAGATCTCAAAGAACTACATAACAAAATATATAAAGAAATGTAGTAATATAAAAATAATATTTAAATAATCGAACAAATTCGCAATGTTTTGATCATTTCAACGAGATGGAAACTATTTCTTACCTTAGAAATTTATTTAATGGCAAAAAATCTAGTAGTGCTCCATGGATTCTTCCTTATTAAAGAATTTATCCAATACTAAACTGACAACCATTTGTATTATTTTGAAAAATGCATATAACTTTGAATAATTATAATAATGATAAAGAGAAGGAATTCGAAAAAATCTCCAAATATCGTGACCTTGCAATAGAAATTAATAGACTCTGGAAAAAACAAGTAACAGTCATCCCGATTGTGATAGGTGCACTGGGGGCCATCACACCTAATTTAAAGAACTTCCTAGAAAAACTGGACATTACTGACATAACGACAACAGACCTACAAAAAACTGCCTTACTGGGCACCGCCTATATATTAAGAAGATATATGGACAGTTCTCAGGTTTCTGGGTGAGACTTGAACTGAACCAAGAACTCCAGATCAAGAGGATAGTGATTATCTCCTTGACACTGTGTAACACAACAATGTATACCAGACATAATAATAATAATATTTTATTGATAGAAATACATACAAAACGGTCTGCGTCATCATTATAAAGATGGTAACTTCAGAAATATGGAAAACTATTTATATATAAAAGCGTATTGACCTGCAGGTGTACTTTACGTTTATGCCTGCTTGGAATAGACACCGAAATCGACCCTTTACTTCCTTTCCAAATCACGGTCAATCGAAAAGTATATGGCTGTCTACAAAGTGTTGAGCTCATCCTGACGCTGACAGCAAAGCCGGATTTCAGATGAAATTTTATAGAGTGTCTTTTTCGGTACCAGATCACCTCAGGATGTTATTCGGTCAATTTCTTGCTACTATGTTCAATATTTTATTAACTATGAAAAAACAAAACTTGGCTAAAAATAAGATTAACGCTCCCCCTTCAGATAAACTGGTTTATCCTTAATTCAGTTTACACGTAATATAATAACTAAATGTTTACAAGTTCATATAGACCTTTATATGATCTTGTAAATAGAGATGTAACTAATCAACTGACAAATCTATCTGTCTATTATATAGATCTGTAAATAAATATACAGCTAGATATTCGTTTTTCTACAGATCTATTTAAATCTCTATTTCACCTTTTTACATCCTTATTTATATACAATGTTCTTGTAAGTAAAAATGTAAATCGTCAATTCAAATGTCTGTTTAAAATCTATCTACATGTCCATTTCCAAGTTAATTTACGTATTTATTTATAAAAGAACAATGTGTATATCTATGTACAAAAAGTAGATATACTTTTCCTAGAGTAATAAAGCATCCTTTATAAAGAACTTCTGCTGACACTTTCGAAAGCTTAGGAAATCTATTTCATTTGCTACCTTTCCAGTGTTTAACTCTTATATGTAGATTTCTTCCCTTTTACATTATGTTTTTATTCCGATTGCCTGTATCGTGATCAATGGTAACAGACCTTACCATATGTCACCTTTTCAGAAAACATTAATAAAGGTAAAAAGGATTAACTCTGAAGCCAAATAGGTAAATTTAACATCAACATCAAATATTTTTCCATCTTCTACGAAGCAACATATAAAATAAATTAGATCGTTTCTGCCGACCGAACAAAACAAAACGAAATAATCGCGCCCAAGTATATCATGCTAAGTTTATCAACTTTAGATGGCTTCGTATTTAGATCAGTGATACATACTCTTCTTACCCATGCATCGTTTTCTTTATATCTTGGTTGGTTATTTATATTTTTGTGGTGCAGGGAACAACAAGGGTCCTTCTGCGTCAATTTCATTAGATTTCCGGATGTCATTTTCTCTTCTAAGATTTTTTTTTAGCTAACAGCATCGACATTGTCACGGTTTGAATCTACAACTTTGTGTCGGAAGTCTTTTTCTCCAAAATTACACAAGCTCTAGTTTGAGCTGTAATTAATACGTGGGTGGCAAAAATTATAGTATAATAAATTCCCCCACGAAAACTCACAAAAATCTCGCCCCGGAGGCTTTCTTGTGTTGACCATATTTGGCAATTGTGTTATCCCTGCGGAGGGTAATAATACCTTAACATCTTTACATACGGAGAAAGAGAGCGTTGTTTCCTGTCCTCATTCGTCTAGCGGTCCAAGACACTCCGGGCTAAACGGAGGGACCCTGGTTCGAATCCAGGATGGGGAAAGCGTCTCTTTTTCTCCAAAACGAATAAAGCTCTAGTTTGAGCTATAATCTATACGTGGGTGGCAGAAATTATTGTATAATCATTTCACATTGTTTGCGAATTCACACTTAGAATAGTACACTTAGAATAGAATTTATACATACGTAGAAAGAGAGCGTTATTACCTGTCCTCATTCGTCTAGCGGTCCAAGACACTCCGGGCTAAACGGAGGGACCCTGGTTCGAATCCAGGATGGGGAAAGCGTCTCTTTTTCTCCAAAATTACACAAGCTCTAGTTTGAGCTGTAATTAATACGTGGGTGGCAAAAATTATTGTATTTGTGTCGGAAATTCGCCCCTGAAACTGGATCCCCCCCCCCAGTTATAAACCGCTAATTTAACTAATTACAAATAAACATTATATAATTTCCTTTTATTGGTTAAAGACAAGGAAGGTGATTTTTATATCAGTGAAGTTTAAACTTATTCATCATATTTTATCAGAAATCAAAATCCATAAAAAAGAGTACTTTCTATTAACGTGGATCCTGAAATTTGATCAAGAGTAAGATAATTGAACGACTCTGGATCAAATCTCTCAGCTAACATGTAACTTACTTTCCTAAATATCGAATTCGTTTTTCCAATAACCAACAATCGAAATACGGAAGCCATCAAACCATTCGCCTTTTTGATTTTCGCTTCGCCCTTTAAAACGAACATTTCTTTTACTTTCAGCCAAAGTATCTGTTTCGATGTCAATATATTTTTGCAGCGAATCTAGAATAACTTTGGAAAAGGAAAGGAAATCGAAATTGATTGATGAAATGGACCAGTAAAACCTAAATCGATGGAATCCAATTGATACACGCTGATACGAAAACACCAATAGCAGATCATAAAAAAAAAAGAAAGAAAACAATCCACAAAGAGAAGTAATGGTCAATCCTTTATAAAGCAAACATTGTCAATGTCGAAGTATGGCAGAAAACATTATTTTTTGACCATTCTTTTTAATAAAACATCAATGAATATGATTTTAAACGAAGGGGGAAGGGTGATAAATGCTGGAAAAAGGTTAGAGGTTTACTCCAAATTTCTTCTGTTGTTTATTTTGCATTAACAAGATTTATTAATACTGTATTACACAGGTCATAAGCATAAATATGCTTACGAGCAATGCCAAGGAGCAGCATATTTTTCTGTATTTGCTTAATGCAATAGATTAGAAATATTCGAATGGTTTAGAGACCACAGAGCCTTTGACCCCCTAAATAAATTTCCTCGGATTCCCTGTATGGTAAACCAGTTATACAATAAGCCTTATTTTTCAACATAAATGTGTAATACTAACAGACTTTATATGTAAGTTTGTGAAAGGGGTGTAATGGGCTGAAATTTTGGGGGATTATAGACTAAAATTAGGAAGATATTAATGGAATTGATAGATATTTTGCGGAGATACCATACAAGCGTAGAAGATCTACATGAAGCCTCTAACAAAATATGACGCCATAGTTGGAAAACCTTTACTGTTGTAGCTTTCATTCAAAAAGTTTGAAACATTGTAAGTACAGTGCCAGCGTCTTACTGCTTTCGACGATTCACCCAATCGTATATAACCGTAAATATTGTAAAAAAATCTTTGATCAGTTTATAGATTTAATAGTAAGTAAGTAGTTAATTACCAAAGTTAAGACTAGAATTCGATTAGTCGTAGATACTAATGACAATGGAACAAAACATACATTTATATCTGTTTCCTGTGTATGATCGTTGTATGAACAAATCTATTTCAGTTAACATAGCACAAGGGCGGATCCAGAGAAGGGTGGAGGGGGCGATCTCCCCACTTCAGGGTTAAATAGGAGAAAAATGAAGAATGTAAATATTTTATGTGTTGCTCATTAAGACCTAGCGTCCAAAGTCTCCAAGTCTTAGAGAAATGCGATCCAGACGTTTTTTTCACGAATCTTCAAGCTACTCGTCTTTCAAACTACGTTTACAGTAAGGGTTACTTCAGCATAACGTAGTTTTTTATCGTTGAAGCGCCGTCAAACTTGGCTTCGAACGCGGATGACAGAAGAGACTTTTAATACACACCCACAGAGACATTCATATTGATGTAAATAAAGTGATTGACAAATTTTCAAAGAAACCAAGATGGCTCGACTTTGCACTATAAACTTCAAGTTTTTTAAAAAGTCGCTTGTTATAAAAAAAGTAAAATAATTACGATGTTTTTGTAGTTTAAATTTAAACTTGTTCTATTAATTACATTGTAAATTATCGTTTTGGTTATTGTATATGTCTCCTTTACTAGCTTATCCTTCTGTCATACTTGACTATAATCTACCCTAAACCATATAGTTTAATTAAAGAAAAGCCCAACTTTAATTCATTATCGTAAATTAAATATTTTGGTGAGTATAAAGGAAGGCTAGTAATATAACAACATTTACCTAAACTATTTAACACAGTCCAAAACTAAAAATTTTCCAGGTGGGGGCCCCCGAAACCGCCCCCCCCCAAAGTAACATCCTGTATCCGCCCTTAACATAGCAGTAAATAAAAAATGTCGCAAAGAGACAAATACGAATGCTGAATCTTATTTGCATTCTATATTGTCAAAAACTGTTGTATTTAAAAGAAATAAGTCATATTGAATATAACATTTTGCAAAAACGGGCACGGTTTAACAAAAATTGTTGCACCCAGAAGAAGGATAATTCTAGTCCTAGTATTTTTTTGCCAAATCATTCTTGGATTAAAATCTATTGTTTTCGCGATCGAGTAAATCGTTTTGTGTGCATCATTTTTACAAAAGCGCTTCTTGGATTAAATATATTACCCTCACGTCAGAGTCGCTTATTCCTTTTGGGCGAAACAGTTTGTTCTACAAAGAGTGCATGTTGGGAAACTATTCAGCAATAACAATTAAAATTATCCGCCTTAATATTATTTGTACAGAAATTTCTCTATTACAATAAGGAGTTGAAGTGTAAAACAATTTAATTTATTTGAAATTTTGTGATAATGTTAAAACAGTGGTTTACAACCTTTTTCAAGCCGCGACCCATTTTTATAGTAGCCAAGTAATTCGCGACCCCCTTTTATAGTAACCAAAAGAACTACGACCACTCTTTTGTCCGTCGCCGCCACATTTGCATAATAAAGCTATTTTTAACAGAGTAAAGAAAACACATTAAATACAAAATTATATTATATTAATTATATATATTACATTAATTGTGCATTCATAGTAATTATAAAAATTATATAATATATATTATAGATATAAAGTTAACAACCATTAGTAAAATATTGCAATGTGTGTAGCCATGTTGAAATATAAAAGCGTTGGAAACATTTGGTATAATATATAAATATAACCTCATATAATAAATTAATATAACTACATATAATAAATTAATTTAACCATATAATAAATTAATTTAACCATATAATAAATTAATTTAACCATATAATAAATTAATTAATTAATATAACTACATATAATAAATAAATTAATTAATATAACTACATATAATAAATAATATAACTACATATAATAAATTAATTAATTAATATAACTACATATAATAAATTAATTAATTAATATAACTACATATAATAAATTAATTAATTAATAATTAATTATCAACTGAAAATAGTTGCGGCGTCCACCAAATTAGAAACCACTGTGTTAGAGAAAAGGATTTTTCTAAAGCAACATTATATTATCTACGAAGTCACAAAAAATAAATACTAACTCAATAATTCATGGAAAATTATTGTATGTTTTATTCACAGCACAGAATATATTTGCATCCACCGCATACTATGACATATGAGTACACTCGTAAATACTGAAATATGCTCGTAAAAATCAATTAATTAACAAATATGTTAAAAATTCTTTAAAAAAAAGTGTGCTAAGGTTCTTGTATTCGATCAAACGAAACATTTACCTGAGCACTGAATGCTACGATCTCAATGAGCTTCAAGTTTCAAATAAACTTTTTTTTTTTAGTTTCCGCTGTAGATGTAGGTGTTATCGTTTCTTTTTTCTTTTTCATTCCTCAGAGACATTTGCAACTTCTCCAAGAAAGATGAGAGAAATCTTGAGGTCAATTTCCCGAAATATAAAATAATGTCAACCAAATTAGAAACAAACAAGCTTGGTGTATTACGCAAGAAAGATGGAAGTGCCATCGCGGATGCTAAGCACGTTTTCGGTCCATGTTGGGAGGAGCATCTTCCGAGGCGGAGGTTGCCTCTTCGCGCACTTAACGTTGACAATTTTCGGGTACACACCCTGTGTAGGGCCCTTTTTTTCGTACTATTTTTTTATCTCCCCCCTCATCACTTTTTATTTTAGTGCATCCTGAAAGTAAGTAGAGAAAAAAGAATAAAATACTTCCGGTAATGATTTATAGGACTTTGCCGGTGGTTGCCGCTTTTTCAGAGCACACTCCCTGTCCGTGCCTTGCCCATTTGATATCGCTGAAGTTTTTCTTTTTAATTTAAAGCCAATTTGTCGCCAACACTCGCCAAATTTAATATACACAATTTGCGTGATTTCGTCTCCGTTAAAAGCAGCTTTCATAGTATAGATTTTTAGATCTGACAAAGAATTGTATAGCTGGGGTGGTGGGGTGGGGGCCAAGCATTTTATATACGTTTATACATTACAGTATATGTAAAATTGCAATTTATTTCAAATTATTGGGGGGGCTCGGACCCCACGGGCCCATATAACTCTATGTCTATGATACACACGCATGCTTAACCCGCGAGAACGCGTGACGATTAGAGAAACGCCAAGACGTGCGCGAGATGCTTTGCACGCCGACTGATTATGTAACATTATTTCCTTAAAAACGTCCTATTTTACAGGAAATAATAAATGGAAATTTCTCTTTGCCACCCTACCCCCAAAAGAATGCGACTTTGGATTGCTTCAGAAGCAATAGTGGGCGGTTCTTTTCCACAAAATTTAATTTGTAGGGTGCGAAACACCCCTCTCGGGTTAAAGAGTCGTTCCACGGACACTCATGTTTATAGAGTCGTTGTATATGCACATTCATGTTTGCAAAATCGTTACATATGCATTCATGTTCACAGAGCTGTTGTATACAATGTGTCTCAAAATGATAGGTAAAAAAAAAAATAATGTTAGTTGCATTGAACAAATATTTTATTTTAAGTTTAAAATTTGTTTATTTTTCAAAAGCTAATAACATGCAGAGTTTTCAATGACGTAAGGAATATTAATTTTATAATCTATCTATCTATCTATCTATCTATCTATCTATCTATCTATCTATCTATCTATCTATCTATCTATCTATCTATCTATCTATCTATCTATCTATCTATCTATCTATCTATCTATCTATCTATCTATCTATCTATCTATCTATCTATCTATCTGTCTGTCTGTCTGTCTGTCTGTCTGTCTGTCTGTCTGTCTGTCTGTCTGTCTGCCTATCTATGTCTCTCTGTCTGTCTGTCTAACAATTTTATTTACGTCATTGAAAAATCTGCATATGACTAGTTTTTGAAAAATAAACAAATTTTAAATTTAAAACATTGGATCAATGCGACTAATATTAATCTTTTCGAAAATTTAAATTAAATCCATTCAAAGCTAATAAAAGCTTTATTAACTAAAGACGATGGCACGAATTTACTTATCATAAAGCGTTTAATTTAAAGTTAATGATGGAAATATGGGGGAGGGGGGGTGTAAAGTAGATCCGCAAGTAACGCCAGCCAATCCTTAGTCGAAACATCAAGGGACAAATTGCAAAATCAAATTTTAGATAAACCAAATATGTTTGTGGAATCAAAATGTGGAATAGGTCAAGAATTTATAAAATATTTCAAAAGGGTAAAAAACCTGGGAGACCAAAATGTACAATATCGAAGAATGACAGCAGAATGCAGACTTATTTAGCCATGGTACATTAGTTGTCGATTCGCAAATATCAACATGAACCTTAACTAAACATTTCAAAGTCACATAAATGCATGTTGAATATACAATAATGATAAAAAAATATACTTTTAACCAAAAACCACGAAGTTACAAGATTAAATTGAGAAACCAAATTCATGAACTGATATAATGAATGGATTATAGTTTAATATTCTGATGGAATGGGGTTTAATTCAGATATGCCTGATGATCTTCAGTATTACCAATAGTGTCTGAGTCGTGAGCCCAAAGAACCATTCACCAGAGAGTAACGAAGCAGATCAGTATCTGAGTGTGCATTGCCTTTAATGAGACTCTTGAAATTGCACTAATTTCGGGTAAAAGTAATGCACAAGGTAATCAGAGGATAATACAAAAGAATCTTTTGCCAATGACACTCCTTTTAGATGGACTAATATGGAAGTTTCAATAAGATAATGCGTCCGCATATGAGAGAGCAAGAGAGTGAATTGGGGAATATGGCGGCCGAATATAGCTCCGTAACCCTAGACATGACGCGCAGTTTGCTCAACCAATCACCATAGGCAGATGGGAAGGAAGGAAGAAGGGGTAGTCGATCCGATGCAGTACCAGAGGTTCTCGCATGCCATGAAATAAATCCGCGTATGAACCCGTTTGAAAACGTGTGAGTCAGCTCGTTCATCATAGATGGACAAAATCCCTCATTGGATCGTTAGGTAAACGAAGCTGGCATACCTGTACTGCACACGCTCTTCAATAATTTGGTTGTGGGAATACTAAATCGTACTTCTGAATTGATAAGGTCAATGAAAAGAAATATTGGCAGGTATATTTTTCTTCAATGTCCACATGACCACCTAGCTGTTTATGAATATGAAACAAAATAAGCAGTGCACTGGCGTATACAGAGGGGGGTTAATGGCATCGTAACCCCCCGTGCGGTGCAGTGTCGTATACACACATATGAATATATGAATTTGTACCTCTGTTCTTCCCATAATAAGCCTGCAACTAAGTCCTTATAAACTTTCTGCGTATATCTATGAAGTACTAATGAAGTACTAATGAAGTATCTATGAAGTACTATGAGCACTACTATTCTTGAAAATAAATAGTATAATTTTGGATAAATGGCAGTATACTTTGTCCTATGCTTTTTCTTCTTAAACATTTGAAAATGTACTGTAAATTATTTTTTTAGAACTGTCATTTGTATATTTTTACACACAAATTTACGCATTTATACAAATGATTAAGAAATTAAGAATTTCCTAAAGTTCGGGAACATAATATATACGTGTTTTCAGAGCCATTTGCATGGGCCCATATTTATGCGGAGTGGCTATATATATACAGGAGCGGCTTAAGGGCCGGGCGCCCCTGGCGGCCGGCCTGGTCCCCGTTTGGATGAGGGCACCAAACTAAAGTTCAATTTTTTTTTTTAATTTACCCAACAGTAGAAAATCTCTCTAAAAAGGAAAAGTTTAAAGAAATTTTTATCAAAATTCTTTAAGAGACTTTTGGCCACTTTTATATGTTACATAGCTTACTGTGCATCTGTGAAAATCTCCCGTTTTCGCCGGAGGAAGTGGGGCGCCAAAAAGTAATCCGTGTCAGGACGCCCGGGTTCAAAATCACCCTCGAGGGGCGACTGTACGCCTGAGCCTGCACAAAAGTTTAGACACAACACAAATTTGAGTATAACAAAATACTATTAAAACTGAAGAAGTAGGAACTTTAATATTACGAAGTATGAACACATGTAATATGCAAATTAAAAATTTGAGAACAGAAATCACATCAGTAGCGAACTTGCTGCAATATATAACTTAAAATAAGTAAAATATGTGGCACAAAAGTTTAGGCACAAACATAAATTTTAGCACTTGCATAAGGAAATGAACAATTTTAATAATCAATGTAGCCACCATTACTTCGTATTAGATTAAATACGCGGTCGTTCATTGAAAGCACAAGATTTTGAAAGGTTTCTGGTTCAAAATTAAACCACGCTTCTTCTATAGCCTTTTTAAGTTCTAAAACGGACGGATATTGCTTTCCATTGGCATACACAACATTCGTTAGTATGCCCCATACATTTTCGATGGGATTACAGTCAGGACTAAGAGCAGGCCAATCGAGAACTGTAATATTTTTAGCGCTCATCCATTCTTTTGTTGACCTGGATGTGTGGATGGACGCATTATCTTGTTGGAAAACCCAGTTTCGTCCACATAAAAGTTCGCCAAAAGGTAATAGGTGACTTTCAAGAGTTGCCTGGTATGCCTTGGAATCTTGTTTTCCATTCAAAAACGCCAAAGAAGTCTGTCCATTGAAGCTAAAGGCTCCCCAAACCATGACTGAACCTCCTCCTTGACGTCTGCTGAACCGACTTAAGGGGCGTTTTCGAAGATCGTGCCAGTAGTGCGAAAGGCCATCGGGACCATCTAAGTTCCACTTTTTTTCATCACTAAATAACACCTGCAGCCATTCGTCACTGTATGATATGTGCTGCCTTGCCCATTGTAGTCGTGCTTGTTTATGATGTAATTGCAAGCAGGGCTTGCGGCGCATTTTTGCATATCTCAAATGCCTGCATTCTACAATCCTTCTACGTATGGTTTCTCTTGACACTCGCATTGCTAACGTGTTTTTTATTTGATTTGCAGACAGGCTTTCATTTGAAGCCAATCTTCGTATTTGTCTATCATCCCGAATGCTGGTCACTCGAGGCCTCCCAGATCGTGATTTTGGTTGATACTGATCACCCCGGGATAACACTCGATAAATGCCTCGCTTTGAACGGTTCAATGCAACAGAAATTTGAGTAACAGATTTACCTTTAGTTTTCAGCCTCCAAATCTTCAAAATCTCGTCATTCGTAAATTGCTTTGACTTCGGCATCGTTCTAAGCATTCTAAATTATTTCAGGCCTTATATAACAACTCTGGGAAACGCCCCTTCGATCACTTGGGAACTTCGCGCCGTTAATTTGCATAAATCTGACATATGTGCCTAAACATTTGTGGCATGCAGATTCCAATATTACGGTGTTGGGATATTTTGTTTCAGTACTTTTGGTAATCTTTTAAGTTGCACAATTTATTATTGGTTCTAGGATTATTTAGATACAATATCGGCGAAGTTCAATGCAAATTCTCGCTTTTATTTATAATTTGCCTCTGTGTCTAAACTTTTGTGCAGGCCTGTATATAAATCCATAGTTACGAAGACATTGTAAATCATGTAACAAAAATATTGCTATGTTATATTGAAATTAACGGGACTTAAAATATATACCCAATTAATAAATTGAGCTAAATGATTATCTAAATAATCATTAATAGTGAAAGAGATTTGAAAGAGGGAATTCGGAATTTCACAATTAAGAAATATTCGGGACTCACGGAAATTAAGACCTTCATAGAAATTAATATTTACCTTCAAATTAAAGATGTTTGACGGTAACGTATAACAAGTGCAGCTTTTTTTAAATGTATCATAGAAAATACCAAATATAAAATTCTGGAATATGTTCAGTTGGAAACAAGGGCAGTAGTCAGACTGGGGCCATGGGGCCTCAGCCTCCTCTGGAAAATATTCTTACTCGAAATAAATTATTTCAAAATTTTGTTTTAAATGTTTTGTTTTGTATCATGATTTTCACAGAAGTTTGAATCTTCATTTATTCTATAATAAAAATAAAGAAAATTGTATATTTTAGTATACCTCTATAAATTTTCGATGCAAAATTTTGTTACGAAATTTATTTATTAATTTTAATTATTCAATAATACAAAAGCGATATAATCTCATACTATGGAAAGGATATATTCCATAATAAGGAAACAATATATTCTGCAATTGGAGCAATATATTCTGGGAGCAATATATTCTGCGTATATTCCGGATGGAAGCGATATATTCCAAAATATGCGAGCGATATATTCCGTAATATGAATGCTATTAATTCCGTAATATGAAAGTGATATATTCTGTAATAAGAAAGCGATGTATTCTGTAATATTGAAGCGATATATTGCTTAATATAGAAGCGATATATTACTTAATATGGAAGCGATATATTGCTCAATATGGAAGCGACATATTACTTAATATGGAAGCGATATATTGCTTAATACGGAAGCGATACATTGTTTAATATGGAAGCGATATATTGCTTAATATGGAAGCGATGTATTCTATAATATGAAACGATAGTAGCTACATATTACTCACCATCGCTCTCCTTGATAAATAGGGGGCTTAATAGTATATCAATTCGATCTTCACAGTTTGAGCTTCATGATAAATATTATTACTTATTTTGACACATTTATTTTGATAGTATGTATGTTCGAATTTTTATTTCATTTTTTCATTCAAGGTCCACATGTAGCCCAAAATATGCGAATGTCAATACTCTAAAAGAGCTATACTTTAAAGCGACTCAAATGTTTCAATTAGACACATTATCGCGGCAAAAATTGTGCATTTCAACGTAATGCATACAGTATTGTGGTGTACCTGCTGGCGTGTGCATTGGCTTCAATCACGGACAAAGTGGCAATTTGTCACCAAATTTGGCGAAAATTCCGACAGGAAAGTGGACCTATGTTTACAACTATTCCGGATTGGTCTGAGCCCATTTCAATTGCTGGTGAAGCCCATAGATTCGCAAAGACTGCCGGGTATCCCACCCACACTTTAAAGTGCGGCGGAGTGGCAAACTCCGTATTAAAAGGGGGCCAACACCATTATAATACCCACTTGGCTTGACCTCACTTGTTCTTCTTGTACCCCACCTTCTACTTTTCTGTCTCTATTCAATCCCTACTCCTTTGTGTAACTTTTCACTCTAAAAATCTGTTTTAACCATTATATAACGTTTAAGAGTTTCGCTATATTTTCTCCACTCTCGCAGTTTGGTGTGCTTGACCTCTGCAGAACACCCGTGGTTCGGTTTTTTTTTTTTTTTTTTGATGTCGGAAAGTACCTTATCTGCCGTAAAATAACGACCCTTTTTGTCAAACTCCAGGGAAAACATTGTGTAGGCGTAATTACTTCTTCTGGCGCTTAAAATGGCTTTTAATTAAAAGTTTCAGAAAAAAACGACCTTCAAAGTGGGGTCAATTTGATTTTTTAAAGCAACGAAATAATTAGGGAAAAAATAAAAATGATTTTATGCAAAGTTAAATCCGGATGAAGGAATAAAAATTGGTTCAATTTTCAATTTGGTTTTTATTTCTTCTAAAAAGGATCTTTCTTTTGATCAGAGATTTAAGTATTAGGTAAGTACTTTTGGGGAGTTGCTGTTGCGCTTATTTTCCTATGTTAGCCAGTATTAATATTTGCTAACCAAGGGGCGACATAAAATGGCCAAAATATTACTTACGTCATACTTACTTGAATACTCCCCGATATCTATACTCAAAACCATTCATTGTGTGTATGTGATATATTGTTAGTTCTCATCTTTAAAAGCATCACGCGTCTATATGATGCTTATAATGTATGTTTATAATATACATTATAAGCATCATATCACGCGTCTATATAATGCTTATAATGTATGCTTATATATAATGCTTATAATACATATTTATATATAATGTTTATAATGTATATTTATATATAATGCTTATAATATATATTTATATATAATATTTATAATGTATATTTGTATATAATATATTTCATTTTTAATACTTTAACATTATACAAAAGAAGATCGATTTCCAAATCAATTCCATTGTTAATTATTATTATCACTATCTACTCGAAAAGCTATACTAGAAATTAGAAAAGAAAAGAAATAAAAAAGCAGATTTGTTTTGTAAGCATTGCGCATTGCGAGGCCATCACTAACCTTAGCTCATTGTCACTGAGCTTGAGAGTGGTGCTATTTCCGATTTATTTTGGATACAGAAAGACATCAAATAGTCTTCAGCGGCGACTCTTTCGTTTGCTCAATTCAAACAATGACTGAATACCCACACGGAAGCAACGTGACTAGGTTAGGCAATAGATTCATTCGGTGAAAGAATCGAGCTGCGTGAGCTTCGTATCGTTCAACCATTGGTGTACGCAGGGGGAGGGGTTATTGATGGGGGTTGTAACTCCTCCCCATTTCAATGGAATTTTATATATTTAATATAGAAATACAGACGTTATAGTTCTATAACCCCCTATTGAACTTATAACCCCCCCCCCTCATGAACTTCCTGCATACGCCTATGCGTTCAACTCTTGTAAATTGTTTGTTAGGTGCACAAAGACATTTTTAAAAACAGGGATTCTTTTAATGAATCAGGAGCATAACAAAATATATATTTAATTTTTATTAGTAATTGGATAGTAAATGCAGCATTCATATTGAGGTAGGCAACAAGCAGAGGCGTAGCCAGGGTTTTTTTGGGGGTTGTAACCCCCATCGCAATGAAATTTTGTATATTTAACATAGGAATATATGAGTTGTAGCCCTCCCATTTTCCATACCCCTTATAAACTCTGTCTACGCCATTGGCAAATGCCGGGTAGTAGAGTTTTCAAAATGACAGAGGGTTGGACTTCCATGGGGCGGATATGACTCTACGCTTATGGAATGTGAAATGAGACTGCAGTATTATTTTGGCACAACACCTTTAAAAGGTTGTTGACCCTTTGGCCTGGCAATTGATAAACTATGATAGTCTATTTAGCATGGTATGTATTATAGCCAATTTAACAATATTTAACCATATTAATCTATATTAAATTATTAATCCAATTTAACAATTTGACCATACGTTACTGATATTTTGGAATTATTACCCCCTTCATAACTATTGTGAACAACGCCATGTATCAGCAAGCTAATGCTCGTTCAGACACCTCAAACGTCTCGTAGGGATATCCACAACGTGCCAACTTGCTACCATGGCCTGCTAGATCACCAGACATCCTCAACGGAAAAAGTCTGGAACATCATGTAACGTTATATACTAGCTCAGGAACAACCTCTACAGATAACATTGTTCGCCAAACTTTATGGAATTTTCTGTTTTTCAATATACATTGTGTGTTTCTTATTGACGTTAGAGCGCTAAAAAAGAATATGTTATTAAAAAAATTCTATCACCCCTAATTTTAGGAAATCTCATTTTCAATTTTTGGACTATATAGACATTCGTATAGCAATTATGACAATATTACATTTTCACTTTAAGTCCACAAATTAAAAAAATTTTAAACTTACCGCAGCAAAATACAGTGGAACCTGGTAAAGTGATCACCTTTATAAATTGACCACCTGCATAAAGTGACCAGTTTTTTATAAGAGAGAACTAGTAGGAACTTCGTAATGCCTATACCAAAATCTGTCCTGTATAGTAACCACCTGTGCATTACAGTCTAGTTATAAAGGTGGTCGTTTTAGACGGGTTCTACTGTATGTCACAAAAGGGTCTGAACAATTTTACTTCGCAAATTTTGTTTATTTATCCTTGACTAGGTAGCACTGAGTGTATCGTAAGATTTTACTTTTCCTGTGAATTCCACGTCAGCCATAGAATGCTTTTCGACGTGTGCACATTGTAATTTCTGTGCTAATTGCTGTTTCTGTGTTTTTCGACGTGTGCATATTGTAATTTCTGTGCTAATTACTGTTTTCGTGTTTTTCAACACGTGCATATTGTAACTTCTGTGCTGTTTCCTTGTTTTTATATTTATTTCGTTTAAATTTGTGTATTGTTTCCGTAAATTTATGTGGAAAATGTCCAGATATTTTGCTAGTGAACCCGATTCCTTCATGATGATATATATATATATTCCTTCATGATGATATATATATTCCTTCGTGATGACATATATTCCTTCATGATTCCATCATGTATACGGTGAACTAATTTTAAAATATCACCGAGCTTCTAACTATTAAAAATTATCTAAAAACTTGTTACTGAGTTACAAAAATTTGGGCTGTTCAATGTCATTGAAAATTCATTTCTTGGTGTCCTATTTACATTTTTTCCCCGAAAATGTGGGTGCCGTAAGCTACGAACATGGGCAGCGCTTCTACCAAGATGTTTGTGTAATGGAAGAGCAATATCACGATAAGTGGACCTAATATGCTGGATGGTTATCGCCGGACCCTAATTCGAGAAGCTGTTGACTCTGTATGTAAGAGAAAATACACAGCTACGGTATTTATATGATTGTTCACGCGAAATGTGACGGCATTTCATTTATTTTCCTAAAATTTCTTTTTAATTTTTCTAAAACTTTATAAACACTATAACTTTTTAATATTGTCATCTTATATTTTAACTATGTGAGTGATGGAAAATTTCCAATGCCATGTTCTTTTACAGCACCATCAAAATTGTCAAAATTGCCACTTGCTTCCTGAGATACAGAAACCTTGTTAGACAGCGTAATCTTTTTCAATACACTAAGCAAGCGTAATGGAACAGAACGCTAAGTTCAATTCATTACTGCATTAAGAAAGGAAGAGTCATTCCCTACGACGATAGCTATGTATGCAATTTTAAATTTTTGCCTACTAAATAGAAGTTGCATGCTGCATGCAATTATCCACAATACCTTTATTGTTGTTTATGATTTGCAGCCATGTGCCTATCCCTGGCAACAATGAAATGAATACCTAATTGAAAATCAACGTATGTACAATTGACAGCAAGCGTGGTTGGGTTGGAGAGAAAATAGACAGATGAAGGGCACATGACATGTCCACTAGCAATTTTCTTCGTGCTGCAGCTGATATCAGATCCAGCGAACTGATATCACTTGCTACAAAAACATGGTATCATAAATCAATGATGATTCTATGATATCGTAAATAAATGATGATTCTATTATATCATAAATTAGAATTCCAACAGTCCTTTTTATTGCGGTTTCGCCAAGCTCGTTTTGCGAAGAAGACGGATTTTGGCACAGGGTATAAGGACGTCCATAAAGGTATCATTTTTTAGCGATAAGATTGCAGTCACCCTCGAGGGTGGGGCGGATCTCTGGACTCTCCTCATTTCGTCAGTTGATTTGTCCCGGGATAATCGCCCACTTATCACTTGGGGCGTCTGTCCTGCCACTGCTACATACGACAAAATGCCAAGACCTATATAAACGCGAGGTAATGAGAGGGACAAATCTGGGCTGGAATCACTGAACAACGGGGAAATGGTAAGGGAATATTTTCCCTCTCCAGTGTTTCCCTTCCACCGTGCCGCATAAAAAAGACCAAAGACTATTTCTCTCAGGAAAATTGCTGAATGCAAAACACATAGTCGTGAAGAAAAACAAACATTTTTGAAATTTAATAACCGCAACACTTCAAAAAAACCCAGTGAAATGTTTAAATTGAAATTGGCATTGCTTATACTACAAAAAATTACGTGTGTGGGCAGATTGGGTATATATATATACTGAACATAACATGTCACTTAAACAGAAAAATGTGATAGCTGTTCCGTTCGCAAATTATGGTTATTTAAATATTTATTTCATGAAAATTTCTAGGAAAACAACCTTAAAAAAAATAGTTTTCAAAGTATGTTGACAGTCAACAATATCAAAAGATGCTGTAAATTCTCAGCTTCACAAATTAGATTATTTGCATTTTCTTTAGAGAACCACTTAGCGGCAAAGGGAACATTTTATTTTTTCCCTTCGTTTTTTCCGTTTTAGGGAAAATTGCAATTGAAATGGAATACTAAATTAATACTTTGACATTTTGGTATGACAGGGTTTATTTTCTGTTTGTTCCTATATTTGTTTATTTGTTTGTTAGTTGGGATTTTTCATTTATTTGGTTTCCACGAGGCAGGCCTCTAGCCAAACCAGGGCCGGCTGGGGCGTGGCCCCAGTTCCCCATGCTTGTGCCCAGGACCAGGCAAAATACAAAATATATTTTAAAATACTTTTCGAAAATACAAAATACATTTGCCAAAGGTCCTTTTTTACTTTCCGTTAAGGCACTTGAGCAGACTAAGTTTGCCTTAATAATTTGATTATCTTAACTATATCATCATAATTTCATAGTAATATATAATCGCATAATTCCATAATATGTCAACATAATTTCATATGTCACAATCATTTCACATTGTTTGTGAATCCACATTTACAATTGCAAAAATATTTGATAAGAAATGAAATCGATATTTTTTAATTCTTGCCGGCAAAAGACCAATGTCGTATTTCTTTCCCAATATGCTCAAAAATCAAAATTTGAGAAGCGGTATCAAATTATAAAATTTTGTTTTGCTATTATATTTTCTAAAATGAAAGTAAATATTTATTTGATAGGGGCGGCAAAAAACATGGGCCAGTATCAGATATAAAAAAATAAACAGTGAATAACAGTATATGATATAACAAAATAATACCATATGATGATATAATCAGATGTTTTGCCGAGAAGGAAGCTAGACGTCATGCTTTCCATTTAAATACCAGTGTTCAATGTGCTTTTATTTTTTTGTTAAAATTAAAATTTATTTCAATAAAATTGAATTTGATTTATTATATACCAAAAAGAAATAATACTTCAATATAAGTTAATATTATCTAATGTTTATGTTCCAAATTATGAGTTAGTTTTTCCTCATCTTTTCTGTCCATACAAACGGTGTTTTTTTTACGTATATTGAATATAACAGTTGTATGTTCCTGCAGAGCTGGCCAGTATCGAAAATACATGTATTTGAAATACGTATTTTCGATACATTTGTATTTTGTATCGAAAATACAAATTTCTGAGTATTTTGCATCGGAAATACAGATTTTGTAGTATTTTGTATTTTCAAAATACATTTTAAGTTTGAAAATACATTTAGTTTGTAATTTTTAACTTTCAGTTCTAGCCATTTGGCTAAATAGATGTTACCCAAAGGTCAATTTCAAGATCGATTTCAGTAGATTGGTGAAACAGATAGCACCAGTTGTGTAGCGTGATGGGGGGGGGGCATTGTGGGGAGGGGCGAACATAGAACCAAAGGAAAAAAAGTTGCAGATGGACGGCGACTGGGGGTCAAGATGGACATTTTCTTACTCATACTCAAAAGATACAAAATACCGCGCTGGCTTTAGGCAGTAGTCAAGGAGGGGGTGATATAGGGAGAGATATCGAAGCCTGGATCAGCAACACCTTTAAACGATTAAAAACTACTCAGTGAGGTGCCCAGGGGCTGTTCGAACACACAAAGCCAACCAGATACTTGTGTAAATTTCGGTTTGACTGGAAAATGCAATTAAGTGAAACTGTCAAAATACTTGGCGACTTGAACAAATGCCGATTTTTTTTTCTTTTTCAGTTTACATATCTAGTGCATGTTAAAATTTATAACTTTATTGCTAATATGCAGTTTTCAAATTTTCTAAACAAAAGATATGAATTCATAAAAAAGTTCGAAGGTCAAGGTATTGCATTATATATTCGTAATAATATATCTTTAGTTTGAAGTATGTTATAAAAGTCCATAATTCGACAACGAGTTCTCACGGATACAAAAAATTATATTTCGTTCTGAATAAAAATATTAAATAACTACTTATTGTTGACATTTCATGTTGAGCGTTATGGCACGTTACGTAATTAATTATTATTGTTCTTGCATTGGGCAGCCGAAAGGCAAAACCGCCCGGGCCGCTGTTAACGGCCAAGTCCGCCCCTGGCTGTAACCGCTTATCTGCTAAAGACTAAGATATAGATTTCTCACGGAAGTGAACCCGACCGCCCCAAAGTGTATATTTGTCGTTAAGTATTTGATTAACAGATTGATGAGGGTTTTCATAGAGCCCAAATGACCAATCACGAGTTAGAAGCGACCAACAAGAAAATACAAATAGCAATCTGTAAGTGGTGATGCCACTAAGGTGGTGCTTATTTTAAATTTTAAAAAATAAAAGTTAGAAGACCTCACAATCTCTGAAAATGGTTTCTGAAGTTCTTAAAAAATGATCATAAAATAGATGCTGTAGCCGACTGGTTATGGTGAGATTAGGGATTATAGTATTTGGTTTTGATTCCAAGGTTTACAGATCATGGCCAGACGCGGTCGATTTCAATAGTCCCCCCCCCTTATGCGCAACTAATTTTAAATCATATTACTTTTATTATACCACTGCTTTATTTAAACTAATACGCAGAATTAAAATATTGTCCGTATACCAACACCTAACATTGGATAATTATGAAGTACATGTATGTTCAATTAGTAGCGATAGCCATAGCATATCCTTATAGAAATATTGCCTACATTACTTATAAAAATTCAATAAACATATTAGTATTTTGATTTTTTACAAATAGTTCTCTCAATTGATAAAATGCCCATATTCGATAACAATTACACACGCTTGGGAGGGGAGGGGCGGTCAATATTGGACTGGAGGAAAGAAGTTGCTGACGGGTTTAAGCGGGCGCGATACTAACCCGCATTATGACGCTGGTAAAACAAAATTGAGGGAAGATCGCAGATTTCTTTAGTGCTCAAGCGTTTGAAAATATTTATTACGAAATGTGAAAATGTGAACAGAATAAAATACACAGATTTAAGGCTCAACGAACGTTACTTTTGCGTGAGACGATTTGTATTTTTTCATGAGCTAGCGGGCCGCATAAAACATGTCGGTGGACCGCAAGTGGACCACTGATTAAAAACCAATGCTTTAATTGTTTTTACTTCATATGTGCGTCCTAATGATAATTTGCCCCTTACTGTCATTTACAGATTTAATATATATTTACAAAATACAACCCAGAATTAAAAGAGAGTGGAATGTTGGAATAAATTAAAATTTTATGTTCTTTATATTAGGTTTTCTGAAATGTAAGACACATTTCGTATAAAATGTTGACTTTCTAGTGGCTTTGTGCGTTTCGTTTTAAATATATTTATCTATTATATAGTTTTTCTAAGCCACTACAGTGCTAACTTTGACATGAATATCGCTGACGATAAAGTTGCACTTTATTCGATATTTTGCTAAGCCTTTTTATTTAGTTCTAAATGATTATTTTTTAATTAATTTTTTACTATTAAGGGGAAAACAGTTATCCTTTTAGAAAAACGTTTGTATGGACAGAAAAGATGAGGAAAAACGAACTCATAAATTGGAACATAAGCATTAGATAATATTAACTTATTTTGCAGTGTTACTTCCTTTTGGTATATAATAAATCCATTTTAATTTTATAGAAAAGATATTCTAATTTTGGCAAAAATATAAAAGCCTATCAAACACTGAAATTTACATGGCAAGCATGAAGTCTAGCTGTCTTCTCGGCAAAACATCTGATTATGTCATCATATGATATTATTTTATTATATCAGATACTATTATTCACAGTTTTTGCTATATCGGACACTGTTATTCTCCGTTTATTTTGTTATATCAAATGCCGTTATTCACCGTTTATTTTGTTATATCAGATACCGGCCCATGGTTTTTGCCGCCCCTACCAAATAAATATTTACTGTCATTTTAGAAAATATACTAGCAAAACAAAGTTTTATAATTTGATACTGCCTCTCAAATTCTGCCACCCAAAGGAATGGGAAGGAAATACGGCACTGGTCTTTTGGCGGCAAGAATTAAAGAAATTGGCAATTCTAAGTGTGAATTCGCAAACAATGTGAAATAATTATACAATAATTTCTGCCACCCACGTATAGATTATAGCTCAAACTAGAGCTTTATTCGTTTTTGGAGAAAAAGAGACGCTTTCCCCATCCTGGATTCGAACCAGGGTCCCTCCGTTTAGCCCGGAGTGTCTTGGACCGCTAGACGAATGAGGACAGGAAACAACGCTCTCTTTCTCCGTATGTAAAGATGTTAAGGTATTATTACCCTCCGCAGGGATAACACAATTGCCAAATATGGTCAACACAAGAAAGCCTCCGGGGCGAGATTTTTGTGAGTTTTCGTGGGGGAATTTATTATACTATAATTTTTGCCACCCACGTTTTAATTACAGCTCAAACTAGAGCTTATGTAATTTTGGAGAAAAAGAGACGCTTTCCCCATCCTGGATTCGAACCAGGGTCCCTCCGTTTAGCCCGGAGTGTCTTGGACCGCTAGACGAATGAGACAAATGTGAAATGATGGTGAGATATGAGTTTATGGTGACATATGAAATTATGCTAACATATTATGGAATTATGAGATTACGTATTACTATGAAATTATGGTGGTATAGTTAAGATAACGAAATTATTAAGGCAAACTTAGTCTGCCCAAGTGCATTAACGACAAGCAAAAAAACACCTTTGGCAAATGTATTTTGTATTTTCGAAAAGTATTTTAAAATACATTTTGCATTTTGTATCGAAAATACATATTTCTATGTATTTTGTATCGAAAATGTATATTTTCAAGTATTTTGCTCATCTCTGCTTTTGCCCTAATTACCCAACCGAACTATTTATATATATATATATATATATAAAAGTTTTCCTCGCCCATTCTTGGCGGAAACAGGCTTTGGGACGGGCAGAGCGCCATGTTCCCAAGCCTCTTTTTACATCACTTCTTAATGTGCCATGTCTAGAAACTTCCTGACAATGTGACACGTGTTTAGGATTGTGGCTTTTTGTATTTCAATGTAGGTGTTTGGGTCAATGTTGAGTATCTCCAAATTCGTCGCAAGCGTTTTTGGTACTATCCCTGTTGCTGAGATGACTAACGGGATGATGAGGATCTTTTCCATACCCCATATATCTCGTACTTCATGTCTGAGATCTTGGTACTTGGTGATTTTCGTTGTGTAGGTTGTCTGTATGTTATTGGTGTTGGGTACTGCTATGTCGATTAAGTACGTGGTCTTATTCGATTTATCGACGAGGGTTATGTCAGGACGGTTATGTGGGACTGTCTTGTCTGTTATGATTGCTCTATCCCAGTAAAGCTTGTGTGTTTCGTTCTCATGCACGGTCTCTGGCTCATATTTGTAGTACGGGCATTTTTCTGTCAGAAAGCCAGCATTCGCTGCCAATTTCTGGTGGACTATTTTCGCTACTTGATCGTGTCTATGTTTGTAGTCTGACTGCGCAAGGATCTTGCATCCTGCCATCACGTGTTGGATTGTCTCCGATGCCGCATGACAGTGTCTGCATTTGTCGCTTTCTATGTCTTTTCTCTGGATGAATTTCTGATTGTTCCTTGTTGCGATCACTTGGTCTTGGATGGCTAGCATGAATCCTTCTGTCTCTGGCTGGAGAGTGCCTTTGGCCAGCCAAGAATTTGATGCCTTTTTGTCAACGTGTGGTTGTTGCAGGTCATTGTAGTGCCTGCCATGTAATGGTTTTCCGGCCCAAGTTCTCAGTTTCTGTTCGTTGGCTGTTTCGAGGACACGCTCTTCGGTACTACACAGGTTTAGTGGCGTGTAATTTGCATCTGCTTGTATTATGGCTTGGATGAGTGGCGATCGGGGACTCTTCAACTGGAAGTATTGCCTCATGCTCTGGATCTGCTTGTCATGTAAGTCTTTGAGGTCCGCTTGTCCGCGTCCTCCTTCTTCCCGGGGTAGTGTTTGCCGTTCAATTGCCGTTGCAGGGTGTAGTTGTCCGGCTCTTCTCTGGATGGTTCTCATTTTCCGCTGGAGTTGTTCTAGTTCAGTGTTGGACCATTTGATGATCCCGAAGGAGTAGGTGAGCACTGGTACCGCATATGCGTTAATTGCTTGCGTGGTGTTCTTCCCGCTCAGTTTCGTCTTCACAATGCTTCTAAGTCTTTCTTGGAATGCTTGCGTGAGCTGGACTTTGACTTTCTTGTGCTCCTGCTGCCGTTTTTGCATTATCCCTAGGTATTTGTAGGTTTCGCCCTCGTCCAAGGTCTTCAGTAGTCTCCCGTCTTCGAGTTCGATGCCTGGTAAATCTTCTTTGCTATTCTTCTGTATTTTGCACTTATCGAGGCCGAATTCCATTCCTATGTCCTTGGAGAATGTCTCTGTTATACTGATGAGTTGTCGGAGTTGGGTGATTGTTGGCGCGTATAGCTTGATGTCATCTACGTACATGAGGTGGGAGACTTTATGTAGGTTTCTCTTGTCTTTCTTCAGCATGTATCCGTATTTACTTGTGTTCAGCATCCTTGACAAGGGGTTTAACGCCAAGCAGAACCACTGGGGGCTTAGTGCGTCTCCTTGAAAGATTCCGCGGCGGATGGGGATCTCGGCCGTTTCTATTTTACTGTCTGGCGTGTTTAGCTGTAACCGGGTTCTCCATTGTTTCATGCTGCTCTGTAGGAATCGGATGATTGAGGGATGCACTTTGTATATGCTGAGTATTTCAAGGAGCCACGAGTGCGGAACAGAGTCGAAAGCCTTCTTGTAGTCTATGTATGCGGTGTTGAGTTTTCGCTTTTGTTTTCTTGCTTGTTCCAGGATAACTGAGTCGATGGTAAGCTGCTCTTTACATCCCAGAGTCCCTTTCTGGCATCCCTTTTGTTCTTCCGTCATTAAGTTGTTGCTTTCGCTGTGCCGGCTTATTTTTTCAGAGATGCACCCCGTGAGTATCTTGTACAGGGTGTTAAGGCACGTAATGGGTCGGTATTTCGCTGGGTTACTGGTATCCTGGTCCTTCGGTAGGAGGTAAGTTATTCCCTTGCAGAGGAATTCAGGCATTTTGCTGGGGTCTTCAATTATCGCCGTAAGTTCCTTGGCTAATGGGCCATGGGCGCTGGTAAATTTCTTGTACCAGAAGTTGTGTATGCCGTCAATTATATATATAATGTAACTATTTATATATATATATATATATATATATATAGAATAATCTCAGGGTGCCCTTTGCCTTACTTTGCCCCAGTTACCCCTTCATCCTGGCTACATGCCTGGCACGTGGGGAATTTTTTTTTGGGGGGGGGAGGAATAATACTTCTTTTCGAATTTGTGAGTTTCAGAAAACTGGTGTCCATATTTTAAGATGTGATTTATTTATTGTAATTAGTTTACGTAAGAAGAATCTATTTCTTTATAAATTATACAGAACATTATGGCAAAGATCCGAATAAAGTGATAAACCGAAATCTACCTGAAGGGGTGGCCCTTTTGCAAGCCAACAAAGCTATAATATCCCAGCGTGTGAACCTTAATTTCTCATAGATTATATTATTATTTAACATGAATGCACGATACACTACGCTTAGACTAAATAAAATATACAAAATCGCAGTTACAAATGTAATTATAAAACGTTGTTAATTATTTTGAAAACATGGGGCTTTCTTCTTCAAAACAAAAACAAAACAGATAAGAGAGAACAAAAGCAAAACCGATGATGGAAAATAAAACCAAAATTAATTCTGTTTGTATTCTGAACTCCGTGATTTTAAAATAGCTATCGGTGTTTTAGAATTAAATTTTTAACTGTGATTTTGTGTATTTTCTTTATAATACTATTATTAATGTATAACGTAAGGTACGGAATATAATATAATTGAAGTTTTGTATCTCAATATTACATTAAATGCAATTGCGAATCACATAATCGGTTCAAGCTTCTGAAATATAATGAACCTCATTTCGTGAAATATAATTAAATCTTATTTTGTGAAACATAATTAAACCTCATCTTATGAACCTTAAAAAGCTCAGATGGTGTGAATCATAATTCCTTTTGAAAATCTCAAGTTTCTTAAATATCATTTGGAAAATCTCGAAACCTGAAGATCCGAAAAATTTAAGGTTGTCGTCAAATCTACAAATACGGATATTTTCATGAATCCCAATGGATTCCGAAAACGTACAGCAGGATATCAAATCCGAAATAATGAGTACAATCAAAGCTAAAGTAATGGAAGGAATTTCAACAATGAAAACTAAAATATAATAGAAGCATTTTATGTAGTTTATTCGCATGATTATCATGACGAAAGATTGAATGATCGAAGTTGCAGCATGAACGAATTCCAAACGTTCAAATACAGTAAAAGTTGCAAAGTTAAAACATTCGAAAAACTTCTTTATGTAGCGAAGGATAAAACATACTGAAAGCTTATTGTACAGTATAGAATCCAAAATGGCGAAAAACTTGGCATTTTCGAAGAAACTAGGTAAGAAATGCTCGCCATATACAATGGCTCGATAATTCGGGCCAGACTGGACAGAAACCTCGGATTTTCCAAAAGAAAAAAAAATAGAAAATACGTAAGATGTTACTTCACTCGAACAGGTACATTCTTTCTTGAATCGTAAGCCGCCTTTACTAATTTAACATCATTTCATTTAGAATTTGACATGTGAAATTTTACTTTTAGATCTATATATACATAGTTTGAAACAGTTGTCATATGCAAAAGAGAAATCTTTTTCAATTTTTATTTTCATAGAATGGGAAAAAAACCCCTGACGTTCCTTTTATCTTTATTAAAAGATGAAAAATAATATAACAAAGGGTCTGCGGCCGACCCCGAGATTGGCCGCCCAGGTGTGGGGTCACCTTTTGCATTCTTGCCAGAAACTGCTCCGTATTTGAAAATATCTCACAAAATACATAACTTCATTTCAAACTCGATCTGTCATCAATATATGATTAGGGTGTTTCAGCTAAAAATAAGAAACGCAATTCCTTGACTTTGCCTTGACCTTAAGAAAAGTTTCTCTACTTTTTTTATGATTGATAAAATAGCTATATAAAAAAATAGATAAAAATTTCTAAATATTGCCAAACTGCGACGGAAAATAACCGACCACTAAAAATTGCCAAATTATAACAAAAATAGCTGAAAAGAACCAAATAAGTAAAAAAAAAATCGTTAAAATATCGTACAAAAATTACAATTCAACGCATGAATAAAATAAAAAAAATGGGTGCAATTGTGACCTATAACATCGATTTAATTACCTTTTCTTGACTTCCGTGACCTTTTTCTTATTTCATGACACGTTAAACACCCTGATGATGAACAGAAGATTTTATAACCTAAATGAATTGTCAATCCTCTTTGATACTGAAATTCCTCGGATTTTCCTTAAAAAAAAAAAAAGAAAAATGCGAGTCAAGAGTTTTAATAATATAATAATAATTCATTTATTCCCTACATACGCATAGCACAGCATCAGGCTGTTTAGATATTGTAGCAGGTCCCAAGAAGATAGGAAAGGGAAAATTGCAAAAGGAATTTCAAAAATTTTATCGTTGCGAATTAACGAACCAAAATTTCACGAATTGAATTTAATGGAATCCCGATCTTCCAAGACTATACCGTAACTTAGTTGGGTATTAGAGACGGAACAGGGGATTAAGATAATTATTACAAAATGTACTTTTAAAATTGAAACCCCTCTTAACGAACACCCTTTAAATACGATCATCACGTTTTCACGGTCAGATAAAAATTATCCGGCGGGGCTTCAAAATAACAAGCACCCTTTTAGCGAAATTTTTTCTCTCTGGTGATAAGAGGATTTACCTTATTAATTCAAGTAATTTGTTAAATCTTTTTAGGTATATACGTTTTTGGTTTAATTGATTGTACTGTTAGATTGGCACGCTCTAGAAGACGACCATCACGTTTAATCAGGGATATGCGTTATTTCCATGATGGCTGGTTGATTGTATTTTTATGGCGCAAGGACAGCGAGGATCATTCACAGAGCAAAATATTTCAGCTATACATTACTTGAAAACATCTCACGGCAACTGTAAAATGCAATAATTTAGCCTCAGGCTAAATCTATTGGGACCCCGAGAATGGGAAAAATTAATAAAATTGCGCTTTCGAAGTTTTTTGATAGCATGTTTATCTCCGATTTGCTATCTTTTATGCAAAATTGCCTGGTGGTACCGCATGAAAAGTAGCTCAAACGCTTACAAATTCAGCTTTGAAGGCTGCGATTTCAATCTTTAGAGATATAAGATTATTTTTGCACTCGATATGAACAGAAAACAAGAATTCAGGAAGCCGAGTTCACACTGCTTTCTACAAAAAGTTAATAACGTAGCAACAGATAAGAAACAAATCCAATATCGCGATAACTGACATGAGAAAGTCAATAACAAAACACAGACACATTGAAGTCATTCATAATATACAAAGTGACATTATCTGCGTTCCGATACCATGCGCCATTACTGGTATTGCTAGATGTGTAAAAATTGAAAGAAATCGATGCGACAAAAGGCGTCAAATCATTTTCAAATTTCGTAGTCAAATCGTGAAGGATGCGATAGACCGCACGTTTGTTGAATATTAGGTCTTCAATGCGTCATTGCAAAGTAGAGAACATAGTGAAATACGATAGAACTTGCCTAAATTGACCTCCCTCGGGACTGGGCTGTAATGGCCACCTTAGACAGATAGTCACTAAACACGACAGACCTTGATATAGGCATGACCAAGTCAATATCAGTTCCCTCTTATGAAAAGTTGTCACTTTATCCAGGTGGTCACTTTAGCAGGTTCCAATAGTATTATCAGTGGTTGGCCAGCTTCAGCCGTAAATAATTAAATTACTCGGCTCTATGGTAATGCAGCGTTAACGCGTTTGTCTAGTGTGCGGTTATTCCGGGTTCGATTTCCACCTGTGCAAAAAAAAAAAGGAACGCTTATCAACTAACTACTCACAGTGGTCCAGGGTTTGATTCCCTAGACCTAAGAGGTTCAGATTCGTCGAAAAACTGTAGGTTCCAGCACAGAATAACCTTTGCTACCTTTAAGCCGTAAAACTTAAACAATTAAATTATTTAAAAACGAAATATACACAAATGGAGTTTAATGTGAGTTGGCGCGACAGTTTTACAATTGTTTCGGTGGAAAATCAAGCGTCCACCATCGTCAGAAAATTCGTCCAAACTGATTTGTTGCCACTAAATCAAAAACGAAAAAACATATACAAGCGTGGTAGACAGGTGTTGCCATTTATTATGCAGGGGTGCAAAGTAAACGGGAAAAGAGGGGCAAAATTTCCGATAGATTGGAGAGATGTTTGTAACAAGTGGGGAAGTAATTGTTCTCGAACGGCTCTTTGACTATTGTAGCGGAATTACTGAAGATATGAAAGGCCTCGAAAATATTAAGATCTGAGGGTAAACGGACTTTTTCAATTATTTTTGCATCAACAAAACAGAAACGATGGTTGTGTTTCCATGAGTGTTTTACAATGGCCGATTTATCAAATTGTTGTTTTTGTACGTAAAATTGGTGCTATTGAAGTCTGAATTTAAGTTCTCTCCGTGTTTGACCAATATAGGGCAATCCGCATTCGCAATCGATTTTATAAATACCACAATTGTTATGGTCTGGAATTTGGTCTTTAAATTGAGAAATACCAAGTTTATTGATAGGCTTAAATATGACCCGGAAATAAAATTTCTGGAGAATGGAGGAGATTCTAGGAGAAGGTTAGGTACGAACGGAATGCAGATCAATTCTTTGGTAGAAGCAAGTTCCTTGCACAACGTACAAGAGAAATTGGAAAATTTGGACAGTTCCTTTAATGCCAGATCAATAACAGATGGAAGGTAACCCCAGTTTATTGTGATACCGCGTAAATGCGTAAGCTCATTAGAGAGAACTTGTAGAGTAGAAGACAATTTGAAAGCATGGGAAGTAAGGGAGTTTAAAGTATTACGTAAGCACCTTTGGGGGAGTCGCCGTTGTGCTTATTTTCCTATATTAGCCAACATCAAGTTTTGCTTACTAGGGGCAGGGGTTATAAAATAGACAAAATATTCCTTACCAGAGGGAGGGGGGTATAAAATAGCCAAAACATTACTTATGCAATACTTGAATACTCCCTAGGCCAATAAAAGGAACACATCTTTTGGGATTGTGGGTGTGCGGATTTGGCATGTGGTGGTAGACAAACAGCTCCAGGTTTGTAATAAACACTGGTTTTCCAACCTATTTCTGATCTCGTAACTACATACAAAAAGGACAATTTTGAATCTTTCCCCTTGATACAGGTGTCTACTGCGTTCAAAGTACCAACTGTCAGAGTAAGATTTTAGTTCCAATAAGTTAAGATTGTGAAAACATCATCTACGTACTTAATTCAGCAATCGGGGAGAAGGTCCACAATCTTTGTTTCAATATAATGCATGTAAATATCTGCAAGCAAGGGAGATAGAGGATTCCACATAGCGAGGCCGTCAGTCTGTTTGAAAAACTGATTTTGGTACGAAAAAATTATATTATTTATAAGTGAGAGAGGTGCAAGAGTTCTTTAATTTTGAAATCCGAGTAGTGGAACTCCTTCATTCAATTGGCCAAAATGTCAACAGCTCTTTCAATCGAAACAGAAGTAAATAAACTTTTCACGTTAAAAGAAACCATTTTTGAAGAAAAGTTTGTGCAGAAAAAGGTGTGTTCAGACATGTGGTGAATTCAAACGAGTGTTTGACCGTACAGATATTATTTTGAAGTACATGAAAAAACCGATGCACCAGATGTTTTGAAAGAGCATAAGTGGCTGTGCCAATACTTGAAACAATCGGTGAAAACAGAATGTTAGCTTGATGTATGAGGACTATGTAAGGTCCATTTTGAAATAAAAACGAAGAAAATATATTTTTTCAAAAAAGCATTCATATTCTGAATTTACATACAATTGTCTGTTTTTTTATATAATTTCCTTGCTGATTGAAACATTTATCGTAACAATCTACCAGTTTTTGGATACCTTTGTCATAGAACTCTGCCGCCCGTGATGATAGCCAATTACTCCCACGTTTTCACTTCTTTATCAGTTTCTAAACGCTTGCCGCCCTGGAAGGTCTTCAGATAAGCGAAGAGGTGGTAGTCGCTAGGCGCAAGGTCTGAACTGTATGGCGGATGATCGAATATTTCCCAGCCAAAAGATTCAATCAGATCTTGAGTTTGAGCCGCAGCATATGGCCTTGCATTATCATGAAGCAGTACGACACCGGCTGACAGCATTCCACGCCATTTGTTTTGGATTGTTCAACGAAGCTTGCTTTCGTAGGGTCTCACAGTAGGAAGCTGAGTTAATTGTTTTTTCTTTGCAGCAAGAAGTCCACTGACAAAACACCCTGCCTGTCCCAAAACACAGTTGTCATGATCTTGCGCTTGGAAAGTGTCTGTTTTGCTTTTGCTTTGACCGGCGATGATGTGTGTCTGTTGCCACATCATCGATCGTTGTTTTGATTCAGGAGTCATGTGGGACACTCATATCTCATCTTCTACGATATGGCTAAAAAAAAAGTCATAACCTTCCTCATTGTAGAGAGTCAAAAATGTTAGAGCACTTGTCAATCTTTTCTTTTTGTGTTCCTCACTCAGCGGTTTAGGAACTCATCGACCGCACAATTTCTTGTACTCAGACATAATTTTAAACAAAATTAACCCCAAAATTTATAGGAATTCTAATGGCAACTTGGAAATTGTGAATCTTCCTTTTGCGTTAATTAGAGTATCAACTGTCCACACAAAATCTTCAGTGATTACAGATAGACGGCCGACCAGAGCAGACATTTTCCCGATCTCCCTTGAACGATCTTGTCTATTTGCACACTTTAGAGTCACTCGTTGCATTGTCAACGTAAACTTCACACATCTGGCAAAAAATAGCCACAATTTTCATGTTTCTTGCTGTTAAGAATTGGATGATTGACGGTACTTCAAAGTTGGCAGGGGGGCTCGAGTTTCTTAAACATTTTAACGAAGTGTACAGACTGACACCATGAATGCGTTCCGTTGGATTCTGCTTAAAGAATTCCGGGAGCCTGCGGGAGCACTCATTTTCATGCGCACGTGGAATTTCAAACGATACAAACAGACCTTACTTAAAAAATAACCCTCATACTTTTGGCAGAGCGTACAGACATGTGATGTTGGCTATGGTTGGGGTAATAACTTTCTTAGTACGAGCATAAGTAAGGGAAATATTATGGCTGGCTTTCTTGGTTCTTAGCATATGAGCAGCAGTCGGATCTTTTTTTAACAAGTGCATAAGGATAATCTTTTAACGATTTGTCTACACCCTCAATGTATTGTTGACAGTCAATTAGCAAAAGTTGCCCACCTTTACGTGCTTTGGTAATGATTAAGTCCTTGTTACTATGTAGGCTATGCAATTCACATATTTCATTGGAAGACAAGTTGCCTTTTGGTTTGTTGTTGGTAACTAGTGCTTCTGTAATACAATGTCGTGAGGGCTGATTTGTCTATATTTGTCAAACACGGACAGCACTTTGATTCAAACTTGAAGAACACCAATCTTACATACAAAAACAAGAATTCGATAAATCGGCCATCGCAAAACACTCATAGAAGCAAGACCATTATTTCCATTTTGCTGATGCTTAAATAATTGAAAAAGTCTAATCACCCTTGGATCTTAATTTTTTCGAAGCAAATCACATCTTCCGCAATTCAAGTACCAACGGGTAAGTTCAATAGCCAACGGGTTGTGGGAGAACAATTATTTTCCCACTTGCTACAAACATCTCTTCAATTTATCGCAAATTTTGTTCCTTTTTCCTTTTACTTTGTATCCCGCACAATAGATGGCGACATAGGTCTATCACGCTTGGCTATGTTTTTTCGTTTCTGATTTAGTGGCAATGAATCAGTTTAGACAGATTTATGATGAATGTGGACATTTTTTGCCCCACGCCCCCGAAACAATTGTAAAAATGTTGCTCCAACTCATATGCAATTGCGGTTGTGTGTATTCCGATTTTAAATATTTTATTGCACAGTACAGAATCACTCATCTTTCCATCTGATCAGCATCATTACATCTGTGTTCACTGCACTTTTAATTATAAGTTTCTCAGATATACTTTCCAAAAATGTGTAACAGAAACTTAAGGTGAGGTACAACAGTATAACGTAAATTCTGAAAAGGTTTACATTTACACAAATACTCAAATCTTGTCTAAACTTGAAATCGCAAAAGAAGACTTGGCTTCAAAGGTCTTGCTTTCTTTTTGGTTTTACGGCTCAAAGACTACAGTGGTCATGCTGCGCCGGGACCTACTGTTTTCCGAGGAATCCGAACCTCTTAAGGCCTAGGGAACCAAACCCCGGACTACAGTGAGCAGTGCGATCTTTATGAGATCTCTGAGTAAGCGTTCTTTTTGCACTGCTGGGAGTCGAACCCGGATTAGCCGCGCAATAGGAGAACGCGTTACCACACTGCGCCACCGCAGGGCCGGCTTCAAAAGTTCTGTCATTGATGAGTTACAAAAATACCATATTCTCTTATGAAGTTTTAAAAAAATGGAAAGAAAATTTTGAAAAATGATACAGGATGCTTTGAAAGGTATGATAAAATACCGAAAAAGTTATTTATATTGGAATAAAGTTGACTCAATAACTTACTCAAGAAATAATAAGCAGAGCATAAAAAATCAACAATGAAATTTTAATTATATATATATATATATATATACACATCAAATATCCCAATAATGTATGCAGAACATGTTTGTTGGTAAAAATCATATGTACTTCCTATGCTTGAGTCTTATCAATTCATTGTTTTCCTAACTTTAACCTACCTGATACAAAACAGCATACCATGTGAAAGACTGTAATACAAACTGTGATGATTTTAAACATGCATCTTTTTTAAATTACAAAACTCTTAACGATACATTCCACATCAGTGTTAGGTACAACCATGCCTGGTACTGAGAAACATACCGTCTAAAAAAACTTGTTTACAAAAAAAGTTCATTACAATATAAACAAGTTAATTGAGCAGTTTTATTATATTTTTAATTATCACTGGATGTTACGTGAATTGAAAAGAAAAAAGTCAGGCCTTTAAAGGTAAGCACATAATTGGTGTAATCCCTAGCCATTGGCGCTCCAAACCTTTGCTGAAATTAAAAGGGAAAAAGTAGACAGTACGACTATATAATTTAATCTGTTTAGGACTGCCAGCTAAATGATGCACTTCTCATTTTCTGCTGACATTGCTTTTGAATTTTCCGAAACAGTTATGGAATCGGCTTGAGGTAAAGACAAGCTACTAACGTCGATGGAAATGACTGGTTCTTGACCGATGTTAATAAAAGATTGCGCGTCTAGTGTGCTTACTTCCGTTCCTTCGTGCATTATTGTGATGGGACGAAGAACCTCCATGGCAATGTTGGGATCCTGCTCCACCAAATCCTCCTCCGTTGGTGGTAACAAGACGGCAGTTTCAGACCCTTCTTGCTGAACGGTGAGATAGTATTTCTCATCATTTTCTACTTCTTGTGTGCCGGGAATCTGAATGGTGATTGTCTGAGTACCATCGCTTGTGGATGTTGTTGTGACACCGGGAGGCAAGTTCAGTAATCCGTTTTCCTGACTGAGGGCACTCAAGCAGCTATAAATTAACTGAGCAGCAGTTACATTTCCAGGAAGTATTCCTTCTAATTGTTGTAATGCATCATCCGGGATGTGCATTTGGGCTGGTTGTTGGGCCACCTCACTACCGACGACACTCGTCAGATCGTCATCAGGTATTCCAGGAATGGCCCCTCTACGATGGTCTGACACATGATTAAAATAGTTTTCTTTGCTCACAGAACGAAAAGAACACATGGAGCAAGCATATAGGCCTTCCAAACCAGGATGCTTATTTTTTAAATGTGTCTTGTAAGATATAGCCTAAAAGATAAAAAATTTTAGCAAGCATACAAACCAGAAAACTTTCATTTCTTTTATCCAATTAATACAGAAGTGGTTTTAGGATACGTTGGATTAGAGGAGCATGGTTATGTGCCATTGAGTGACTTGCATAATAGTTTACATGTTTATAAGTACTTAGGTATGTACATCTGTTTTACGAATGTGCATAATTATGGTAAATAGCCAGTTAGGAGAAAATTTTTTAAACTTTTATTTTCAAACCAATGAATATAAAATTTCAAACTTACATTGAAAAAAAAATGGCAAAATAGAATAACTTTACCAGTAAAACTCACAGCTTGGGCGAAATTTATTTATTGAAAATTACGCAAGGACTCGTTGCAAAAGACCTGCTGGTTTAATAATATACTTTATCATCCTGGTAGTTATGAATGCTGCAATCAAGTGAACTGAGATGAGTTCGCCTTGAAGCGAGTGTTTGATTGAGAGTAAATGCATCACGATTCAGAGGCTAGAATAAGCCACTGGGCTCACAAGATGACTCATAGCAAAATCATGATATTCAGAACATATTAATATACAAAGTAAGTAATAGTGTATCTATTAACATTTCAATTATGAAAATCTTAAAATTTTTGAGGACTCCTGCATCAATGTGTGCATATATGCAGTAAAATCTGTCCACAATTGTGTGAATGGGGTACTATGTTTTTTTACCTAATTATGCGCAATATGGTTCATAAAATCCCGGCAAAAAATAAAATCAAAGGCAAATTTCCCAAAATTAAAATACATTATTAGAATTCATACACCATGTATCTATATAAAATTTACCGATTTTGAAAGAAACCCT
>QLNU02014802.1:109157292-109186053 GCA_006491805.2 Dysdera silvatica | reverse complement strand
GAAGGTGGCAGCTGTATTCCCAGACAGGCTTTTGTCATATGATATGACGACCAGTGGACCGAGAAGGGACACTGGGGGGGAGGGGGCATTGCAGGGGATTGTCGATCGAAACAGGCGTACAGAGACGCACAGCTCACATGATTGTCGTCATTCAACGTCGACCGGAGGCCATCCACGATCAGTCCGCCCCGAAGAGCGGCCGAAATAGATGGATGGCGCGGAAGAACACCCCGGGCCGGCCGGTACTCCTACAGGAGACCACCGGACACCGTTGAGTGGGTGAGGTGCCGCGAGCGGCAGCGAACAGGCGTAAAACATTCCCCGCAACCAGGGCGCACGAGACCAGAACAATCCGGACAGGCATTACATACCAAATTATCATCCACTGTTTGCGAAAGCTGGCCCCCAAGCGATCGCAGCGGACGAAGACAATGACGAACGCCCGTCATGGACAGAAGGCCAAGCACGGCCCTAGCGACGAAGTCCGAATTACGAGGGAGGGCGGAGTCCGGTCCCAGAATAGCAGAAGCAGGCATCCATCCAACTCCGCCCGGCGGCCAAAGTGAATATCCCAAGCACTCCGTCTTAAGCGAGCTGGAACCAACACCCGCCAGCCCGGACAGACATCCGCACGCCACCAGAGCTGAGACCGAACTCCTCAACAATTAACTTAACCATAGTTGGTGCGTGACATGACCCAACCACCATCATTACAGTGACCAAACGCAAGCAGAAGTGAAAGCTGATACAACGACCAAACATTTGATATATGAATAAAACACGTTACGTCTGTTATTGATAATACTTACTGAATTTTGTTACCCAGGTACCATAGGTAGAATAAATTGCAATAGTAGTTCATTCTTTGAAACTTAAAACTAAAAAAAATTTCAAACTAAACTATTAAAATGAGATTAAATAACCTAGAACTCAGCTTCTACATATGTAGAACTTCCAACACAATATAATAAAATATTTAATTCTATGGGATGCCCTTGAAATTTCATAATAACCTCTAAGTTGGGGTTTTGAAAATTTCCATGGGAAATTTTGGCTCTTTTATGTGGGGAAAAAATGGAAAGAAAATCCCGTTATTTTCACACAGTATCCTTTTTTTTTTCCCCAGCCTTTACATCTCTAAGATATGCATATGAATATATCGAGTTTCAGTTCTGTAACCCCCATTGTAAGCCTATAGCTTTCTCCCTTATGAAGTTTCTGCATATGCCTGTGATCATACTGCTTCTTATTAAATGTTTATTTTCCGTTTTTCAATGTGTGCTGCTTTACTTGAGATGGCTAAACTGTATTTTTGAAGGGAAGACTGTATTCCGTATCTGGTAGCGAACTCTGGATTCCATTCAGTGATGAAAAGTAACCTTTCCCTTTAATGACTATCAAACTTCTATCCATTCAATTCTTTAGTTTTCTGCCTTTAGTGCATTTCGTTTAATCAAAATGTTTTCTTTTCATAGCGAGCAGTTCCATTTGCTGCGATATAACTACTTGTTTATATATAAATAACAACATAATACATATATTATGTATTTTTTATATTAGGATATGTTGTATAATTGATTAAAAAATCAATTATAAAGAGTATAATATATATTTATTTTCTTTCGAACGTTTCACCATCTAATCACGCCAGCCATAACATCGGTGTTGGTATTACTAGGCCCATAAACGTTGATTGATATTGTTGTTTGATTTAATCTGCATAGTGTTCGATTTATATAAATATAAGGAGTACCTTTGTGTTTGAAAGTGAAACTTGGTTTATTACAGATAAATTGAAAAAAAAAGCAGCAGAGCTGTTAAAATGGACTTCGTTGCAGATTTTGTGTAAAGAAAAAAAAAGGGAGGTGAGGTAAGTTAAATATAAAATTTTGAGTTCAGTAGAAAATCGTAAAACAATTGAAGAAAAAATTCAGACGAAATGATACAGAGCTATGCCAGGCGATTCTACAACAAACAGTTATTTCGACACTGGCGTAAGGTTTAAAAACACGACGTTTCGGGAGCCAACTGCTCCCTTTGTCAAGTGAAGGCAGAATGCCATCACCTGACAAATTCACTATTCATCATTCAAATTTTTGGACACGTCAGTAACTGTCTTACATTAGAAGTTATGACTGCGGAGTGTCCCAGCCTCTTTTTATATCTGAAGCTTCTGAAAGAAACAGAAACATTTTCCATGCAGTCCCATCGAATGGCAGAACCATTTTTGGCATACTTACCACATAATAGAAAACTCCATTTTTAGTGCAACCCTGCAGAATGGGGAATTCCAGTCATTTCAGAGTTTTTAGTGGAAGAGTTGTCTGGAATTGATTTTGGTGATATTTTAGGATGCTTGCTCGTGGCATTCTAGCTCCACTTGATAAAGGGAGCAGTTGGCTCCTGAAACGTCGTGTTTTTAAACCTTACGCCAGTGTCGAAATAACTGTTTAAAAAAAATTCAGAGCAAGTTGCTTCCATGGTTTGGGCATGTAATGAGAACGAATAGTAAGAGTTGGCTGGAAAGTTATCGGAGTATGTACCGGAGTGAAGGAGGAGGAGATGAGATAGACCACGAGAAACATGTATGACAGGAATACAAGAGGCCAAGAAAAAAATAAATATTGATTAAAATGCTTAGAGGAACAGAGACCAATGGAAGAAATACATTGCATGATGGAGGTTATCCCTAGAGGGAAAAGACTTTATAAATGGAAGTGTAAGGGGAAAAAGTTGATATTCCTAATTCCTGTATCAAACACACTTCACCTGCACAGACACCTGTGCAGTGGCAAAAAGTAGCCAATTCTTCGTTAATAACCCTTAAACTGTCTGTAGTTTATTATATAAATAGCAGGACCAGCGGCATAGACAGGGGGAGGTTTTGGGGATTATAATACCCCATTGCAATAAAATTTTGTATATTTAACATAGGAATATATGAGTTGTAGCTCTGTAACCCCTCCCATTAAGCCTATAACCCTCCCCTTATGAACTTTCTGCCTACGCCACTGAGCAGGATTGGTAAAAATGCAAAATGATTAAGCTAGTTTTTTTTTTCAATGAAAATGGCCATACATATTTCCCAGATTCTAATATCTTTTTACTTAACTCTTTTATTTCTATCCACTTTTAGGTCCCTACTGCGCTGATCATACTTCAAGTTATTCTGTAGAAAACAATGTCTGAAATATTGTGCTTTCAAAGATAATAACAAAGTTTTGAACAGTGGTTCACGAATTTGTGAGTATTATTATTAGGTAGAATATATAAAAAAAAGCACTAAAACTATATATTATCAAGTATTGTATTTTTTATATTATGATAAAAATTTTGCTATTTATTAGAATGCTTTAATAATAATTATTTTACTTGTACAAAATATATTTTTTGGAAATTCCTTGGATTTGTGGAAGTAGTGCATTTGTTTATTGCACCATAAACTTAAGTTTGAATTCATTGGCACTGCAGAATATTTATCTTTCAGCTTACCATAGGTTCAGCGTTTAGTTTTTTAGGTTAGTGCTTCTCAACCTTTGAGGCTGCAACCCAGTACTTTTTTTTTTTTTAATGAAACAACAGTCCAGTCCCAATAAACATACTCGTACATAACTTTCCACTTTTTTAAAGTTCGTACATTAAACTATCATAAGTATGAGTAATTAATTACGGCATAATCATATATTATTAATGATGATATAATCATCATGGCCTCAGAACGTTTCCACAAGAAAATATTTGTGAAAATGCCGAGAAAACTAAAATGACAAACTTCAGGAGAATCGCTGGCACCCAGGTATAATTGATGCCAGGCCCCGTGGTTGAGAAACACTGCTCTAGGCAACAGAGACTAAAGTGTTGTAGAAAATTATAGTTTAAAGCATCATCTTAACTGCTTTTGCACCATTGAACACATTTTTTTGGAATAGTGAAAATAGCAATATGTATCCATTTAAGAAATACTGTCTTTCATTTAAAAATACCTCAAGGGTCGAAATTAATTTTTTAAATCAGGCTCACAAGTGCGCCTGCCATAATAGTATAATATTAGTAAACCTAATTAGTATAATGGTAATACTAGTTAGGTGTACAAGAAACTAATACAGGTTGTCTACTCATCTGGAATACCTCGAAAAGTCAGGGAAGTTTTTTCTAACTGGAAAAATCAGGGAAATTTGAAATACAAAGGCCAAAGTCAGGGAAATTTTAAAGTCATTGTTATAATAAATAACTTATTAAAATAATTTTCCTGAACTGTGCTTTTCATACCACATTACCTACTGAAAAATTTGAAAAACTTGTACTTTTGACTAAACTTCTTCCAAAAGTTACCATTTTGCACCAAAACTAATATAATTTATATAAAATTATTAAGCCTATATATTTTTCAGAAGAAAATGTTTGCCAAATATGTAACTAAAACTTGGAAAAAAAAAGTTTTTAGCTAAATTATTTAATCTGTAAGGGATTTTGATCATACCAATCTCCTTTGCCTTATATATAGTCATACACATTTTAAATGAAATAGAAGATGAAGCATCAGCTTTGCGATTATATAGTTAAACTCTTTTATAATGAACTCAAAAAGGGCCGAATGAAAATGTTGCTGTAAATATTTAATTAATGCAAGTTTTTAGTGTAAAACAATTCATTTTTAATATAGTTTTTATATTTGTAAATTCACTATAATTGAATGATAAATGGCGTTGGGGTTTGCGTTAATCGATTTCATGGCCTTGAAACTTATTTTGATTGCGCATATTTGAGTGCCTTGTGTGTTGTTTACTGTAATTAGTAACTGGTAATCGATTAACATTTGGTCTGGAAACCTGGAAAAGTTAGGGAAGTTTGAAATAGAATTTAGGTAGACATCCTGCTAATGGAATAGAAAGTAAACCTCAACATTAAAAATGGGTAAAATGTATATGTAGCTATTATATTAAAGCATGTCAGCTAAAAAAATGCAACTTTTCAAAATAATTGAACATTCATTTGTAAAAAAAAAGAAAAATATCAAATACAGATACGTTGAGAAAATTATATAAAATTAGTCCATAGGTCACTGTTCTTGAAAAATAAACGTAAGTAGCCATATTTTGAATAGTTAGGTGCACTGTGTGCACCCAAATTAAAAATTTTACGTGCATGAATAAAATTTCATGTGCACAGTGCACCCACTAATTTCGAACGCTGGAATACTTTGAGTTTCAATGACTGCAACCTTTTCATTCAGATTCAGTGGTGGCTTGGATTTAATTCCCACTACTTTGGGAGTTTCTAGTTTTTGTTGTAAGCACATCTTAATTTGGAGGACCCATTAAGACGTCAGTTCCATCTCAAATATCAGTGAACAGCTTAAGATGAAAATTGAAAGGAAAAAAATACACACATACACTGGTTTAGGAATTTTGTGTGAGGTGTTTTAGCTTTACATACAAAAGGACATTTTTAAGTCATTCCAAAGTGTTATTTATGATTGGAATCTTGGAATATTTAAGCAAATGGGGTTAATATTTATTTATTTTTACTCATATTGATAAGAAAAAATATATTACATCACTTTATTTCAACTGTAATAAAATTACAGGGTTTTACCCTAATTGAAGGTATTTAGTTGTGTCTGTTTATGAAAATACTGTAAATGATTGTTTTTTCTGAAAGCATATAAACATAATATTTATCTTATATTAATTTTTATCTAATCTCTGAAATATTTTAAAAAATAATGATATGCAAATTTATTTAATGGTTTAAAATTATGTTCGGATCAAGGTCTATGCATAAACTCTGAATATTAGGATTTAAAGCAATCTAGCATTTGATAAAGGTTGCTCTGAAACCTTGTATACCTGCTCCCAGTGCTATTCCAAAACATTATTGGGCAGTTACCTTCCCTATAATAGACACTACACATGGTTTTATATATAATTGGAATATTATATAGTTACATTCACGCCGTATAGAATTATTAATTTTTGTGATAAAATTAACTTTCAAGTTATTTTTTTATCTTGATTTTAGCCATTTGACCATGGATCTCAGTGCTTCCACTTCTGACGAGCTGTTGATCCAGTCTCTTGGAGAGTCTGAAATGTCTGTGGAATATATAGATTCCATATGTTTGGATAATACTATCATATCAGAAAATTCAGCTGGAGAAACTGTATCTACGTCCAGTGGGGCTAGCATTCCTATTACTTTTATTCTTTCCGATTCTGGCGTATCGAACATTGAAAGCGTTGTCACTTTGAGTTCAGAGGACTTGGATATCGCTAAAGAATCCATTAAGATTAATGCTAGTCCACCGAGGAGTCAGTTTTCGTCCGACAATTCACAATCAGGTAAACTGACTAAATTTAGTTATGACTGATTATAATATCAGATATTTTATTTAGAAATCGTCTTGTGACTGGACACCCAGGTGCAAAGTTTTTTTTTTTTTTTATCGCTTAGAGCCGTATGATGATGTAGAAGTAACATGTTTATCTGTGTGGATAATTTTAGTTTTGAATTTTGCTGGTATTAAATACTCGTCCCCCCCCCTTGTTTTTTTTTAATACAAATCCATATTTTAAGATTTGTTTTCTTTGGCAACTGGAGAACTGTAGTTTCTGGTGCAGTATGATTGTAACAGTCTTGTACCGTGAAACAGTTGATTTGAAAAGTTACCAAACGTTGAAGGTCAGATTTATATTTCTCTTTGTATTGAACTAGTGGGGGAGGTTAGTACATTTTCTATTGTTATATGATTATGGCAAAGAGTTTAGCTTTATACCTGATAGTTTTTAAACCAGTTCTGTAAAATTGTGAAAAAAGTTTTGTATGGAAAGTATTGTGAAGTTTGAAAGAATTTGGTAAAATTTTATAATTTTGTAAGTATATTTACATTGTTGTAAATTATTATAACCTTTCATAGGGATAACATAATTGCCAGATGATCAACACACAGAGCCACCAGGGCAGGTTTTCTGTAATTTTTTTTGTAGGGGGCATTTTTACACATAGTAATTTTCTCATTCCCCATTCTTAAAGGGTAATAATATGTTATGACAACCTCGTATACAGAGAGAGTGTCATTCTTGTGCCTTTTTCTCTTATACATTAAAACTCTAGTTTGAGCTCAAACGTGAGTGTCAGAAAATTATATATATATATGTTTATATTATCGCCTGAATCAGTAAATCATAATGAAGAAGAACAATAAAGCTTCAGAAGATTTTTGGAAAGTTATAAAAATTATATTTCAATTGCCCTATTTTACTACCAAAGTTCTGATAGTCCGAAACTGTAGCTCTTAACATTTTTTTTTTAAACCAAGGACCCCCTCCCGTACCTTTAAATATTTTTGGATATTTCAGACCCCTGAAACCTTGGTTTCAAACCACACTAAAAAATGCATCAAATATCTGTTTAAGGCTGCCATATCGCAGTGCGTCGATATTTCAGGTTTTTTACACGTCAGATGTGTGAAAGACCTGAAAAAGTCAGGAAAATTTTATGTGCAAAGGCCCAAGTCAGGAAAATTGGAAATTCATTGTTATAATAAATAGCTAATTAAAATAAGATTCCTGGGCTGTACTTTTCATACTGCATTGCATACTGGAAATTTTGAAAATTTGTGGTTTTGACTTAACTTTCTCCAAAAATTACCTTTTTGCACCAAAACTAATATAATTTATATAAAATTATTTAGCTTATATATATATATCTTACGAGGGAATGTTTGCCAAATATGCATCTCAGAAAAGAATGTTTGCAAAATATATAACTAAAACTTTGAAAAAACGGTGTTTTTAACTAAATTATCTAATCTGTAAGGGATATTGATAATATCAGTTTCCTTTTCTTTATAGTCATACGTGTCTTTTAAACGGAATAGAAGATGCAGCGTCAGCTTTGCAATTACATAGCTGAACTCATTTATATTGATCTCAAAAAGGCTGAACAAAAATGTTGTAAATATTTAATTAATGTAAGTTTTTAATGTAAAGTAATGCATTTTTTAATAGCTTTTGTATTTGTAAATTCACTGTAATTGAGCTATAAATGGCTTTGGGGTTTGTAGTAGCGGATTGTATGGTCTTGAAACTTGTTTTAATTATCTAAATTTTGTTATTATCTAAAATGTTTTCATGTTGTTTACTATAATTAGTGACTTGAAATCGATTAAGATTTAACCTGGAAAACTCGGGAAAGATTGTAATTTAATTTAACCAAACACCATGTCTTATTATTATCATTACATTTTTTACTCAAATAGTTACATCAGCATTGTATGTTTTTTATATCTTTATACAGTTTTTTCTTTATCTGGTTTCTAACAATGGCTAAATCATTAAAGTGAGGTATGAAATGTTAAAATATGCAGGGTAGATTGAAGATATTACAATTTTGATTCCAGTTTCTAAGAAACAATGTCTAAAAAACTAAGTCTAAAAAACAATGATAGTTTAAATTAATTTCATTCTCATTTATGGGAGAGTTCAAGTATTACATAAGCACCTTGGGAAGTTGGCATGGGGTTACCATTTCACTTATTTCCTATGTTAGCTTTTATTAATTTTTGCTTACTGGGGTGGGGTTGAAATGGCCAAAATATTGCTTACGTAATACTTGAATTTCCCTATCGTAATTCAGCAACTTCATTTGGTTAAAATTACCTTCTGTATATCTTAAGTTTGCGAAAACACCATATCTGGGAATGGTTTGCTGCTAGTCTGGAAAAGTCAGAGAAGTTTGAAACAAAATTTGGGTAGACACCCTGCTGTCAAGGGTCTTCAAATTTGGAAAGAAGAGATAAATATAATAATAAATAATAGGTAATAAATAGATAATAAATGTGCACATCCTGTATTATCTGTTCATTAAACTGAAAGAGGTTACATAAGAACTGGCGGTCTAAAAGAATTGTAATGTTTTAACAATTTCCAAAGAAAGCACACAAAGCCATAACCAAGCTTTGAAACTATTATTATTATAATTATTAACTATTAAACTAGAAGCTCTGAAGAGTATTTTGAATATGATAACTGGATAATATGTTAATATGATTTTCATTACTTTAGCCTCAAATTCCTTCTACACTATCCGTTTAATGGATAACGGCTTGAAAAAGCCTTCTGATGCAAAGAATTGCAATGGCTTAGGTGTAAGCCAGGGAAACAAAGAACTTGATGATGATGACAAAGATGACTTGATTGCTAAAATTGATCTGGACATTGATTCCATAAAACATCAGTCTGATCTTCACATCATGGAAACTACCACAAGGCTTGAAGAGTTCATGGATGTCGTCACCACATACAAATGTAAATTTTGCAGATTTTCATGCCCTTGGAAATCTGGTCTGATGTCTCATATAAGAAATTGTCACATGGATGCAAATAAACGAAGCACGGCTTCTGAAGTTCATAATTATGCATCAGGTAGTATATTCAATCTATTTTTTAAATGCAAACTTCTTCCACATGTATACGACTTGCAAGCTATTTACATGCCACATCCCACAGTAACATATTTGTTTACTATGTCATTAACACAGGTTTGATTACAATGGTATTAATTGTATGCCGATTTCTCTGTTCACCATAAATTGGGATTTGAGTCCTCAAGCAATGGAGGCTCAGATTTTTTGGGAAACCGTGGATTCTGATGCGGATTGGCATTGACTTCCCTTGAGCCATAAACATTATTTACATTCTATTTTCACACATCATTTATAAATACATAGGAGGTTCCCATGCATCTGGGAAACCTTGAACTGCCCTGGAATTTGAATCAGCTCCAAAAGTCAGGATAAAATGGGATTTTATGATCAAACCAGGCAAAGTTAGGGTAAACAAAATACAGGCTAAAATGGGATATAATGATCAAATTTGGCAAAGTTAGGGCAAACAAAGGTCAGGCTAAATTGGGATTTTGTGATTAAATCTGGCAAAGTTAGGGCAAACAAAATACAGGCTAAAATGGGATTTAATAATCAAATCTGGCAAAGTTAGGGCAAATCTTGCTAATTTCTATTTTTGAATAGCTAAATTTCCTGCAAATATGAAGCTGTTTTCTCTGCGACCGAAGTTTACTTGGAAGTTTTGTTTGGGATTGGGACTGCTTAGGGTATTTTGCCGGAATAGTCAGAGAAAAACTTGGGAAAGTTGAGGGAATTTTTTTCCTCAAGTGATTGGGAACTCTGGTACAACCTCACCTCGCTTGGTGCATAATGACCCCTGGGGTCCTTTCACCATAAATATTCAACCAACAATAATATGTCATTTTTATATGCTATTTATATATCATTTGTATATTATGTTTACATATTTTGTACACACTGTTTATATGTTAATTTTGTATTATATGTATGTAATTTTCACATGCAGTTTATATGTTATTTTTATATTATGTTTATACAATTTTACTGTATACAGGGTGCATGCTAAACTTCGAAGTCGGGGAAATTTCTGTAGAAGCAAGATAGTTAGAGCTATGTCAGTTATTGATGTAGTGAATAAAATGCTTATGCACTAGTAGATGAGATTAACTGCAATGCCCTGGTGTCTAAATTCGGAAGTTATGAAATGTAAATCGGCAAGTAAAGGAGACACAAAAAGGTGTCAATGACAAATTTATTTAGCATAATTTAGATAGTATCAAATGACATTTCATATACACAGTTTAAATGCAAGGTTGCGTTCTCTGAGGACCCAAGAGGGTTCAGTCTTATTTTTAGTCTGTCACTGTAGGTAGGATAACATTCCAGACCAGTGTGTTTTATAAGCGGCATTGCATCATAATTTGCTATGCAAAAAGCGAAAAATGCGATAAAGTTAAGATTTTGCATAGCAAACTGTAATATGAAATGGTTACGGTAGGAAAAAAAATCTTGGAAAATAAAAATTGAAATCATGAACAAAAAGATTATTAATAAAAAGTCAAGCGAGATTTATGAACAAAAAGTTCATGTGAAAATTATGAATAAAAAGTCAGAAGACCGGATCGTATGATTCGAAAAGACCAGAGACAAGTCCGCAATAAATAAGTGGCGCCTTCTATGACTCCCAGGCAAGAACACTATCCACTGGGCAAATCCGGCCATCTGAGGGTTTTATTTGGCCTAAGTTTCAGTAAATGATATGGCAACGCTACTGTTTTGTTTGCATCGGAATTTTCATTGCTGTTTTTGGAGGATTAAACATTTCCTTTATTTTCGTAAAATAAGAACAAATCCTGTATTTACCATAATGTCACATGCTGATGGTATACGTTTAAAAAACGGCAAATGGAATTAGATCCACGGAACGTGTGTTTAAAATACGTTATGAATGGAAACGTTGTAACATCAGTATATTGTGATCTGTGCAGAAAACAAGCAATTAAGCTGCGTTGTTTGAGAAATTTCAACGCTTCATTTATAGACGGTGTTAGTAATTCTATAAAGAAAGATTACTGTTTGAAACATGCGAAGTCAGGTGTGCACGGACATGCCGTCAATATCGAAAATAAACCAAAATCAGTACAAGAATTTTTTCAAAGTACTCCATTTTTGAAGTCAATGACTTCAGTTGGTGAAGATGTGAAACATCGCTTTAATAAATTAGTTGACATATCATATGTGTTGGCTCGAGAAGAAATCGCTTTCAACAAATTTCCAAAGTTTGTGGAACTGGAAAAAAGACATGATGTAGCATTTGGATCTTCCTACAACAATGCGGCAATGTATTAAGAATTTACCGAGTGCATTGCAAAAGTAAAAGAAAATGATTTGAAAAACAAACTGAAGAAAGGAAATTACTTCAGTATATATTGTAATGAGTCCACTGATGTAATTAATATGGAACAAGAAATAATTTTTCTAACATCCATGAATAGCAGCAGCAATGAAATAGAATGTAAAATTTTGAAAATAACAACCGGAGAGGAATACTGCGGAAGCTGTACTTTCGGCAATTAAAAGTGTTTTAGATTCCTTCAGTATTTCGAAGTTTAAATATAAGCTTGTTGAATTTCTTGCTGATGGGGCTGCATGGTACTTAGAAAAGTAGTTGCTGCTGAACTACAGAAAATGTGTCCTTGGCTGATTACAGTTCACTGCCTCAGTCATCGATTAGAACTGGCTCTTAAAGATTATGTGCACTCCACCTATCTAGAGGAGGTGATTTTACTTTTGAATGATCTCTATAATTTTTACAGTAAGAGTTCAAGTAGATTGCAGCAATTTCGAGAATTGGTTTCAATTTTAAATGAACATGCTGCTTCAATACCAACTTCAAGAGTGCAAGGCATACGGTGGATGGCTTGTACATCACATTCCGTTGAACTTCTGACAAAAAATTATGGAGTCATCATACAACAAATGGAAACTTTGGTATCGGAGAAAGCGTCCACAACTGCCCAATTAGTTTGTATTATCAAAAAACTAAAATCTGAAAAATTCGTTGTTTGGGTATTGTTTTTCAAAAGTGTATTAAATTGTTTTGCGAAGCTATCTCTTGCTCTACAGTCAGATGATGTCGACATGGTTTATGCGCTCCATTGTGTAAATAGGCTGCTTGAAATGCTTGAAGATACGAAAGAAGGAAAATTTAAGAATCCTCTTGCAGAGCTATTGCATTATGATGTTGATCATCTTGATTCAGATGAAGATCCCCCATCTTACCAAAGTATTGTGTTGGCAAATCTTTCGTCTATCTCAGCTTTCAAAAACACTTATAATGCAGTTTTAAGTGAGGTACATGATACGGTCTGTAATAGATTTTATGATTTATATAGATCTACACTTATCAATTCTTTGCTGAAAATTGTTCAAGATAAAGTATGGCCTAATGATTTAAATCCTTTGACTTCATATGGAGTAGAAGAATTGCAATATTTATGCAAGCATTACAAAGATTTATGAGATCACCCAGTATTAACAAATATGTCTTGGCAGACTTTTTAGACTTCGAAACCTTTTGGCTTTCAAACATAACTCATTTGAGTGGAAGTGAAATGTGGAAATGTTTTTCTAAAAATTATGGTAATGTATATCCAAATCTTCAGCACATCATACCGGAAGGCCATTTGTAGTTATAGCTGACATAGTGGGTGAAAAAGTACAGATTTAACATCACCCAACTTTTTTCTTGTCCATTTTGTTTTTATTGTGTTTTTGAATAGCATTTATGCTGGGTTTTTTCTTAAGCTCAGAGTACACTAAATAACGAATTCAAGCGTTTTTGCTAATTTCGTTCATCCATTTGAATGGGTTGTCTACTTAAAAATAAATAAATGTCCTGCGGTGGCGTAGTGTGGTAACGCATTCGCCTATTGTGCTGTTAACCCGGGTTCGACTCCCAACAGTGCAAAGAACGCTTACTCAGAGATCTCATAAAGATCGTACTGCTCACTGTAGTCTGGTGTTTGGTTCCCTAGGCCTTAAGAGGTTCAGATTCCTCGGAAAACTGTAGATCCAAAGGTTCAGATTTCTCAGAAAACGGTAAGTCTCGGGCAGCATGACGTCCACGTGAGTTGACGCACGTGCTAAAACCCTTCTGATATAATTTATAATCTATCGGTGATATTATGGAGTCTATCACCGCTCCATCGTTCTGCAATCCGTCATAGAACGATAACCAAATCTATAAATGTAGAAACCGCAATTGGTAACCCTACAAGCTCAAAGCAGGCGTCTATCTCTCGACTGTCTTTCAACATATGGAAAGGCCATTTTGAACCCTATTCCTGACTTGCTAGAACAACCTTATTCAAATATACAATCATGATTGTCATGATTCCACATTAATCAGTTACTTTAATATGGCGATGTTATCTATACAATTATACTTAATTTATGAATGTATTTTAAGTATTCCCTATAATTGTACACTATATGTATACACACATATTATACATTTATACACAACACGCACCTCTGATGTACGATGACAAAATTATTTTTTTAGTAAACACAAGTACAGCAAAGACAAAGGTGCAATATACATATTATTAGAATATACCATTATACATTTGCAAAAAAAAAATGTACTTTGGCAAGGTACATCCATAGAAATTTTCCAAAATGCCCTAATAGGGGGAGGTGCCCTGTAATTATAAACCACGTTCAATTCCGTATATTTACATGTAACATAGTGTCAAGATTTCAGCAGTCCCTCGAATGAATATGAATGATAACTGAGTTTGATTGTTGATATGCAATAAAAAAATTATTAAACAAAGTGCCTTTGGGACCCTCCTCTCCATCCAAATTGAGTTCAACACCTAGTAAATGAGGTTGTATGCAAATGTATCGTCGCCTAGAAGTCACCTTCTACTGATCCCATACCAGATCACCCATAGCAGTCTTTGGATGTGAAATATATAAACATAAAACATGAGTTTTTGTGCTATTAAAACCCAAAAGAATTTTTACATGTTTATGAAGTGCAAATAAATGAACCTGAGCATCATATGCATCATGGTGCGTTGTGGCCTTGGTAAGATTTAAGTTTTCTAATATTTTTTAACTGAAGTATAAAGTAACTGAACATTGGAAAAGGAGGAATGCTAATTAATTTTTTATTTCAAAGCAAAACGAATCATCAAAAAACCCATCAAAGTACAAGAACTAGAGGAACACGGTTACTCTCAGTCACCAGATTCAAAGGAAGAAAACAAAAACCCCAAAATAGCTTCTTCGATCGAAGAAACAGATCCGGACATACCTGCATTGGAAAGACATATTTTTTTGTGTGGACAGTGTAGTGAGGGGTTTGAATTCTTGGAAGACTGTAAAAATCACATGGGCAAGGTGAGCAACGAATGTGATGTTCTTACAATATCTATAAAGTGCTTTTCATTCAAATTGAAATAGGATTCTCATTTTTTTTTTGTATGTAGCTTTGGCTGTTAATCTGCGAGCAGGCACACGGATTATAGGAAAGCGAAAACATGCACAGTGTGCTTTACACTCCCATCTAATTATATAGCATTATTTCATTAAAAAATGTCCAATTTTACGGGGAACAATAACTGGAATTTTCACTTTGTCACCCTGCCCCTGTTGAATTGGTTTTTTTTTATTGCCTTTTAGTGTCTTTTGGATTGTTTTTAATTTGTAAAACTATTTTATTGTTTGATTATTTAATAAATTAGGAATTTGATTTTTTTGTTATTGAAGGCCGTAAGTTCACTTACTTATACTGGTGAAAGACCAGTTTTGTTTACTAATTTAAATATAAACCTTGATTGACTTGAAATAATACTGATTTATAAAATAACTAACTTTGTAAGTATTTACTTGCTTAACATTAGTAAGGGTCTAAACCATCCAACAGACCGGATCGTATAGTAATTAAAAAACAACAAAAAACATTTCGTTGATTAAAGGCACATTAATAATTATAATTAGTAATAAACAGGGTTCTTAAACAACTGGCAATGAGACAAGAAATTGAGCAATATAAATCAACATTTATTATGGAATAAAAATAATAAACAAAAAGTACATCTAAAATATTACAATTTTTTGAGGCCTAAATATGCCAGGGTCATACAGCCTTTGAGTGTAACATTTTTTTACTAGTTATTCAAGCAACAAGAATAACTTCATTTTATTACAATATCAATTTACGATGTTAGTTTCAAGATTTAAAATTATTCCCATTTTATACACATCGGTTAGGAAATGCATTATTTCCATTTAGCAGCTATGGCTTTAAACAGTTTCGTAAAAGCATGACCACGAAAAATGAAAGTGCTAATTTTAAATAGCATAAAAGGAAGATTAATGAAATTTATAAAAAATAAATGAATGTTAGACATTATTTAAGGGTATGAAAGGGCCGTTAGAAAGGAATAAGAAAAAGGGAAATATTTTTTTTCTCACCACTTAAGCTACATCTTTATTTGTCGCAACCCCAGTACAAACTGGCGGTTAATGGCTCGAAAACTTTGCTGCTCTCTATAAAAGGTTGCCAAACTTGGCATCCTTAGTACTATTTCCATTAGAGGAGAAGCTACTCACTCTATTTAGGTTTGTCATATTTGATTATATTCATCTTTTCGGTGTAAGTTGGCGAGCCAGATGGGCCCCCTTCTTTTCACCCACTTTTCGGAGAAAAATGAAGCAATAATTCTTCTTTTATGATGACAGAAGTTTATGGAACTTACATTTGCATCTGTGTCCGTAGAAGTTTCGGGTAATTACATACAACTGAAGTGGCAGAGATAACGAGGGTTTCGTCCGGTTTTTGTCACTAGTGGTCCACTGAGAGAAGTGTAATTTTATGGCTTGAGAGGTCAAAGGTGAAGTAAGGTCCGGCGTTCTCACTATACCAGTCTCATTACAGAGGTGAAAATGGCGCAAGCTTGGAGGGGTCTGTTTAGCAGAAATACAGGGGGAGAAGTTTGAACATTTTAATGGCCATATGGCCCAGCTGCACTTCGGAAATCGTTGGGAAAGGCGGTTAAACGAGGGTGACACACAAATAAAGCAAGAACGTTACACTTTTTAGGCTTTAAGTCAATACATTGGGATTTTCAGAAATAATTACATAATATAACACATATATACAACACACCAATACTTTCAGTTAATATATTTTTAAATTAGGAATATTTCTGAAATTGAAATTAATTTATAAGTACAATATGAATCAACAATGATTGCAAAATATATGACGAAATAAAATAATACATAAGAAGACCGATTATGCTGAGAAGAATAGAACATTTTAAATATAGAATTAATTAATTTAATTAAATTCTAATTTTGATTACAACCAATACTGTTGAACATTGATAATTGTAGTAGATATTCCACGGTAGTCTATTGTCTTTTGATGCAAGTCCTGTTGTTGCCTATCGTCCATGACAAAATATATGGCAGGAGTGTTGTTATTAATCTTCTGATACACATATAGTCACATCACGGTGGGAAGCTGAAACACGATTAAAGAAAGGACAGTATCTGGTCTCCTTTTGACTAATGGCAACAAGTCCTGATTAATTACTAGTCGCCCTCGAATGGCTGCAAAACTCAAAAATTGTCACTGAGTAGCAGTAAAATAACTCGTGTCATATTTTTAGGCCTCTGGCTACAACATACAAAAGAAAAAATAATTATAAATTGTTACAAATTAAAAAATTAAGACAAAAAAATTTAAAAAAATGATGAGTTTGAACTGGGGATACTGGAACGTAAACATTTGTTACTTATTTTTATATGTATATTAATGAAAAATAATTTTATAGAAAGGAATATTGTTATGTTGGGATTTCAATCCAACACCCGCAAAAGATTGTGACTTTGAAGGCAACAGGAAAGAGTTTGGCCAGTTTCAGAAGCAAGGGTGGACGGTTTTTTTCACAAATTGTAAGTTGTGGGGTGTGAAACATCCCGCACGCCTGCTCGCGGGTTAGTACAGGATGCAGTGATGTATTTAGTGGAGCAGATTGTCACAACCTATTATTTATTTTATATTGCATACTGTTGTTTTTAATCAATTGTCTTCTATTTAGTTATTGTGTCAGGGGCCCTGAGAGCCAACGCGGGTCCCCAAGCTCACTTTGACTGGCCCCCATGACACCCCACCCTGGGCCACCCTCCCACAGCATAAGTTCTTGCCATCTTGGGCCCCTAGACTTCATCCGGGTCCTCTGGCTGCAGCCCCTGATGCCCCTCCTTCTCGTCGGCTCTGGTCAGGGTGCCCACATACTTTTAGAACCTGGAATTGTCAGGGAGTTTGAAAGCATCCTCGGAAGTCAGGGAAAAATGGTATTTTTTGGCCAGACATGGAAAAGTTAAGGAAAATCTTTCTAACTTCTATTTTTAATAGCTAAATCCCCTGCAAACATAAAATTGTTTTCCTCCCACCAGGGTTCAATTTCTAACAAAACCGAGCAGGAGCCCAAATATTATGATAAGTCGATTAAAAGATTGGATGGTTGAAAAAGAACCAATAAATCGTTTCAATCGTTTATGTCCATTTTTCTGGACAGCAAAATTCATGACCTTAATCACTAATTCATTACTTTTTGGCAATTCATGACCCTGTAGGGGCTCCGGCTAATATTTAAATAATCGCCAAAAATGAAGAAGTACCGGAGCCAGGCTCCGCTGGGCTCCCGCCCTGTTTAAGCTCTGTTCCCCACAACCACATTTTGCAACAAAGTTTGGGAGACCAGGTCCCCACAATTGATCAGGGAAATTTTGCAATAAAATCACGGAAAAGCTGAAAGAATTCAGGAATATTTTTCTTCAATACGAGTAGGAACTCTGTGTTTACCAATGGAATGCTGACTTACGATAAAAACAGTTATAACTTTCACACTAATGTTTCCATTCTGTGGACAAGTTGTGCATAAATGTGAAAAGGGACTAATTGTAGTCACGATTTTTTATTAACGTCGAGTTTAAGTTTTGTGATATGACTCTAGGATGCTCTGGAAGCTTTCTTTGTATTTTAAGTGAAAAATTACACTTGTATGACAAACAAGCAGGGAAATCCAATTTTATACAGTTATTTACAGTCAGTAGGTGGATCGAAGAGTAATTTTTACTGCTCTCTCTGTTTCGATTCCTACAGGATATTTGTTTTTAACTAGTGGCCAGAAGTATATGTTATAGAGACTTATAAAAGACGTTGAAACGAAAGATAAACAGGGGATAGTAGGCACTTCGTTACTTTCAGTTCAATAAAATGTCTAAAACAATAAACAAAATACCAATAAAAACATTTTAGTAAAGCTTCAATTCAACGTTCTGTTTTTAACCCTAGACACCATAGATTGGATATACAGTATCCCACTGCTTAAATAAACTGTTGCAATGCTAAGCTTCCAATGTCATCACGATGACTGAAAAGTGGACAGTGAGTGGTCAGTGACAAGAGAAAAAATATAACTGAAAAGGACACATGTTCACGTCATGTCTGATGAATATTTGCATAAATAATGTTAAATTTGTGTGTTGTTCCATTCGTCAAAGGTTAAAGCCTATTTGTACCCCGCCTCTCCTGATAAGGTTTATTTTCCCACCTATGCTGTCTATTGATAAGATTTCTCTGAAATTACTCTGTAATTTTATCACCTATTCTCTTCATTTCCTTTTTGCTTTATTTTCCCTAATTTTACATTCTCCTCTTCTTTGCAATTTTTTTTTTTAATATAAACTGTTTGATATCGTCAAATTGAAATTTCGTTATATCATACATGAGCAATGTAGTATATACAAAAAAAAAGATGCGATTTCCCCCATGAAAGAGTGTTACCATCTGATCACACTTTTTAAACAAAAAGGCACACACTCGACCGAAGAGAGATCAGAATGGTCCTGCATGCTGGCACAGTGATAACCCATTTACCCAGCATGTCGTTATTCTAGGTTCAACTCCCATTACTGCCCCCTTCTCCCCTCCCACACATGCACAGAAAAAAAGTCAGTGCACTTATGGAGTAACTATCCACTGTTTTCCATAGATTGGTTCCTTAAGACTATAGACCCACTGTCCTAGTGTAGTGATTGCACATTTGTCTGTCATGCTATGAATCAAGATTTGACTTCCAAGGGTATTGTAGAATTTGTGCCATTTTTCTTCTCTTGATATGGCATGGGTTGGTTCCTTTAGCCACAGAACTTAGAATTCTTTGGAAAACCAGATCATGGCACAGCAGGATCTGTGTTGTCTTCATGACGCGAAAACATAAACAAGATCTGGGTGATAAACATCCCCGAAATGTGAGTAGAGCAGGGGTAATTACATTCCGGGATTTCCATAAATTCTCGGAATTTCAACTTGCTTCTTTTAGAATTTCTTTTTAAAGAATTACAAAAATTTTGTTTCGTTTCCTATAATTTGTTATATTCCTTCGGAAATCAGTGTTTTTATCAAAAATATTACGTAACTTTTTAGGGAATTTTCTGGTATGTTCAGGGAATCTGGTTTGGACTTACAATCACTCCTGGTAGTAGGGAGATAAGAGATATTGGAGAGAGAGAGAAATAAACAGATGTTAAGGTCGAAAAAACAGTCAAAGGAGGACTGATTTTGTTTGACCTTATTTTAATTTATTGAGAGACGTAGGGGACCGAATTTGGTTTAGCCCCTGAAATGTCAACTTTCATCTCCGCTTTTGGCTTTAATGTTTAATGCCATCTGTATATACACTTAGCATAAGCAATTCCATAACCAAATATTTTTTTTTTCATTTAAAATACTGCATTTATTCAATACTGGAATTGCTTTTCTTTATCTGACCATAGGCCCTTCTGTGGTAGGTAGCACATTTGCTTAGTGTGCGGTTATACTAGGTTTGACCGCCAAAAAATGAACGATTATCGACCATGGTTCCCATGGTCCTTGAAATTTTTTTTGCCAAGTCAGGGCCCTTGAAAAGTAATTGAAAACTGCCAAAAATGTGGTTGGTCTTTGAAAAGTCCTTGAATTTTTCTCAAAGCCTTTTTTAAAATTTTGGCAAAAGAAAGGAAAAAAAAAAAAGGGTATTTCTCCTTAGTTCTGAACAATGCCAGTAGTGTTGGACGTGCTCCCCTTCCTCCCCCACCTGCTGAGCATGGTTGATACAAGGGATGCAAAAGGGGGTATCTTTTAGTGTGCCAAGCTGAAGAGGAGCAACATAATTAAACATTCTAATTTCAATATTATTCTTACAATATCCTGCATTTTTAATTGTTATGTATCTTGCGATTAATGATGGAAGGTCCTTGGAAAGTCCTTGAATTTCACCAGGACAAAAGAGTGGGAACCATGTCGACTGACTGCTCATCATATTCCAGGGGTTCATTGTCTAAACCTCAAGAAGTTCGGATTCCTTGGAAAACTGTAGTTCCCTGCATAGCATGACACTTGCTGTCCTTGCACCATATTATTCAAACAAACCAAATGGCTGACCAAGCTATTATAATTTATTATAAATAGCTGACACAGCTATTTATAATAAATCATAATATAATAGTAATAATACAATAAATCAAATTTTTTATTAGGAATTTCAGAAATTATTCGTACAACGAACAATGTTGTTGAACATTTTCTTCTATGTTAACTTTAGAAATAAGGAAAATAGACTGTGGTGCCTGATTTCATTTTTTTTTTCTTTTTATCACAAGGAAGAAGTTATACATATTTGTATTAACCCGCTGACTGCTTAACCCACGGTTTCCACGGGCAACATGAAAGTAACAGAATTTTTCATCCCGCGATTTTCGCGGGTATGCAATTTTTCCATCTATTTAAAAGCGCATCCCGCTTCTCCACCGTTTAACTGTCGGTAATGCATTTTCTACAATATTTAGACTTCTAGTCGTAGTTTGGTCAACAAATGGCGTTATTGTCGCCTAAATTTTCGTATTTGCATAGAGTTCACTAACTGATTTTGCAAGCGCTCCTGTTGTTATTGTTTTTTTATATCCAGAATATGGCTTGTAGGAAACGTTCAGCGAGTGATTTTTATTAGTATACATGCTTTATATTTGTATTCTATAAAGTAAACCGTAATTTAATCAAGATTTATTTTCAGAATTTTTGAATTTAAACGATTACTCTTAAAATTGATTTTTATGAAAGCCTGTTCTTATGCACGAAATTTATATTAAAAAAATCTTGTTTACAAAAATGTGCTACATATTTTAACTCTCAAATACATGTAGATTTGAAATATGTAATAAAAAAATATGCAATTTTTGAAGCGACTTTGATAAAAAAAAAAAAAAATTGAGCAGTCAGAGGGTTAAAGAATGCTGTAAGTAAATTTTAATGTATTTCTCCATTCTCTGCCATTTTAGGAACATAAGCTAAAGCTTGGCTCTTCCCCTGACAACGATAAAGGAAAAAGTGTGACTTGCATCAGAAAACTGGGTCGATTAAAGTCACAACCAATTCTTCATAAAATACAGAACGAAAGTAAATCTTCGGATGAGAATGTTAAGAGGACTTTCACTTCCAGTCTTGAGAATGACAGTGAAATTTCTTCGAAAAGGACAAGTCGGCCACCAAAGCTTTTGGAGGAAGATTATATTTTAGGTGAGAAGAAACGAAGAGTATGTCGTGAAAATAGCATTGATAAGCCATACAGGTAAGATAAAAGTTACTTTTCCTTGCACTAATTTTATTTTGTGTTTTTGCATGTGTCAATTCAAGCAAGAATATTAAGAGATTTCCCAATGATTGTGCATAGTTATACAGTATAAGGTTCGCACACACACTTGGGAAACCTGGTATTTTCAGGAAATTTGAAATTGTACTTAAAGGTTATGAAAAATTGAGTTTTTTGTTTTATCTGGAAAAGTTAGGGAAAATCTTTCTAGGTTCTGTTTTGAATGTCGTTTAATGCTAATATAAAGAGTAGTGGGCCTAATATTCATCCTTGAGGTATTCCATTATTATTTTCTAGTTCCTCAGATTTTATATTATTAATTATTGTAATTTGTTTTTCATCCTCTAGATAGTTTTTTAGTATGTTGCTTATTTTTCCTCTTAGGCCATATTTTTCAGTTTTTGCTAGTAATTTCTCTCTATTAAGTCGAAGGCCTTACTGAGATCAAAATATATAGCTATTGTGCATTCATTTTGTTGCAATTTATCATGTATTTTTGTAATCATTTTTATTAACACATATTCTGTTGTCTTTTTCTTCCTAAATCCACGCTGATTTTCATCTATTATATTAAACTTATCTAAAAAGTTTAATAATCTATTGCTTATAATTTTTCAAAAATTTTTGCAAATATTGATAGTATAGTTATTGGTCGATAATTATTACAGTAACTTTTTTTCCTTTTTTATGTATTGCGACTATTATGGACATTTTTATACTTTTTTTGGTATTTTTCTGTTCGAAATATTTAATTATAAATTATCAATAATGGTTCCATTAGTTAATTTTTACACATTTTTATTATCTTAGGAGTCATATTATCTAATCCAGTTCCCTTTTTTTCTTTTAATTTATTTAGTTCTTTCCCCAATTCTTCATATGTGATATAGCTTAAAAATAAGGTTTTAATATTTCTTTCTATTTGTAGGTTTGAGTGATTATTATTTTGATCGCTCGTGAATTGGTTTACAATGTTAAAAAAAAATTCATTCATTTCATCTGCCATTTCTTTATCTTCTGTTATATTTTTATTATTGATTAATAAATTTAATTTGTTTTGTTGTTCATGTTTTGATTTTTTACCGAGTATTTCATTTATTATTTTCCATTTCTTTTTTGGATCTTTTTCTTTAAATTTTTCATTATAATATGATCTTTTTTTCATTAATTATCAGTTTCTTTGTCCCATTTCTGATTTTTATGAATTTATTCCATTGTTGTTGATTTTTTGCTTTTAAATATTTTTTATATGTCGTATTTCTTTCCTTTATTTTTGTCTTATTTTATTATTAAACCAGTTTTCTAGCATCTTACGTTTTATTTTTATTGTTTTCTAGAAACATTCATTAAATTATCTTTAATAATAATAATATATTCATATTTTCCATATTTGCTGGTATTTTTCAAATATCTGGTTTTCAATTTAATAACTGTAGATTTTCTTTAAGTTATTAATCTGCTTTAACTGTATTCTTACTTTTTTATAAATATTTTTCAGAGTTTTGTTTAATTAATATTATTATAGGTCTCTGATCGGTAAAATACGATGTTAGTACTTCTGCCCTTGTATTATTTGAGTTTGTAAAGATCATCCTCTGCACCATATATAGATATTCCACCTCCAGTTTTTTTCTTATTATTGAGTATTCAATATAGTTTTTTTGTACAAATTATCTTCGTTTTTCCATGTTTCAGTTATTGTTATTATTTATTCATTTCTTTTCTTTTCTTTATTATTTCCTTGCAGTTTTCTTATTCCTTTCCTTTTATTCCATTTATAATAAAATCCAGTCTTCTACCGTATTGGCCTAAGTTGTTCAGTTTTTCAATCAGGAAGTCCATGTTGTCATCTATCGTATTATGTTTATCTTTTACCCAATTTATTTTTCTGCATTTTTATTTCTGGTTTCATCTAATTCTTTTTTTAATTTTACATTCTCCTCTTTGAGTGACTTTATTTCATCTATAAAGTTTTTTGTTCATCTCTCATATTTTGTATGGTATTTGTGAGCGTTGTATAGTTGCTCGACATTTCTATGTAATTTCTATTTATATCCTCTCTTTCTCTCATCAGTTTGTACCCCAACTCATTCATTTCTTTTAAGAGTTTTGTATTTGATTCATCAATTGATGTTTCATCATTTTCTTGGCCTTTCTACTCATTTTCTCCCTATATTCCTCATTTTCCTCCAGATTTTCCATGAAATCCTTTGATCCATGCTTCTTTTAGTGATTTTGCCAGTTTTAGAAATTTTAGCTATTTCTGGTTATTTTTTTTTTATAGGATTTTGCTATATTTTATCAATTGGCAACACGTCATTTATGGCTGTTTTATTCTAGTAACACTGTCAATCATTTGCATTTCTTGTTTATAGCTATATTTTCATCATTTTTTGTTATTTTTAGACTTTTTGGTGTCTAATTATTTGGTTAGGTTTCCTATTTATGATTTTATACTTATTTTGTAAGATTAATGCTATCTTACCTTTATTTGGACCTTCTTTTGGAGCAGCGTGTTCTGTTTACGTTTATTATTTACTATTGCAGTTACGGTTATGTTCAGTATCTTCAAGACTCTTTCGTAGATGAAACGACATATGGAGCAAACTTTGGGCTTTCATGCTTCGTTGAATTGTTAGTTATGCAGTGATATAAGTCACCCAGCATGCTACCGATCTGACTCCCAGTAGTGTCAAAAAACGAAAGAAACTCAGATTAACCGTTCATTGTAGTCTGAGTGTTGGTTTAGTAGGCCAGGGGTGGGAACCCATGGCCTTAAGTCTACATGCGGTCTTCGAGGCCCTTAGGTTTCGGCTTTTTGATCAAATGAAAATTTTGAAGAAAAATCCCTTTATTTTTATTAATATGATTCTCTTTGTCTTTCTAATTTTTATTATAATCTTAAAATACTTAAAATGAATCTTAAGTAAAGTATAAAAGAGTAGAAGATTATTTAACAAAAGAATCTTGCTTTATTGACTTACACAATCAAAACACATGCAACCTTCTAACATTAACAGCTAAATTAGACAACAATATTAATCAGCATTTTTTGGCGTAGTGATACCAGTGTCAATATCATGGCGTGATTATATGGTGAAACATTCGAAAGAAAAGAAATGTTTTCTGCGTTTGTGCTGGGCCTGAACCCACAACCTTCCGCTTGTCAGGCAGAGGCTCTACCATCTTAGCTACGAAGGACAACATTTAATTTCTTACGAACATATTTAAAGACTTATTTACTGAAGCTGGTTATTTTCACAGAATGGGGTAGTAACATGAACTATTGACAGCAACTCATCGTCGGCACCATTTACAGTGGAATAGAGAACACAAAGACTGGACACCTCATCAATGGAGTCACATTCTCTTTACCGATGAGAGTCGTTTCAGTCTGATAAATGATTCTTGGTGTCTTGTCGATATGGAGAGAGGTAAGGACACGCTTTAATCCCATTAACATCAGAGAAAGACATCGTTGGGGTGGTCCTGGCATGCTGGTATGGGGAGGTATTATGATGAACGGAAGGACAGAGCACATTTTCGACAGAGATTCAGTTTCCGGAGATCGTTACTGTGATGAAGTTATGCTTCCCCACGTGCGTCTTTTCCTGGGTTCCGTTGGTCACGACTTTGTTTTTATGGATGGCATTGCACAGCTACACAAGGGACATTTGCTTTTGAGGAGCTCCTGGAAACTGAAGATATCCACAGAATGGATTGGCCAGCATGCTCCTCTGATTTAAATCCCATTGAACATGTATAGGGGTACTTTAAGGAGACGCCTGATGGCACGATCTTACCCTCCGGCGAACACCAGACAACTGAAACAGCTGCTTCTCGAGGAATGGAAACGCTTACCCCAAGGGCTGTTATATAATCTGGTGTTGAGTATGGACAAACGGTGCCACGCAACCACTTCAGTTAGGGGAGGTCATGTCTCTTACTAGGGTTCTTTGGTTTGTTGTTCTCCCTCTTGGCCAGACAGTGTTTTGTACAGACGCCATTCCGTCAATAAAGCCTTTTCCACTTCGTTCCATACTGCATGCGTCCTATTCATTTTTTGCTACTATACTTTCATCATCCTATTCATTTTTTTGCTACTATACTTTCCTCATCCTTTCAGTACTATATTGTACCTCTGTAGTATAAATTTCATGTCTTCCAGTTGATTTTTGCAGAATCAAGGCCAAAATCAGAAAAGTTGCTTAAGTTTTGCATACTAGTGTATATAAGTCGAACACTATGCAGATTAAATTAAACAACAACATTAAACTGGTTTTTTTTCATTCGGTGGGTTCAGGCCCCACCAAACGCAGAAAACATTTCTTTCCTTTTGAATGTTTCACCATCTAATTACACCATGATATCGGCGTTAGTATCACTGTGCGAAAAAACGTTGATTAACATTGTTGTTTAATTTAATCTGCGTAGTGTTCGATTTATATAAATACACTAACAGCTAACTTAATGTGACCTTCTAACATTAACAGCTAACTTAATGTGGCCTTCCAACACGAAAAGGTTCTCCCACCTTTGCCCTAGGCCATAAGAGGTTTCGATTCCTCGGAAAACTAGGTGCCAATTCAACATGACCTATACGCTACTCTCACCATTGAAATGCAAATAGACATCGTTGGATTGATGATGATTACTTATGTAGATATTGGTGTATTTTTTTCATGTATGTTTATTTTTTATCGGTGCCTAATTATCATTTTCAATATGTATCAGTATTATCGATACAATTTATAGTGTTAATGTTTTCTCCGTCATTGTAGATGCCACGAAAAGGGCTGTGGGTATCGCTTTAGCACCGAATGCCATTTGGACTACCACCTCTCGTGTCATTCGTACAGTGATCGACCTTTCATTTGTCCAGAATGCGGTGAAAGTTTTGAATATTGGCGGGGATTGTCAGTGCATTTATGGAAAGAACATTCTGTTGACGTTGACTTACACACTTGCTCTGAGTGTGGTTATAAAACATATAGCCTTTTTAAGCTTGATAATCACAAGGTACTTTAATGATAATTATTTATTTAGTATGATTTGGTAAACTTCATTATGACACGAATGTGTGGTGTCAGCAATCATTGCATTTCCAATTTAATTGCAAAAATGGAAATTTTACATTACTAAATATAAAATTATATTCTTACATGGTCGGGATATTAAGTTAAATCATTCGCATATCTGTATTCAGTTAGTAATTGTAGTGAGTATGCAATGTTTATGTGTGCAAACTGAAACAGCATAGCTGTGTGTTAGTTTTGAGAAAGGATGGCCATCACTGGTCTTTCTCAAAACTGACGAAAATCTGAATGGAGTACGGTATGAGCTCACTCAGTTCAATCTTGACACCTGTAAACGTGGAACCTATACTGACCTAACGAAAAGCCTTTCGTAAACGCAAGGATGTATGGACTATTGTCACATGGAAAGTTAACAACTTTATTACTGTTCATAAAGATGTGTAAGGCTTCAAAAAGTCCAAATCTGAGGTAGAAACTTTCTGGACGCCAACCACTTTCCATACTCTCACCAGACTCACCACCTCTCAAAGATTGCATACGTATCCCATTTATACCTCCTGTTAACACCAAAATTGCTGCAGTTCTTCATAAATTCAATTTTCGTGTCATATTCAAACCTGTAAATAAGATTGGCACTTCACAACTAAAGGACCCAATTCTAGATATTGCCAACTGCGTTATTTATAATGTCCAATGCCAGTTTGGAGTGCTGTATATTGGATAGATATATAGGGCTCTTTGGTTTCGTCGTAAAAAGCACCAAACGCATGTCCTCAACCAAGAACTTCAAAGGTCGGCCATAGCTAATCACTGTTGGGATTTCAGACACAAATTTGAATTCTCGGAGGCAAAACTCATCACCAAAGTGAATCCTACCTAAGATTTGGCCTTTTTTGAAGCCTTACATGTCTTTATGAACGGTGATAAAGTTGTGAGCTTTCTGTGTGACAATAGTTTCCTTCCTATTGTTTATAAAAGGCTTTTTAATGGGTGACGAAAAATGGCAGCATGGGTTCTACATTTATATGTGCAAGATTGAACCATCTGAGTGAGCTCATATACTCTACTCAGACTTGTCAGTTTTGAGAAAGGACGGCCATCGTCTCTGAAACAATTGGCAACCATTTACATTAAATTTAACTGTGTTAGTCGTGGTTTTTATTTCTAATTATATTTAACACTTTGTTGTAAATTTACTTGTTATAGTTAACGAGTGCTTGTGTTTGTTATTTTAAACTTATCTCATGTGCTTGAAAATACATAAGTTTCGAAATGAAGTATTTAAATGATTGAAATATATTTCACCTACTTCAGAATGAACCCCTGTTTTACGGCCAAATTTTTCTGTTTGGGGAGCGACTTCAAACGAGGGGTTTTACTGTATATTATATTTATTTGTTATAGCTTTTTATTTTTTACAAAGGGAAAGAGAGGGGACCCCACACAATACATATCGCGCAAATAAACACTTGATTGAATGAGTTGCAACTGTTTACTCTCATACAGATTCATTATAGGATCAAATCGTCTTTGGACTGTCATTGCCATGGGTGCCACTCTTCCGTTCTCAGAACGGAAATCCGTCTTTTGAAGCTTTGAAAAACATGTCCATAAAGTTGGATTTTTTGTTTTTTAGAAGTCC
>QLNU02014802.1:109104616-109123143 GCA_006491805.2 Dysdera silvatica | reverse complement strand
ATCACCGATTTAGATTATCGGAAGAGTTATTCAATATAAAAATCCAGAAATTTCCTCTACTAACGATTTTCAAGGGCCAGACAAAACTTCGTTCGACAGAAAAAAAAAGACCTTAATAGAAGATTAATCCTCTAAAGCAATGAACTAGCCCGCAAATTATCGTCGATGAGCGTAAATAATCGTTAATTCAAAAGACGTTATTCAGAGATATCATTGTACATAAATAAGATAAATTGCTCCATAATCTCCCGATTTAATTAGGGGATGACGGGATCTCTTACATTTATCTATATCGGCGTGTGTGGTATTCAAAGTGGAGGAGGGGATGCACTGTACCTATAAACTTTATTCTTAATCAGTAGATGCTCCCCCATATCGATAGAATCCCAAGACAGAAAATGGCTGGAAAGTGAGGATGGAGAGAAAGAATGCGACTGTGGGTCCGAGAGTAAATGGCCATCGGATACAATGAGAGAGATCTACAGTCGCGAATGAGGAACACGTCTAATAACTCTTCTTCTTGTGCAGCTCCTTGGGATGCTACGGAAGGATCAACATTTCTCTCTTGAAATATCGCCGCGTTAACGCCAAAAGGAAGATGAGGAGGAAGAATGGGAACGAAAAAAGAGCCAAAATAAATAATATCGATGATTTATCAGGTGCAATGTAGGGGTCCGGTTTCAAATCAGTGACACTCTTCGCATTCTAGGGCTGCTTTATGAGACGTGAGATGAAAGTGATATTGTTTCTTTTCGGACGACCCGCTGGGTGTGATTTTTCATCAGGATCTCGCATTGCAATTCAATGCTAGTCAGTTTCACAGGTGTCCTATTCAAATTTGGACGACGCTTCCCATTTATTGCTAATTTAAACAGCGTCTATTTGTCGAACGGTTTCGTGGAAATGCTATTAATTAGGGCGGGAACAAAAAAAAAAAGAAAAAGAAAAGCATATAAACCATATGAAGAAATAAGAAATGTACATGCTGTAAGTGAGATGAAGCACAGGACTGATTATTTGGTTCAAAGTATATTTTATTGCTACCACATAACGTCCAAAGAGGGCAGCACCAGCGTTCCATCGAATTCCTTCGATTTTATGTTGGATCATTTCCACATCAGTTCCGGATACCACGATATATCTTTCGCGATATATTGAGAGCCCGATTAAGACATATGGGGGGTTGTAGGCACAGTATTAAGTGGGAGGCACGGGTGCCGTTAGCGGGGGGGGGACAGGGGGACCCGTCCCCCCAATGTTGGTATTAGGGTTCCATGTCCCCTTCCAATTTCAAACAAAATGCCTTCTACTGGTATATTGTCCCCCCCCCCCAATATTTTTATGCCGTCGGCGGGGCCCCCCTTACGTGCGATGACAGATTTAGAGGGGTGTCTGAAAATATGCATAAAAAAATAAGTACTTGCATTTACTCATTTTAAAACTCCTGAAATTTGTTGTAAACTATCCAAAACAAAAAAAAATAAAAAATAAAAAGGGAGAAAGCGTTTACCTAAAACTTTTCTAGATACTGATCAAAAGTGAGTAAACAAAAGTCAACTTAAAAAAAAATTGGGCCCCCCCCTTCAAACTGGGGGCCTTGTGGGCCTAGTCGGCCTTGGATATACTGCGTCTACGTACGCACGCGTCATTTACATATATATTTACATATATATATTTACATATATACGCGTCATTTACATATATATTTACGTCATAACAGAATGAGATGAATCTTGATATATTGTAGATTGAGTAGATGATCATATATATTAGCATAATTGATATCAGGGCCGTCAAAACGCATTCAGGGGGGCCCCGTATACGATCCCTCCTTTTTTTTTTCCACACTAACTTTTAAATTTCCAAATTTTTGAAACAAGGACAATGCGTTAGTACTTTAAAAAAAACCGAGCAGCTTCTGATAAAAGCAAACTCAGAAGAAATATAAAGGACAAGTGAAATTTAATGAAGCAATTGAGTCTAAAATTAATAGTTACGAGCACGAGAATAGCGTTTGATTGAAAACAAGACCAAGAGAGAAATTTGTTTTCCAAAGCTAAGAATCAGTGACCAATGATAGGATATCAAAATGTCAATAAAAATCGATAAATTAAGAATGTAAACCTACCATCATTTCTTTTCTCGCATCTTTGTTTCTTTATTTATTTTTTCCCCTCTGGGGGAGTTCAAGCATTACGTAAGCATCTTTGGTGATGGTGTTTGTAGTGTGGGGGTGCTGTTGTCCTTATTTTCCTATGTTAGCCAATGTTAATTTTTGCTTGGGGGGAGGGGTTGAAATGGCCAAAATATTGCTTACGTAATACTTGAAATCTCCCTCTGCCCTGGATTTGCTCAACAAATTGTGTTGAAATCAATTGTGTTGAAAAGGAACGTACTCAATATAGAACCACACATTATGTCTTGTAACGTTGAGATGCTTAAAACGTTGAAAAGTTAAATGAATTTTAAACGCTAAAATATTTAAATTAATTTTAAGCGCTAGAAAATTTAAATGAATTTTAAACGCTAACAGATTTTAATGAATTTTAAACGCTAAAAGATTTAAATGAATTTTAAATGCTAAAAGGTTTAAATGAATTTTAAACTCTAAAAGATTTAAATGAATTTTAAAGCTAGAAGATTTAAATGAATTTTAAACGCTAACAGATTTTAATGATTTTAAACGCTAAAAGATTTAAATGAATTTTAAACTCTAAAAGATTTAAATAAATTTTAAAGCTAGAAGATTTAAAGGAATTTTAAACGCTAAAAGATTTAAATTAGTAAATGTCAAAAGATTTAAATTAATTTAAACGCTAAAAGATTTAAATGAATTTTAAACACTAAAAAATTTAAATTAATTTTCATAAAAATTGAAATCAATTTTAAGTTATACTGTTTACTTTTCGTCACATATTGCTTAATTTTAAACACGAAACTTCGAAGTAAAAAACATACAACAAAAATGTAAAGTAAACAAACAAAATTTGACATTTTTGGTGTCCCTGGATCCGGTTGGCCAACCCGTCAGGAGGACATCACTATATTAACTATTATTATTATCGATCCCCAAGGGCGCACCGGCCGGCGGTCGGTGGGTCGGCGGCCAAGTCCGCCCCTGTCGATCTCTATATTCCGATGTAAAGATTTTGCTCATGTTTCTTCACCATCACTTCATTTATCGGTTGTGTGATGTTTTCAGGTTATTTCAGCTTGGTTTTTCCATTGATTCTCGTTTGGTACCTGAAAAAAAAAAGTTTTTCGTTTTAACAAAACTTTGCTAATTTAAAAGCAACTGATAATCCTTATTTGTAATTTTTTATTCCAGCTATATATCCAGATAATATTTGAAAGCATGCAGCCTGAGGGTTTACTTCCGTAGTTTCTTATACTGCATTAATATATGCTTCATATATACATAGTAACACAGATTATTTATATTATATTTATACATTTTTGTTGATAAAATTGTTACATATCATTCTTCCCTTCTCATCTCTCTTTACTTGTCCTCATTAGCGTGCGCAGAAAGTCCATAAACGGGGTTACAGAGCTACAACACCGCATAGTAATATGTATATATACGAAATTGTATCCCAATGGGGGCTTATGATCCACATCAGAACGCCATTGGTACGCCAATGCTTATCTTGATGGAATTTAAAGCATTTAAGTTTTATATTTTTTTGCTTGTGGGAATGTTATGTTTGTTGGAGAAATTCTCGTAGTACTTACGCTAGAAACCAAGAGTGTGATGACCACCTCTTAATCTTCAACTTTGCGATTTTTTACTAGCTTGTGGGCTACAGAGGTTTCTGAGATCTAAGTGAGTAAATGTAGGTTGAAAAGTGTCAAAGGGTTGCAACAAACTGCGGAAAATATAAATCAAAAGTTTCCATAAGACAACAGACTTTGGAGGAGAAGAAATCACAGAACATTCAGATCTCCAGGAAGTTTAAGGAAGGGATATTTCTAGAAATTAGCGCCATGTTTCGCAAAGGAGGGTCCGAGGTAACACACCAAGTGATTCGCTGAATCCCAGGCAATTTTCTTCAGAGGAAGGTCCCTAAATTCACACTGTGGTGGTCCGGGAAAAGTAAGTAAAAAGAAAATGATTGAATTGGTCCAGGAGCGACCACGGTTTCAAGAAATATCCACTTCGAGGATCTAATTATCGATTTTGAGGACAGAAAACGCTCGAGAACTAGAAATTCCCAGAAACTGGAAAATGAAGCCATGCAAAACTAAATCTACTGCAATTTCATATCAGTATAAGACAAGGTTTAAAACTCAGGAATTAATTCTGAAGGCACTGAGCAAAAATTGCCGCTTCCCACAAAAAAGCGTTTTGGCGCTTGTGGGGGGAGCGACAAGAGGGTGACAATAAATGTAGAATATGCGCTAGGCATATAATTTCCCGTCCTCCATATTTACAACCTCACTTGGCGTAAATCATCACATTTTCCAGAGCCAGTTCCCGTTTCGAAAGAAATTCACGGACGCAACATTTAGTGGAATGGGGAAGGTTTTCTTTCCCGTTTATCCTTTCTTTCTCTTTCATGTCAGAATGGGAGAAATGGGAGAAGGAAAGCAGGAAGGAGCATTTTACCGCCTTATCGCATAAATTCGAAAATTCGCTAAATAACCAATTCTCCTCCAACAATACCCTCATAAATTAGAGTCATAAAAATTATTAAGATGTCCATACGTATAGTTTTCTTCGTCTTTTTTAAGTTTCACGAATTTTAAGCTTGGGAGAGAGAAAGTTGGAAAATATGGGGCCGGTGTTCGAATTTCATCCTACTGGTTGGTTGCAGTAAAACTGATTTACTACTGAGGGGGTTTATGTTATGCTATAATGCAGGTTTTAATGGCGATTTGCACTTTCAATCCTTTTGGGAGATTTATGACCCCGGACCAAGGTCTGTCTCTAATTTAGAATTACTACAAACGGCAGGACAAGAGCTCCTGGTGTAGCTAGAGAGAGCGCCCACTTTCAAAATGTTCAGTAGATTTTGTTTCTACTTTTCGTCGCTTAAACGCGACTCATAGCCAATTTTCCCTCTATTGATATTGCTGTTTACGGAAACAGACATTGGATGTAGATCACTTGCATTGGCGTAACTAGGGGCGGCGGGGGATGGTTTAGCCAACACTAGAAAACAAACAGCACCTCCCAGAAAAACGAAAATTGCAAATATCATGTGCGAAAAAATAGAGATGGCAGCTATACCCTCGCCCCAACACATAGACGAGACTAGATGTGCCAATGATTACGTGGTATATAAATTAGAAAAATGCTCTAGAACTTTAGTCATTAGAAACCTATTAACCCCTATCCCGAAATTCATTTCTATCATTAAATATTTTGATAATATTAACTGGATTACACCAGACAGAACTGTCTTTCGAGGTACCACACCCATAAAGAAGATACATAGGCAGCGTTCCTCATGTTTCAGGTGAGACTTGAACTGAACTAAGAACTGAGGATCAAGAGTATATGCTTATCTCCTTAATGTTGTGAAGTACAACAATGTATAATGAACATAATAATAATAATATATAATACGAGATAATATACATAATAATAATACATAATACGAGATAATATACATAATAATAATACATAATACGAGATAATATACATAATAATAATATGAGATAATATACATAATAATAATACGAGATAATATACATAATAATAATACATAATACGAGATAATATACATAATAATAATATGAGATAATATACATAATAATAATACGAGATAATATACATAATAATAATACATAATACGAGATAATATACATAATAATAATATGAGATAATATACATAATAATAATACGAGATAATATACATAATAATAATACATAATACGAGATAATATACATAATAATAATATGAGATAATATACATAATAATAATACGAGATAATATACATAATAATAATACATAATACGAGATAATATACATAATAATAATATGAGATAATATACATAATAATAATACGAGATAATATACATAATAATAATACATAATAGTTCGATCATATACATATATTACATCGCCAAAATCTTTGTAATAGGCTTCATACAATCCACAGTTTTGAAAACGTCCATGAAATTTTAATAATGTTAGAAAATATTACGTGCTATGATTAATTAAATGAATTCTAGAAAAGCTAAACACGTACTTTCGTAAGAGTTGGCTATATCGCTTTGAGAGTATTAATTTGTAAAGTTGGTTTGTAATTTAATTTATTTTCGTGTTATCAAAAATATATTTGATTAATTTTTTTGATCTGTTCTTTTTGAATGTACCCTCTACACATTAACGTATGCAGGGGGTGTTGATGGGATTGTAACCCCCAAACAACAAACAAAGCAAATGTAATGAATAATATTTATTATATTATACTAATGACTTCCGAACAGTGCCGGTTTAAGAGTTTTGTGGGCCCTACGCTGAAAAAATAGAATGGACTCCTAAAGAATATGACCCTCGTGATATTCAATTAATAAATCACTTTTTAAGTTCACTATCTTCAATATTCAGGTTTAGCAGTAATAAAAATTTCTCAGACATTTGTAAATAAACAAGATTAGAATAACGCTTAAATTTTGATAATTAACCTTCAATTTCGATAATTAACCTGTGTGGTTCCGATTTATGACTGTCAAGTCACGTCGTTATATCCGATACGAATTTCCCTAGTTAGAATCTACGTAGACTACAAAATCGCCGTCGTTATAGCAGGTTTCGTGTTATATACGATGTCGTTATAACCGATACATTTAATATAGAGTAGAATAGCAAACCAAATTTCTTGTAAAAATTCCGTCGTTACAACCGTCGTCGTTATAAATCAATTTTCATTGTAATTCTTCATGTCAATTCGTCTGCGATCTCTCAGTAGTATTTATCCCCAAAAAAAAATCGACACATGCGATATCATAAGAATAAAAGAAACAAGCAGAACTTTTTAGTGAAAAATAACCGATTTATTGCAAAAAATATTTCCTGCTGGAAGGGAAAAACTATTCAATAAAATGAATTTTCAAAAGAAAAGTTTAGTGCTGATAGTTTAAAAAGGAGCTTCATCATTCCTAGAATAAGTTTTCGTTCCATTTTTTTTCTTGGAAATTGATTAGAATGATATTATTTCGAAATTTCCTCAGGACTTCGCGATACGTTCAATAATTTCGTTCTTTTCCTATAATTCGAGAGAGTCTTTGCAAGTAGATCTAACTAAAATAGCCTAAATATTTTCCATTGGCTTGCACTCCTCCTCATGCAGTGAGGAGTGCAATCCAATATTCTCCATTGGATTGCACTCCTTGTTACATGAAAGGCGTTCAAAACTATTTGGGCCGTTTTCCTCAAACTTCGATTTTGTTGACGAAGAACTGACTTTGTGTTATTGGAAGATCTATTTTTTAAATATAATGGCAGTGTGTTTGGCAACAGATTATTTACACCATATTCTGATATTTCTCTATATTAATTTATTATGAATGAATACGGTAGGCATTAATACATTTACTGCAAATATCCACAAATCCATTATTGAGTCACCATGAAATTGATGTAAATTGTAATGTTTTTCACTACGAATATAATATCAATATTTCATGATAAACCGTCCGGCCCTTCCAAATTGAATATCTTTTTCTTGAAAATACGACACTGAAAAAACATGTACAGCTAAAACACTTTTGAGCTTACTTACGCTTACACTGACCTATGCTACCGCGTCACTTATTACCACGTCACAGGCCCAATGATTTCTGTGTTTCTGAGTTGATTTTAGTAAGTTTGGCTTTGTGTATAAGTGTACAGTGATTCAAAGTTAAGTTAACCCACGAGTAGGCGCGGGGTGTTCCACACCCACAACTTACAATCTGTAAAAAAAAAGTTCACTTCTGGACTGGCCAAACTCTTTCCTGTTGCCTTCAAAGTCACAATCTTTTGGGGTAGGGTGACAAAGAGAAAATTCCACTTACTGTTCCCCGTAAAATTGGACGTTTTTAATGAAATAATGCTATATAATCAGATGGGGTGCAAAGCACCCCTCGTGCTTGCTCGCGGATTAAGCTAGCGGTCCCATCCCAGACGATACAACATATTGTCCTCGAGAACAAACATGAAAATAAGCCCATGAATTCTCACAATCATGGAGAACTTCAATGGTTCTGTAATTGTGACCACGACGCTATAACACACTGAACTAGGTTCGAATCCCAAAAGGATTGACGGTGTTAAATTCATCTTAGTTCAGAGGTAACGCATAAATTTTCGTCCCATTTCAAGTCAGCTATTGCTAAAATATAACCAAACAGTTAAAAGTAAATTAACCATTCTAAACACATAGGGGAAAATGTGTTGATTCATTAATACGATATATATATATGACAACGTAAAGCGGGTAAAAAGTTATTTTATTACATTAGCCTGGCTTTCGGCTGTTCCATTGGACAGCCATCATCAGATGCAGAATGAAAATGATATCGAACATCAAATACAAACATCTAAAATAAAGTAAACAATCGTGATGCGTGCAGGTATAAAGATCAATGTGCCGCTGTAAAAAACTTAAAGACCATTATATTTGATGGTAAAATGAATTATGGAAATAGAAATATAAAATGTATAGTGTGTAAAAGTAAAATGGTGGTAAATAAATAATGTTATAGTTGGAGTCAAGGCATGTTTTTAAATAAGTATTGCCAAGCATTACTGATGTGGATGGGTTGATTCATATTATCTTCTTTCATTTTTTCTAACTTTGCTTTTTTTTTCCTTCTTTGGTCAATCAAAAATAATTATTTAATTAATTTAACTAAATATCTTATTTATTAATGATTGTTACTGGTGAAACTTGTTAGGCCTTTAGTTGCCTGTTTTTCCCATCCCAATTCCCGTCATTATATTTATGCTTTTAACAGTTATTATTTTAAGGTTTACTCTTGCTAATATCTCTAATTTATGTATCTTATATATTGTCTTCGGTTATTGCTAATGAATTTATTATACTTTTCCATATTCTGTATATATTAGATGTCTGGAAAATAAATTTGAATTTGAACACAAAAATATCAATATCCTTAGTATTTATACAAACATTACAAAACTGAAAGTATTTTCTTTCTCCGTCCCTTTCCCTCTTTTTTAGAGTTTTCTCAGCCCTTCCTCTCAAGGGCGGACTGGGCCGCCAGCCAACCGGCCCCCAGGCCGGTGCTCCTTCGGGTACTAAAGGACTTGCGCCCTCATGGGCTATAGGACTCGCGCCCTCCGATAATCCAAAGTATGCGCCCTTTGAGAGGACCCAGTCCGCCCCTGCTTCCTCTATGAGTTTCAATAGTTTCTCATGAGTTTCCTTTCCTCCCTTTTAGTTTCCATAGATCTTTTCTCTTACTCGCCCTGTTTGTTTCCACACTTTTGTTTTTCTTAATTTCAATCGTTCTTAGTTCCATTCTCTTGTGGCATTGCGACAATTGTTTATAATTATGCAAATGAATGAATACATACTACAACAGCAACGATGATCGGCTACATGGGTGAAAACGCGTTACTATTTCTGTCCTACCCATTAATGGGAAGGTCCAATATTTTTATTTTGGGGTAGAGGCTCTATATATCAATCTAGTCACATCAAAATTCTGAAAGAGTGTTAATATTCTATCAATGTACCATTACATTCAATATAAACCTTGCTTGTTTGGAGAGGTAGCCTCGATCACTAGCGTCTACAGTATAGACCTAACTCGGGAACAAATTCTTTTGCGCATGCTCATGGGCTTAGCTGAACTCCGTAATGGAAATAGTATTGCCAATATTGAGTACTATTCTGAGGACAGAGCTCTATTTTTGACACTAACATTTGGAATGGGCAATACCAATGATGGAAAATGCAGCCGAAATGGGTAAAATAGATTTTTATAATCCAAAAATAGATGACGGGAAATCTTAAGAGATCTTAGAAATTTTAAAATTTTAATCAAATCTTAAAAATTTTATCTTCATATTAAATCGGGGAATCGCTACTAATGGCGAAACATGTGGGCAAGGCCGGCCTTATGGGGGGGGGTCCCCCAACAATCGGAAAAATCAAGTTCCAAATTGGGAAATCCGGTGAAACTCTAAAAAAATGGGATGAACAATTAATTCATTATGTAGTTGAAAATTCATACTCATGGACTTCGAATCCAGAATGTATGTGCATGGGAAGAGTGGTATTACCAGTTTATTAATTTGAGTTTGTTTGGAGTTATTGCTCAGTTAGACGAATTATTTAACGGTAAGTGCATGTCCCACATGCAGGGGCGGCCCGAGCATACTGCCATTGGGGAAGAACAAAATTTTCCAACTACCCAAAAGCGTTGAAAAAGGTATATATATATATATATATAATACATATATATACAGTAAACCTCCCTTAAAGACCACGTCCCTTAACCTCGCCGAGCGACCGCTTTTATGCGTAACCGACGGTGGTCGTCTTAGAAAGGTTTTACTGTATATATATTTAAAGAAAACATTTACTGTTAAATAAGCAAAAAAATCCATGGTAACAGACATTGAAAGCATTTAGCGTTTTACGGCCCGAGAAGAGCTGTTTGAACCTACTGCCTGCTCACTGTACTACAGACGGACCCTCCAGCTTCCCAGCAAGTTTGAGAGTCCAACTCTATGGTCAGTTGCAAATTGGATTCAATATAAGGAACAGCAGGGAAAACGACCTGGTTTCTTCTTCGTGGCACTTAAAATAAGGTTTAAATAAAAAAGGAGCTGAGGTGAAATCTCGGATCTGTGGTTCTGGTGCCCTGTTGGCTGGACAATATACTACAGATGTGGAAACGGAAATAACTGTTAACAAAATGGGCAGTTATAATCGCAAAATTTTTCGACCAACAAAAGCAAAAAAGTCAATCTTTTTCTCCAAATAACTCTCGATTTTGCCAATGTCAAAAAATTTTTCAATTGTCAAAAGGTAAAGTTTTAAAAAAAAATATTTCACCTTTTCCCCCCCCCGAGAAAACCAAAATGTTTGCCAAGTTGGCAATTGAAATTGCGTGAATTTCCAACTACCCAAAGAATTACTTATTCGTCCCATTTTTTTTAGAGTTTCACCTTATTTTCCCAACTTGGAACTTGTTTTTTTCCGATTGTGGTGGGAGACTCCCCCTCCCCCATAAGGCCGGCCTTGTGGGGGAAGCATATCCCTCCCCACATAAGACCGGCCTTGCCCACATGCTTCGCCATTGGTAGCGTCGATTTGCCGATTTAATATAAAGATAAAATTTTTAAGATTTAATTAAAATTTTAAAATTTCTAAGATCTTTTAAGATTTCCCGTAGTCTATTTTTGGATTTTAAAAATCCTGTTTTACCCATTTCCGCTGCATCTTCCATCATTGGTATTGCCCGTTCCAAATGCTAGTGGAAAAATTAGAACTTCGTCCTTAGAATGTTATTAAAATATTGGTAATACTATTTCCATTATGGAATTCAGCCGAAGTCCATGAGCATGCGCAAAAGAATTTGTTCCCTAGTTAGGTCCAAACTGTAGACGCTAATGCCTCAATCTCGGCTCTGAATTTTCCAGTGGTCCTACTTAATTTTGTCACCGTGAATATATATATGATTAAAATGGCTGTCAGAGAATAAAAAAAAAACTTAGTTCGGATAAGAGCCATGTATAAGTGGGTGTTTGGTGGGGTTAGGCCCTATTTGGAACGTATTGTACGTTAACTTCAAAATAAATTGTGATATGAAATTTAGTTTTCATTAAAATCTTTGTCTTCTTTTCGTTGTAAAAATCACCCCATTTTAAGACCCTGGGCACGGGCCTTCATAATCAGGTAGGCATCTCCACATCTCTATATATTCCGAACTAGATCAGTATGACTTCTGTTGTCTTAATCTAAAAAAATCTTTTTTTTTTTAAATAACTTTATTTTAGGCAGACATTACATAATAATTATATATTTTGCAGATGTATTGCATGCATTTCAATTAATATGAATAAAAGAATGGCATTCATAAAGATTGAGCAATACGTGAAGTGAAATACAGTGCAACCCCAAAAATGACCTAGCAATATATGAATCTGTCTGGCCAGTAGCGGGTAAAAATGTTAGTCTAACCAAGCTTACGCTGCTCAAGACAATAATCATATAGTATTAGATATAACTATTATCTAGGGCATTAAACATATTTACCAAATTTCCCCCTCACCACCCCCAAATTCATTCTTCTTTTCACCCCTAAATCATTGTTAACTTCTTTCTTAATTATTGTTTCCCAAAAAGAGGCGAAGAAGTTTTTTAAATGTAAAAAGAGAATTAGTAGCTAGAAGCGTATGAGGAAGCAAATTTCAAATATATTTGGTCCAGCACCGTCAGGACGTCTAAACCCAGACTATAGTTATTGAGCGAAGAGGTTGGATATCGGTGTCGGGAAAACTGTAAGTTTATAAGTAGGGATATTCATATTACATTTGAGGTTGGTAAACATTAATAAAGTTTGTAATAAATTGTTAAAGATATATTAGAAAGAAGATTTAGAAGATATACAGAAAGAAGATTTAGAAGATATACTAGAGAAAAAGATTTAAGATTTCGAAGATTTAGAAGATTTAGAAGATTTAGAAGAAGGTTAGAAGAAGATTTAGAAGATTTAGAAGAAGAAGAATTAGAAGATATATTAGAAGATATATATATTTAAAGATATATTAAAAGATATTAAATCTCTGCATTATTTCAACGGTCGAAATATGCTATGGTAATTTTAATTTAATAAGTTCAATGAATTTATTTTGTAGTACCTGTATTCTCTGTAGATTGGACTTGATTGTAAATCCCCAAACAGAGAGAAAATAGAAGAAATGGGAGAATAAAAATGAATAGCAAAATGGAATTAGCGTATAAATAGATAGAATTAGATAGAATCCGATATTGCAGACGATTCCAATGTGTTGGCTGATTTTAGAACAAAGTCGACCAATATGTGTGTCCCATTTTAAGTTTGATTGAAGTGCTATTCCATGAAATTTTGTTTCTAGGGATAATGGGCACAAGGTCTCTATCAATTTCAATTGTTTCCTCTTTCAATCTTAATTTGAAATCTTACATGCAAGCATGCCAATTTTTGGTGGATGTCATGGCAATACATATTCTTACCGTTCCCGTAATGCACGTTCATGCAACAATTTATGCCTCCTTCGTAGAATGGCCCTTGCTATTCTTGCGCCATAAAAAGCAATTAACCAACCGCATCGCGTCTTCAGAGTGACCCTTGCTGTCCTTACGACATAAAAAGCAATTAACCAATTGTGTCGTACTTTCAGAATGACGCTCGATGTCCTTGCGCCATAAAAAGCGATTAACCAACCGTGCCGCATTTTCAGAATGATCATTGATGTCCTTGTTTCATAATATACAGTTAATCAATCGTGTCGTACTTTCAGAATGACGCTCGATGTCCTTGCGCCATAAAATGCAATTAACCAATCGTATCGTACTTTCAGAATGACGCCCGATGTCATTGCGCCATAAAATGAGGCAATTAACCAACCGTGTCGCGTTTTCAGAATGGTCCTTGTTGTTCTTGCGCCATAAAAAGCAATTAACCATCCGTGCGGCATTTTCTTTCTCTTCGTTTAAAAGGCTTATGCGTTGATTTCAACATTTCGCGGTTCTGAATTAAAGAAGGGGAAATTTACTCGAAGTTCCAAGTCGGCCAAACGATTCCACGCAAGTCCTGAATTTTTAAAGTCCCTTTCCGTAACTTAACTAACTCGTATCAAAAAATCAATCATACAACTTTAGCCATATGGAAGCAGATAAGCGTAATTTGCAGGTCCGCGATATGCTTTCTGAAAATCCGAATTTTAATAAGTCCTTTTAATAACACGGGTTATCTTTAATTCGTCTTTGTGGGAACATTAAATTGTAGACTGGTCCCAAACGTCTGCATAAAAGCGATCCGAACAACTGAATAAAAATAGTAATGACTTAGATTTCCAGGAGTTCCTGTAACTTTAATGTAGCATGGCTAATAGCTTTTTCCCTTCAGCTCGCGCCCAAGTTCTCATCACATCATTGTAATTATTAAACTTAAGAAATTTAATGCAGAAATGCGGGATTTGTTCTTAGCTGCCTTCCAGATAAGCGATGATACATTATTTTTCCAAGTTCGCGGTGATATACTCACAGGAGATTACGAGAAGCAGAAGGAAATTTTTATGCAGTAAGCCGTCGCGAGCGGTAATGAGTTTAATATTTAGTTTTAATACGTGATGCGCCACCTTCTCGTAGTTTAAAAATTAATTTCTTACATATTTAATAATAATGCAGTCAAAAGAATTGAATTTGTTTTTACGTCAAGAAAAAACAGGATAGCAGCGGCTTCGACCATGAAATTTTTATTAATTTTTCCCGTTTTTAAAATACAGTCCAAGACAAGTGCACGGACCTGGCGTCTTGATACCATTACTTAGCCAAGTTAATAAAGCTTCAGAAATTAATTTTTCATGTTTGTTGCTCCTTTTTTTTCCGGGAAGAACGTCGGAAAATAAGCCATAAAACCAGGAGAATAAAAAATAGAAGTCATTAACTCCGTACGCAAAGAATTTTTACTAATAATTAATATGCATAATTGGCTTTGCAGGCTAATTTTTAACATTACTCTTGCCGTATTTTCACGACAAAGAAATAAGCGACCGCGCTTATTTAGTTTGCATGTAATATACTTACGTATGACATGCGTATCATACTCTGACAAATGTTATTACACGAAAGACATGACGGGACAAGAAATGACACTGAGGATAGTGATAGATGAAAATTCTCTTTCATAAGTTTATATTATTTTCACTTTGCGTTACTCCATTACATGTCATTTTCATTTTGCGTTGCTTCGTCCCATGTCATTTTCATTTTGCCTTGCGTCCTTTCATGCCATTCTCAGTTTACACTACTTCGTTACACCTCATTTTCATTTAGCATTACTTTATTCCATAGCAGTTTCGTTTTGCGTTGATCCATTCCATGTCCTTTTCATTTTATGTTGCTTCCTTCCATGCCGTTTCAACTTGTTTTCACATTTTCACTATTTACTCTGCCCGAGATTCTGTTTTCTCATTTTTTTTCAACCGCTTGATGCCAATTCCAATCTTGATGATAACCCCCATCTCCTTGCCACTGCAGCAAAAAAAAAAATCTAAAATTTTCTAATGTTCATCATGGGTCAATGTTCTGTCATAACAACGTCTGCTTTGATCTTTATTTGTTTGCATTTTATGAGACAAACGTCATTTTACCTCACTAAATAATATTCCTATTTGTCTCTCTCTGTCATATTATATAGGATTAATTTTCAGTTAATATTGGAAATAATTCATATGAAGTCAATACTTCATTGTCATGGATTGGTGCAATTCAATCTTCCATGATTTGTTTAGATAGAGTGTTGATAATTAAGAACAAAGCAGTAAATTTCGAAATCGTATGAGAAGTTCTCTTCGCCAGTTGACGAAAAAATAAAAATAATGCAACTCTAACATTGTCAGTCTTTTGACCGTCAAACCCGCATTGTTGATGATGCTTACGATCCTCCAAAGACTCCAAAGTCTGCCTTGTCAGAAGGCTAGTAAACTGTAGCGTGCTGACTAAAATATGAGACTCCTTAAATTGAAATAATGTTTATATTACGGCCACAATTTTACAAAATAGAAATTTAATGACATCCATTTTTTGGGGGTATTTTTTAAAATTTTTGTTGATTTTCTGGCGAGGAAACTAAACGAACTTCCGATTTTTTTTTCCTATTTTGTTTGTCCCGACAGTTCATGTCAATTTCGCGACAGGGAGAGCGAAAAACGTGGAGGTGATGCTCTATCCATCGAACGGGATGCGGTACCCATCGGAATCCGATAATTTTCCAGCCTCCTCCTTGCGTTTCACCCTATGACAGGCGTTGGGCAATAGAGTTTGGTGGGGGGGAAGGGATGGTCTTCTTTAAAGGCTGAGATAGCCCGGTAAATCTCTTCGGCAGGAGGAACTTCCCTTGTCATAATTTCACTTCGCCCGGTAATTAACTTCCTTAGCCGCAGTCATTGTCAGGGCCGACTACGGCACGTCGCGACCCCTCCTTCAAAAGACGAAAGAACTACTTTTGACAGCGGTGACAGACACCGAGCTTGGAAACAGATGGCACGGGGATATTGTGGGGGAGGGGGCGGATAATATCAATGCAAATCAGCCGTGCCACTCTTCGTCTATCTCGCTCTCCTCCCTTCTTCACTAGCTCCATCCCTTAATTTGTCGGCTCGAAGACATGGAGAAGATAGCACGCTTGACTAAGTTCAGAAATTGACACCTGACAGACTTCATCGATTTCATTTATTTGGTTATCATGCTTTGATAGAGATGCCCTTCACGCGATGCCACATCCGAGCTATAATTAAAAGTCTCCAAGAAAAAAAAAGAAGAAGAAGTTGAAATGCTCCCACCCGAATTTCCAGCAATATGTGTTTAAAGGTTCTATAAACATAGTATTTAAATGCCAAAACACGTGTGGTCTATATAAGGTATTTAAATGAGAGCAGATAGAATCGTGTTGCATCAAACCATGTCTTTATCCATCCCTGAGTGATGGTACATGGGATTCATCTCCAGATAACACTGTCACTGACACTATTTCGCGATATAATCACACCAAGGTATATTTACACACGATACATTCACCCACCAAGCTTATATGGGTATCAGTATCAGATCAGAAGACAGCGGAGGTAGTCACGGGACTGCTAAGAGGCGTATGGTAAATTTCATGGAAGTATTATTATTTTGTGACATCCTTAGACTAATGCAAGGTCAAATATATATATATATATATATCATCATCACATTCAACCATTATCTATCTACTGCTGGACAAAGGTTTCTCCAAATGCTTTCCACACAAGTCTATTTTGAGCAATTCGCGTCCATGTCACCCCAACCAGTTCTCTTATTTCATCCACCTATCTAGTTTGAGAACATTTTCTAGGTCTTCGATGGTCTCTTAGAATCCAGTTCAGAGTTTCTGTTGTCCATCGGTGATCAGTTCTTCTTGCAATATGCCCAGCCCATCGCCATTTCAGCCCTTTTACTTTAACAATGATGTCCTCCACCAGTTCTGTTCTGTCACCGAAGTGTTTTTCGATCTCTCCTAGTTATTAAAAGCATGCACCTCTCCATGCTCCTTTGCGTTGTCTGTAACTTTCGTATTGCTCAAAGTGTTAGACTCCATGTCTCTGATTTATAAGAGGGGACTGGCAATACACATTGGCTGAAGACGTTTCTTTTTAGACACGAAGGTAATTTCCCCTTCAGGATAAAACTGTTTCTTCCAAATGCACTCCAGCCAAGTTTACTACGTCTGTTGAGGTCTTTCATAATGTTGCCATCCATTGAAATCAGCTGGCCAAGGTAAATATATGAATCAAAGTACTTAGCTCAATGTTGTCAACTTGTATTTTTGTTTCCTCTACGATATTATTGAACGTGGTTTTAGTTTTTGAACGTTCATCTTAACTCAACTTCTCTGCTGCCAGCTGAAAGTAAAAGTAGTTACATTCTGTTCACAAATACATAAATTTTGAATTTTCTTAAATGGAATTTACAAAACAATTTTCTAATATTGCCTCATTACTAGCCTTCCAGAACACTTCATTTTATGGCCTCTACTCAGTAAAGAGAACGCATCCCTACACCCATGGATATTTAAATAATTTCCTCAAGAAACTGATTCCCACTGAGTCAATGTCAATGGAAATTTTAATGAGAGTTTTTAATGAAATTTTTCAGGCTATGTAAATCAACAAATATCCCAATATCATTTTGACAACCAATAACTTTGGTGATCATAAATCCAGGATAAGTTTTTTTTTTATGACTGATGTTTTCATCAGGGCAGCTTCAGGAGAAAACAGTACTTTGTTTAGAAATACAAAAAGGAAAGAGCAGCATATTGTAAAACGTCAACTAGCAGAATAGTCATTTATCGGAATAACTCGTTTATTGGAACTGCTCCCGCTAGATTGAAAACGCCACTATCATTATCATAAACGAAGGTAAATGGATGTTTTAAAAATCTGAAAAATCGATTCATTTATCAATAAATTTATGGCTAATATACAATGGTTTTATTAGACCCCCGCTTCTGCTTGAAACTTATAAAAGATTTCAATTACCCGAGCCCCAATTTGTTTCGGCAATTGTTGCCTAAACAATAAATCATCCATCATAATTCACAATAAAATTTAAATACTTACTCTTAATTGTCAATAATCAGTTTCAATAAGTCTGAAGGCAATTTAATACATGTTCACGGAAATAGTCAATAGATGGAAATGTTTTAAGAATAGAGAAAGATCATTTACATATCCTATAATGCTATTATACATAAATACACAGATACGATAATATATATCTATATAATACAATATATGTTATGATATATGCTTTGTATATATATA
>QLNU02014802.1:109073278-109094408 GCA_006491805.2 Dysdera silvatica | reverse complement strand
GCAATAAAACGACAAAAAGTATCTTATGAGGGGTATGAAGTGTCGGAAAGTAAATTAATATATGATATGCAGTAGGGTTATTATAAAAGGTCTGAGTGATGGGACAGATTTTCACTTCAGGCTTTATTACTATTCAGTTTTTTGGAATTATAGCCTAACTTTCAAAGACCATAAAGAAGAAAGTGAGGATCTATATCAGTCGAAAATTTTTGTATAAAAACTCATTAACAGTCTATCTTTTCGATACTTGTACCATACCATGCATACTTAAGCCTTTTCATCCTTTAAAATTATGCATCTATAAGGCACCAATCCATTAGCGTTCGCAGAAAATTCATAAAAGGAGGTTACAAGCTTATAAGGAGGGATTACAAAGCTACAGCAACAGATACTTATATGTATATATAGTAATCGCATCGTAAATTCGGTTATGACCTCCTTTAGTTTACTCAGAAAATTTGTAAAAGGGCTACAGAGTAACAAATATTCTTATGTATACAAAATTCCATTGCAATGGGGTTATGAATTCACCATCAACACCCCTGCGTGCCAGTAAACTAATTGTTGAGATGTATATATATATATATATATATAGGGCCGCTTACAACAATTGAGATTGTTCTCAGTATTAATAAAGAGACCCTTCTAAATTACTAAAATATTGTTAAACTAATTATATTCTGGATTTATACTGTTTTTAACTAATTTTTGATCAATGCTGGTTTATTCAGTATTGATCACAAATCTCAATTATTGTAGTCAGAAAAAGCAAACCAATAACAGGGATTTTGTGCGGTCCCTGATGAAGAACAAAATTCTTGGTATTGTTTAATCTTTTACTCCTCTTCACCTTTTACTACTCCAATTGCATTTTTTATTCTGAGATGTTTCTACTATTTTAATTTATTTGGTTTTATTACTTTGTTATATTACTTTAACTTTGTCTAAGTTAATATACATTTAAGTATAGTGTATTTATGTATATTACATTAGAAGGTACTACATGTCACAATCATACTACAATTTTGCTATATATATATATAATTTCATCTCAATGGTGTTACAACTCCCAACCACCAACCCCCTGCGTACTCGAGCGAAAGTACCCTATAAAATTAATGCTAATTCTCTTTTAAAAATTTTAGCTTTTACAGACTTTTTTAGGATCAGTACAAGCTCTTAAACCGAGAGTCCATTGTATTTCCTTTATTTCTGTTACAACATAGGCATGCGCAAAAGCTTCATAAGTGGGGGTTACAGGCTCAATGGAAGGGGCTATGGAGCTATAACCCCACATATTCATATGTATATATATAGAGAAAATTTCATCGCAATGGGAGCAATTACAACGCACAGTAACCACAGGCGTATGCAGAAAGTTCATAAAGGGGGAGTCACAGGCTCGATGGGGGTTACAGAGCTACAACTCATATATTTATATGTTAAATTTAGAAAATTTCACTGCAATGGGGCTTAGAACCCCCACCTACACCCCCTGCGTACGCCAGTGACATTAACATCGCCCTGTGTACACTAGTGTATTACAAAGTGTTTCTTTAAGTTGCCGTAAAAAAAGGTTTTGTTGTTAAGATGGGATACGGCCCCCCGATCTTCTTCCCCCAGATAATCTATTTTATATGAAATAAAATAAACAATCATGCATTACATGTCCACAATGTTAATTTCATACGAAGAACCTAACTTAATTTACCTAGATTTATCGTGGGCAAGTTTTGTTTTTTGGTTTAAGACTTAGAAATTCCGATTTGAAATTAGAAGATGTCCCCTTAGACTTGCTCACTGATCTCCCGCCAAACGCAAGCAGAGCTTCCGTCACATGTCCCTCCATGTCCGAAATCTGTCCAGGCGATTCTCTCCTCCTCAGTATTAAATTCTTTTCTCCTCTTTTCCTCTCTCCTGTTCAGCCGTTGTCAGTTTCCTGTTCTGTTTCTTTTCAGGTATTTAATTTTAGTTTGTGTTGGATCTCTCTCGATACCGTTATGAAATTAAAAGTATTAGTCATTCGGCTGTACTGTTAAGCTTACATTGCCTTCGATCATTGTCTATCCTTATCAACCGATTGTTTGACAGGGCTTCGCGGTTGTTTTCAGACGGTGGGCAAGGGTTAAGCGCTGGAATTATGGTTAATTCTCGGCCTATAGGTTGCGTATTTACTACATTCAATAAGTATGTCATTCAAGGACATTGGCGTGCGCAGGGGGGTGTTGATGGGGGTTGTAACCCCCCATTGCAATGAAATTTTGTATATTTAACATAGGAATACGTTAATTTATGAACTTGACTTATGAACTTTATGCGCACTCTTACGTTCAAAGATATCTGGAAGTAGTGATGTACAAACTTGCTTACTGAACTCTGCCCATCATATGATAACAGGAAGAACCCTAATCACATTTTAGACTCATTCAGTTCATTATAAATGCCAGACAGTTGATAGTGAATCTCATTCAGTTCATCGAGAATCTTATTCAGTTCATTGCGACCCTCCGTCCGTGTGGTTTACAATGTTCACTAAACTCGATTTTGAAGTGTTGTGAGATCTTCAAAGACATCTCTCCCATTGTCCAAATTTTTCGGCCATCTCCTATTAAGAAGCACTTCTTACTCTGGTTGAAATCAAAGAACGACAAATTAATATCTGTCTTCTTACACTTTTTTACCACATCCCTTCAAATACAATTCAATATCAATACATTATTAATTTTTTGGGGATGAAAAAGCACAAATTCACAACACTTGCATCTCAGTATTACCTAAAATTAAAATAATCTTCACTCCAGAAAGCAAAGATAATCTAAGTGCCAGCAACTTAATAGTCTCAGGGCTTAAATTTACTCTTCGACAAGTGAGTTATTTTACCTTCATTTGCTTCTTATGTTTACTGGATGGGGAATTTTAGGTCGATCACACATATTGCTAAACACCCATTGCTGCTCGGGCAAAATTGTCATAACATCATTAGGTAATAGGCTATAAATGTTTCGTGTATCATTTTGCCCAAAATAAAGGAATTTATGATTATAAATTATTATAAATTGTAATTTATTGTAATTAGTATAATATTGTAACAATTAGTATAATATTGTAATACTAGTATAATATTGTAATTGTAATTAGTATAATATTGTAATTGTAATTAGTATAATATTGTAATTATAATTAGTATAATATTGTAATTGTAATTAGTATATATTGTAATTGTAATTAGTATAATATTGTAATTGTAATAGTATAATATTGTAATTGTAATTAGTATATTGTAATTGTAATTAGTATAGTATAATTGTAATTGTAATTAGTATAATATTGTAATTGTAATTAAAATGTATATTGTATGATTATAAATTTGTTGTGTAATGGGGAGTAGCATTTACGAATAGTAACAGAAAACCATTCAATCCACATTCCTGTTTCTTTTAAGCGATAAGACGATATCCAATGGAATTATGTTAATTTGATTTTGTATAACGCACTCTGATATATCCTATAACGAGCAAATGATTTCAGTTAGTGATTTGATTTAAATATATACGGAATATTGCAGGTTTAGCGAACCATATTAGAAATATAACAAACCAATTTTTCTCTCTCTAATCTTATCTTTACCATTGCATTCAAAATTTTTGGAATTTTTGTTTACTTTAAAACAAACTTTACTATGGAATGCAAAGTAAATTTCAGATGACGAAATCGATAAAAGTATTTCAGTTTTTTCATCTATTAGGCTTATATCATTTTACTATAATATTCGGGATGCAATTGATGGATTTCTTGTTCTTGTTTGTGAGCGTAATGATTCGTTCAAACAATAGTGTTTTCGATGCTTTAAGCATTATTATATATAAAACTGATACTAACATATGAAACTGAAATCTTTTAGGCATATACGTATTATTAGCCACATACTCTTGCAGGAAGATTGTCCTGTAACAAAGTTTCGTTTTAACTTGTATAGTTTCCCCTAAATTTGTACTTTAAGCCATAAAAGAAAAAGCACTCACTTTCCCTTAAAATGCAACGGCGGCAATAAGGTGTTTCATGAATAATACCCTTCATAAAATTATCTCATCCTTTTGTACAACCTAAAAATCTCTAGAATAGTCCAAGATTTTATGGCGTAAGTAAAGAACAGACGCATAAAGACTGCCCTGGTTTTGATCACCGCGCCTGGACATGCCGTCTAGTTAGCGTTTCGTCAGTACAATAGAAGTCTGCTAATTGGAATCTTCAAAGGCCCGCACGTACAAAGATACCCTTAAAATCGCCTTACATCACTATACGAGAAAACTCGTAAATGTCAGCAGAAATTCTTGCCTTTCTTCGGAAGCGACCGCCGCAGGGGAAAACCTGGACCTCCATGCCGACCAAACGGCAAGATACTAATGAGATTCTGACTGGTCAAGGCAATAACCAATCACAGGTCAAAGACAGGTCATCTTAGAACTTCGAAAGATGTCAAAGTTTAATCACTTTTGAGTAAAAAGTTTAACGATATGGGTTGAGAATATTAAGTCTTAAGCGAGAGACGATGGGAACTACTCTTCACGATGGTTGCCTAAGAGCAACCGCTAAGAAAGATGCAAAGTTTGAACCCGAATCAATAAGTTAGTGAGATAGGACCTATAGTTAGTTTTATACGAGATGGTTGTCAACATGTGGATAGCCAGAGCCAAATCCCGTGATGTCAAAGGTATCTACAAGCGGCTGCTTAATAAGAAATAAAATATTCTTTTCATTCAGGCCCTTTCTAAAATCAAATTCCCTAAGGGCGATTAGAATATAGAAAATAGCTTATAACCATTCTAAGTATTGAATTTGCATGCCAGTATTTCGTTTGAATATTGTATTTAATATTGTGTTCCGCTATATGTTGAAATTGAGTATAGTATATGCAGAAAAGATAGTCTGAGCCGCATATTTACAGTTAAAAATGATCATCTTTGTAAAAATATATTTGAGGGCTATGAAGCTCTTTCACGACGAAAGCTCAATTATGTGCAAGCTTGATATTAATGAAAGTTACACTACAGACGAGCTCATATTATACGTGAATGCACTTATAGGTAATTCATTGAAATGTTAATCAAGACTTCACTTACATAGTTTGTAGAGTATCTTGTTAAGTTTGTCTCAATAATAAATATTTGTAGTTATTAACTAACTTTGCAGTCATTTTTTTCAACTTGCGTTTATTCTAGTTATGTCAGTAATTGAAATAGTTAGAACTTCGCATTCTCTGCTAGCCATTAGTGATTACCTGGCACTCTCCTTGGCTAGAGATAGCCGTTTTTTCAAGTAAGCTTCGTTCGCCGGGAATTCACCCCCCCCCCCATTCAAAGGGGATCGTAGAGGTCATTTAGCAGACCTAAACATAATACAGAGATGCGAATGTGAAACACACGTTGCATTTCTTTACTATTTTTGTATTTGTGTATGTCGTTGCCTACAAGTAAATAAATTTTAACCATCTTACTCATCAAATATTACACTTTTAAATCTTAAGAATAATGGTGGTTTATGTTGAGTATAATAGTTTATAAAGTATGCATATTAACTGTGTGGTTATATAAAAGTAAACTTTGATAAGTAACTATGTTGAATAAAGGTTATAGGGAAAAAATTATCCATCTTTTGATGTTTGATATAATTAGGTTTTGATTGATGTTCGTTGTAGGTAATACTTTACCAAAGTATATGTAGAGCTTATTATATGTAAAACTTATTATATGTAGAGTAATACTTTATCAAAGACCTCCCTTAAAAAAATTCGAATCTTCCGATGAATCCCCATTTTCATTTTCACTATAAGAAAGTGATATAAACATCTTTCTTAAACAACTTAAAAGTATATTAAATTCAACAAAACTATTTTATTAAATAAATTATTTAAACTAAATTATTCGTCTATTTTAAATACCGCAGAAGAAATTATTGCTTAATTTATAATCGCCTGATTTGCTAAAGCGAGGAGAGAAATGCTATTTTTAAAAAATAAATTATATTTTTAAGAGCCCTTCATTTGAAACAACGGAATTTACCACGGACGTCCAGAAATAGTGGTGAGAAGAGGCTTTTGCCCCGTCCTGAAACGATTTCCAATTGTGCATCGACATATCGTTAGGTATTATTTCCATTATTTTCGTAGATTCATTTAGCCTCTTTATATTAATTGTTGCTATGGTGATTCGAGTGAAGTTGTGAAAAAATCTTAAAGTAAATTTCTGAAAAAAAAAAGAGAAAAAATTCAGATACGGCGAGGGCCTATATATCACTTCAAACATTGAATAATTAAGATCATATATGAAATATAACAGCCTACCCCAAAACAATATTATTGATATTGCAGTCAGATCAAACGCTATTGTCAGTAAGATGATGAACAATGATTTTTAAAAAAAAAACATTTACGTGTATATTGTTCTTTGTTCATAAGTATGGCACATTGTAACGTGCAAAAAGTATAACGCATTTCATACATTACTTTGTATATTACTCAAATTTTTGCATAGTTGACGCTTTATATTTTACTCTCAGTCATAGGCGTACTTAAGAGTTATGGGCTAGAGACTGAGCCCCTCTCCAATAATTTGAAATAAATTGTAATTTTCATATACTGTAATGCATAAATGTACAAATATGTATGCTTCTCCCCCAATAATTTTGAAAACTCTACGTTGATGCGCTCAGTGTATATTTAAATCTAAAGTGAAAACTATATAAACTTTTATTAAGGTTTGCACTACTTTATTTCCAATATAGTTAATATAATTTACCGACCTATGTGTGTTTTCCTTATTAGGTAATTATTTTCATAATATGCTCTATGAATCAAATAGTCCTCATAATGCAATATTATAAATAACCCTATAGTGAAATATTATAAATAGCCCTATAATGAAATATTAAAAATAGCCCTATAATGAAATATTAAAAATAGCCTTATAATGAAATATTACAAATAGCCTCATAATGAAATATTGCAAATAGCCTTATAATGAATATTATAAATAACCCAATAATGGAAGTCTTTCGTAATAAACAGATAGATATGGAGGGAGGGAGATAGGGAGGAAGGAAGGAAGGAAGGAAGGAAGGATGGATTTGACAAAAATTGCGCCTATGACGTCCAAAAGACGAAACCAAGACTTTTCTTGCAAGATTACTAATATCACTACAAATGTGATGAAGTAAAGTTCCTCTACCCACCCCTGTTTTTTTCTTCGCGACAGAGTGGCAATTCATGAAGGATATATAATCAAGCAGTTTACGTTCAGCTTACGTATACCTACCTAACTGAACATCCGCTGAACGTCAATGTTCTCCTGGAAACGCCAAGAACAATTCGCAGGTTATTGTGATGGATGATACCTATAAGTTTCGATTGCCATAATACATTTCAGAGAGGAACGAGTCCTTAAACCCGCTCAAAAATGGACAGTGATGGATGAATTGTCAGGCGAAAGACAATCAAGAAATTAGGTACCTGTCATGTAAAAAGCTAGAAGCCTCTACGTGATTATATACCGGATGCGCGGATTTTTAACATGAACGAAAACGACTTGCCAACCCTGAAGGATATTGATTGGAGATTCATCATTTAATTGCTATGTATTTATTACGGGGACTGGGGAAGGGTGAGTGAAGTGATGACGTTGGCATTATTTATCGATTCTTTTTCTTAAGAAAAGATGAAAAAAAAGGAAAGGGAAAAACGAGAAAAAATACATATATTAAGGAATAGATGCAACCGAGGAATTTCTAAATCGCCTGCGTTCAACAGATGGCCTGTTTGATTTTTGCAACGAGCTCTCTTGAACTTAAAGATATGATGCAAGAGTTCGCAATTAGTAGCAGATAGGTTGACCACAGTAGAGGACCTCACGAAACAACTCATGTTCGATTAGGTCATAGACAAACACTCCAGTTGGCGATGCTCAATATAAGCAGACAATATTCAGCAGCAGTTGACAATATTCAGCATCAGTTGACAATATTCAGCATCAGTTGACAATATTCAGCAGCAGTTGACAATATTCAGCATCAGCTAACATTATTCAGGATCAGTAGACAATATTCAGCATCAGTTGACAATATTCAGCAGCAGTTGACAATATACAGCATCAGTTAACAATATTCAGCGTCAGTTGACAATATTCAGCAGCAGTTGACAATATTCAGCATCAGCTAACATTATTCAGGATCAGTAGACAATATTCAGCATCAGTTGACAATATTCAGCAGCAGTTGACAATATACAGCATCAGTTAACAATATTCAGCGTCAGTTGACAATATTCAGCAGCAGTTGATGATTGTCAACAAAAGTGGGCAACACTGAGCTAAAAACTAGGTTCCACGATTACCACAGCCAACCAACGTCGGTAGTGAGCAAAACGATGGAAAAACAAACAAAAACTCTGCAACCCCATCAAGCCTGGATAGAGTACAATTGCCAGCAGTTGTTTAACTTGATGAGAACATTGCTACCATGATAGAAGAGAAAGGGATTCAGCCATTTTGTTTTATTTTCTCTGATGCAGCAGAAACATGGAGACTAACTCGAAGAAAACCGTTTAAAGACGGACAATAATTGAAAGAAATTCGAAACAGTGCATGCTTGGAAGAACTAGAGCAGAAATAGAAAAGAAACATTGAGATTGGGACGCAGAAAGAAGTTAAATTAAAAACCAAAAAAACGGCAATTTTCTGGACATCTCATATAAAAAAAATCTGATCGACAAATAATCAAAGTTAGCTAAATACCGCGAAATCGTGGAAAACTGAAAAACATCCTCAAGCAAGACAAATAACATGAAGAACAGTTTCTGACAGACATGCACTGATGAAATTTGGAGAAACTATTTAACGGTGGATGGGTAACGGTTAAATGCGAGTTGCATATTGTTGTGTTGGTTTGTTTGTTGCAGTATTATTTTTTAATGTTGTGTTTACTTTAGATATACTCTCCATAAACGCAAAATCAGACTTCTTTCAAAAATTAATTAAATCCTATTTTATACTTCTTTTTTATTTTGTTTTTTAGAAAAGTCTGACCTATTGTAAATTGGGATATATTGGATGATAAGATTCCTTGTACAGTTACTATGTGGTATCTGTACATTTTGGACACTATAAAAAATACATTATCTGTTCTGCTCCAGTTAGCCGGGGAAATACGAATTTTATGTAACCGAATTTAAAAAATACTCTTCAAAGTGTGCCGGTTTTTTTTTATTATTTTTAAATAGTTTTCTATTGCTTTAAATAGCTTGTACGACAGCATTTTTTTTAAAGAATTCTAAATGATTCCCACGTTGCTCTCTTCTTGTAAATGAAGTTCTAGATAGGTTTTCCAACGAAGCTTTCGTTTTTTTATAGAAAAACTTTTTAAAAAATTGTTCTTTGCAATTAGTCTAAAGTGATACTTCTACAGATAGTTTCAGAACAAATTTTTCGAACTATTTTGTTGCGAAAATGTTTTTTTAATTCTCGGTTAGTTTGAATAATAGAAACCAGCACATTTCGTAAATGTAAAATGTTTATCTTTTGTTGAAGATAGTGACCAATAGATGGCGCTAACGTACCACGTGTTATTATTTTGTGTTTTCATAGAGGATTTACGTGCACTAAAAATCATAACACCATCCAGGATTTTAATTTCGGAAGGATTCAAAAAAATTTACAAAATAACGAATAAAGTTGTGTCACCTTTATTGTCAAGAAGAAATATAAATAGATCAATGGAGGAGGAAAATGGAAGGGCTCGGGAGGGGGTGCCCAAGCCCCCCATTGTAGATCTATATCAAAACACATTATTTTCTCTAAGACCGCATCACATAATCTTCTTTGAAGCCACTTGAGACCTCCTCAACCCCAATGAGTTTTGAATTACTATGCTACTGACATAAATATAACGTAAACTGGGGGCAAAAAAAAAAAGTTATGGAAAAAGTACGATTTTGCCTCTTTTTCTAAAAAAAACTGGGGGAAAGCTCCCCCTTGCCCCCGTCAGATTACGCCTATGACTACTGAAATACATCATACAAAAATAAATAAGAAAATACTTATTTTGCCTTCAGACATCATTGTAAATTCTTACTTGTAGTTTTTCCATCAAAATTTAATTTTTCAGAATGCGCCCCCCTTTAAGGAAAATGGTTTCCGTTGTTTTCCTTTCTTTAAAGTATTCTCAAATTAATGGACTGAAAACCGAGACTTTTTGGTCATAATTTTGCTAATTCAAAGTTTGAGAGTTTTTTGTTTCCTCTCCCGTTTTTAAAAGCTTGATAAGTAAATGCATACAGTGAAAATCGTTTATAACGACCAACGTTATTAAAATTTAAAGTAAGTTATCAAAGTTATGTTATTCTAATCTTGTTTATTTGCTAAATGCCTGAGAAAATTTTTGTATTACCGCTAAACATAAATAAAGATTAGAAAATAATGAACTTAAAAATGATTTATTAAAAATGATTTAATCAATCTATTAATTGAATATCATGAGGGTCATATTTTTAAGTAGCCTGTTCTATTTTTTTCAGCATGGGGCCCATAAAATTTTAAACTGGCACTGTTCTTGAAGTATCAATATAATATATGAATGCTATTCATTACATTTGTTTTCTACATTATATACTTTAGTAGTATTTTCTACAATTTTTTCAATTTAAAAATCTGAGGAAGTACTATGTACTTAGTATAGCTATAACATAATATAAATGGAAATTAAATTCATTATAATTAAGTATATTTTTATTTAATTTTGAAACCAAAAAGTTTAATAAATTTTACTATCAAAATAATTTATAAAACTCTACAGGGCATTGCTATAGGCTACTATGATTTTAAAAAGATATCGTTTATAACGACTATCGGTTATAACGACCGAATTTTCGCGGTCCCTTGAAGGTCGTTATAACCGATTTTCGCTGTATTTGCGGTTTTATTAAAAATTTTGCTTTGAGGGGAAAAGATCCCCCTCTGGGTGCAGGCATGCATCATATGCACATTAGTGAATGCAGAAAGTTCATAAGGGGGTGGGGGGTTACAGGATAAAAAAGGGTTACAGAGCTACAACTCGATATATTTATATGGTATTGCTTCTGAATTGGAATTGGGATTTAAAATTGCACCATAATGGGGGGATGTTATGACCTCCATGAACACTTCCCCTGCGTACGCCACTGAACAAACCTATCGTTGTGTTATTCGCGAAGCAAATGGAATGTTTCGAGCAGTTATTGCAAATTATTTTCATTCACATGCTTATTTCTGATAAATAACGGCCGGAACGTTTCAATTTCATGGTGAAATAGCAGGGGCGCAGAAATTCAAAATTATGGGGGGGAGGGCATAAGTAGCTTTGAAAAAGACCATGTGATGTAGCATTAAAGTGGTCAGCATTACTTGATGTTCAATCGCAGGACCTACAAACTCTAAGTCCCATTTCCTACGTCACTGAGAACTACGCAGAATGAATGAATGAATGAATGAATGAATGAATGAATGAATGAATTGTTGGTATTTTTTCAAGTGAAACTTTTTTCGGAACATATCATAATATCCCATTCCATACTACAAATGTGTTGTATTTGTCCCGTCTGTCCCAATTTCAAAATGGCCGAGGTGCTAAACCAATACGAAATGTATTCCACATCCATGACTATCATTCAAAATAGCCAGGTCTGGATTATAGCTTAGGCAAAAAGGACAAATGTCTAGGGCCCGCTACTTTGAAGAGTCCGGCGTGACAAATAAGTGTCGAATTCAGCCAGGCCTGGGAACGGGAATTAAAGTGCATGCTTTTTATTATGGCTTAACGTACAAATTTAAGGGGAAAATATACAAATTACAATAAAACTTTGTTACAGGACGTTCTTCCTGTAACAGTAGCTATAAGTACTTTGCATGAATATACACATTTCACAGAAATAACGAATATATGTTGCAAACATATTCGTTATTCCTGTTAATAGTTATTCATGTATTAGTAATCCGTTATTCCTGTATTAGCAATTCGTTATTCGTGTATTAGCAATTCGTTATTCGTGTATTAGTAATTCGTTATTCCTGTAGTAGTAATTCGTTATTCCTGTAGTAGTAATTCGTTATTCCTATAGTAGTAATTCGTTATTCCTGTAGCAGTAATTCGTTATTCCTGTAGTAGTAATTCGTTATTCCTGTAGTAGTAATTCGTTATTCCTGTAGTAATAATTCGTTATTCTAGTATTAGTAATTCCACAAGCTTTTCCGTTTGCGATAATCTGTTTGGTACAATAATCATCGATTCAGTAATAGTTTATGCTAATGTCAAGAATATTCGTGGAACCTGGCAATTAATCGAAATTTCTTTCGATGATACATCGATTTTGGAGGAAATGTTATCGATGCTGAATTTCGACAAATTGAATCTAAAACCAGTTGGGCGAAATGTTTTATAATTTCTTTTGTTGAAGAAATTCAACGGCAAAACCTTTAAAAAATAACATATGAAAATCATAATTGGCCGTTATTTTGGGGGGTGGCGTTGATAAGGAAACAAATTTTTCAGCAGCAAATTTGCATTTTTTCGGAGACCAAATCACTGCCTTTGCATACTTTGTGGCCTTAACGAGCAAGTTGAATGTAAAGGGGAGATACCGATGCAATTTATGAATTAAATTGTAGGTCGTCATCGAGATATAATAGCGCAAAAAAAAAAAAAAATTCCCGTTTTAGTTTTTACCACATCCCTTAGGAGGAAGTTATCTATTTAAATAATCTGCTGAGAACGAATTCCCATAGAAAACAATGTAACAATCTGAAACGACGAATGGCTACAAATAGAGATGAAGATATGGTGGAAACGTCCTTTTCATTCTGCTAATGTAACCCCAAGCAAATACCATTGCCGAATGATTTTAACCACAATTTTAAACCACTCACTCACTTTTGGTGGCTGAGGTATATAATTACGAGAAAGAAGCGAACGACTTATCGTAGAAAGGCGATGTATTACTTTATATATATATTTAGCGTATTCTTTTTCATTTTTTTTTTAGGAAGAGGTTATATTAAAGGACCTGGCTGTATCATTCAAAAGCCAACTTGTCATAGTGAAAGCAAAATAGTGATGGATGGGCGCGATTGTAGCGCCATCTGATGAGAGGAAATGGCTAAAGTCGTGTTGAGAGAATAAATCCTACCTCCTATTGCAGATTCAATATACGGAAAATAAGTTTTAAACAAGCAAGTGAAAGAAAATCGCCTAAGGTCGATATTTAAATTTAGCGGGTTTCAATTAACATTAATTCGCAACTCTCTAATTCGCAACTCTCTAATTTCTTAGTAAACTTGGGTACGGACATACACACACACAGACAGACATATAGGCAGGCAGACAGACAGAAAAAGCAATAGCGGGTTCAATATCTATTGAAACCCGCTAATATAAACCCCCTAATTGAAAGTGTTTTTCCAAGTCTAAAATTCGAAATTTTACTCTTCAGAAGTATAATCGTTTACTATTTATACAGGGTTTGTCCCAAAAGTTCCCGAAATGATTTTTTTAAAATCATTTATTCAATATCAGTTTACAATCTTTTCAGAACTTTTCAAAGTATTCTCCCCCTGCTTCGATGCACCGTTGCCAACGCTTCACCCAATCATTGAAGGCGCCCTGGAAGTCGTCAACGGGAATCTCCTTCAGTGAGGTCGTCGCGGCTGCTTTTACCGCCTCCAGCGTCCCATGCCGAGTTCCTTTCAGGGTTCTTTTGATCCTTGGGAACAAAAAGAAATCCGCTGGTGCCAGATCGGGGCTGTACGGCGGCTGGGGCAGCGTTGCCACACCCATTTTGGCCAGCAACTCGGAGACAATGAGCGCGGTGTGGGTTGACGCGTTGTCGTGGTATAGGGGTTGTATTCTCCGCAGCACACGAATAATGTGTGATTGCTACGCTTATAATGTTGGCTTCTGCTTGTTGATTTAATCAGCGTAGTGCAACGTCTAATTACTTCGCATACACAACAGTGCTGTAAGTTCCGCTGTAATGAGTATTTTACAGCTCAAATTTGAACAGCGTCATTAATTAATTCGTAAAGTGCGAACTTCAAATTCGATATATATATAGAGGTTCCATCCCTAGATTTTGATTTGATCTTAAAATATTATTTATCTCTTCAGATGGACGTTTATGTAAAATGAAAAAGGATAGAGGACAAGAAAATTTTTCAGCCCGCTAAATCATGTTTTTGAAGATGTTTTTATAAAATATTATAAAAAGGAAAATTTAAAATTTCCCAGTATTCAGAAAATTCATCGGTTTGTTTCTATCCGCTATAATTACTGAATTTTCCCACACATCAAGCAGGTACATTTGCCACAAAATACATACGATCTCTCTATTCGAACCTGTGAATCGGGATTCTGGAGCATCTAAAGGTCTTATTTGTGGCATACACTTGTATGGTTGCCTACAGCCCCAGAACGTAACCCGGCAAGTGTGGTTGAATTTTGGAAAATTTTCTAATATGTAGGAATGGTATATAAGTATTATTGCCAGGCCTCCAGTCAGGATGAAGGGAAAACTGAGGAAAGGCAAAGAGCATATGGGGCATAGGGCACCCGGAAATCGTTCTCTATATATATATAAATAGCTCGATGGGGCAATTGGGGCAGCTGGGTTTATGCCCCTGCTAGCTTCGGCTTGATTACAGGCACGACCATTGTAAAAGCTGGGGTGACGTCGGAAATTGCAACTTTCAGCGACTGTCTTTATGTCCTTTTTTAGTTCACTTCGTTAAAATTTGAATCACATAAATATAACATCATGGCATTATTTTAATAGTGGTTTAACTCCATTTCCATTCATTTTGTGGTATCGTGTCTTAAAGATAAATTAAGAAGGAAAATTCGAGAGTTTTTCATGATTTTTTGGTACCCTTTATTGGCCGTTGAAGGAACGTGGAAGTGTACAGGTTTCAAAACAAAAAGTGTACTCTCCCCCCAGGCGTACGCAAAAAGTTCATAAGGGGGCTTATAGGATCAATGGGAGGGTATTACGGAGCTATAACTCGCATATTCCTACGCTAAATGTACAAAATTTTATAGCAATGGGAATTACAACCCCCAACAATACCCCCCCCTGTGTACACCAATGACTCAGTGTGAGGCAATCAAGAGTTAAATATATTAAATTTTAAAATCAAAGGATAGAACACATCCTATCTCAAGGCTATGGCCTTGACATAGGATGTGTGATCACTGACTGCTTTTTGAGTAAAACTTGTTATTTTTTTTTCTTGAAAATGGCATGAGGCCCCCATTGTTTTTTCTTTTCCATGTGTTACCATATATATCCAGCTACAATAGTAAACTTCGTTACTTTTTGCACTGATGCTGTTTTAAGGTAGGCCTAATTATAAAATTGTCGATTTTGCAATTTCTAAATATTTAACTGGGTATATCTGCTAACAACATCAACATCCCAGTAAAGTGATATGCCAGTTAGATTATTCTAATAATGAGCTCTCATGTTCAGTAAACGAATTACTGGGATGATATTGCTTAACCAAGGTAATAAGGACAGAAAACAGGTAAAAATAGCATTTTGCACATATTTTGTTGCAGTATGACAATGGAAAGTAACAAGTTACCATGGAAACAAGTTACCATGGAAACAAGTGAATCTTTATAAGAAGACAGTGTTGTTCTAATAGAATATGATAACAGAAATTTGGTGTATCGTTTCTTTCTGAAGATATATCACTCCAAACATACTAGTACTCACAATTCACTTTTCACGAAAAATGAGATGTGCGACTTCGAACTTCGACATTTTCTGCAGGGGAGGCAAAATTTTTTCGTGGTCTCAAAATTTCACAGTGTTCATTTCGCATGATCTACTTCATCATAAAAAAGTCAAGCCAATCAAAAGACAAAATTATTTCACTTTGTCTGCATTTCAAAATAATGGCTCTTAATAATGTAAAGTAACTTTTATTAATAATTTTTCATAAAATAAAAAATATCGACACCAGTACTCAGAGCAATTGCTGCAGTAAAAGCTCCATAAGGGACACTCCCGAATAGCAGACACTTCTATTTAACGGCCACTCTTCTAATTGTCAATGCTCTTTATACCTTAATCCTTCCATATAATAGACAAATACTCAAAGTACAAGCTGTTCGCTATTCTGTAGTTTTACTGTATTACTTTTTTGTTTTCACACATAACATTCGAGTCGTTGCCAGCATCCGAAGTAGTGTTTCTTTTTATCGTGTTGTCAAAGCAATTTTTTTTTGTTTTTCTTTTTTAAATCAAAACTATCATTATAATGAATATTACATCACGTGCAGACCCTACTCGAGAGGGGGCCCATGTGTGTGGCATGGAGCTATGTGTTTTGGAATTACGTTTCCAAGTATCCCAGGAATGCGGAGGGAGACGAGAGCGGGGTGTGAAGACAGTTTTGGAAAAGAGCAGAAATTTACTCCGGGGCAGGCCGTGGTCGACTGAGGACACACGGACCTTGCTTCTTGATATATTTCGGCCCTGTCCTATTCGTTTTGGTGGCGTTCTACCAGATTCCAATATTCTTTCTTGGGGATAACGTCGCGTACTCTGTCGCATTTGGACGAATATATTGTGCCATGTTTTGAATAAACGTGTGTACGTGAATCACGTCTCCTTCGTAATTTGCACTGCGTCTCATTACCTGCTTCACACATCCGATAAACTGGGATCGACTCTTGAACCGACGGGACGCCTCAACGAGAAGGACCTCTGCTCCATACGGTGGAAATTAGCGACAAATCCTTCGAATTGTGACACTGGTGGCAGCTTAACTGGGATCTTGTGAGTTGAAGAAATGGCATAGAGAATTTGACGGCGCATTCTACCAATATTCATAAACCAGCCTGGAAGCTTGGTAGGCCTACCTTCTCCTTTCAATTGCAAATTCGACGGCGGATTCTACAAATATCCATAAAACCAGCCAGGAAGCTCGGTGAACGTATCTTGATTTTTCTCTCTCTCTCCTAACGTTGTTGGAACTCTCGCGGATATTTAAGAATATGAAAAATGTATCTCTAAATGTCGATGCACTTAAATTTTTAATTATGGAAAATTGACTTCTCAGATTTCGAAGTATTTGAACATTGAATGTTTGATGTATCTGACTGCTGCAATGTTCAAATTCTGATGTATTTTAAGACTTAGAATATTGAAGTTATTTTTTTTTTTAATATTTGAACGTTAAGGCATTCAGGGATTTGAATATTGACGTTGTTAAGTAATTTAATGTTTGGGTATTTTTCGCGTATTTAAATTTTGAGTATTTGAATTTTAAAATATTTTAATTTCGGAGGCGCAAGAAATTTGATTTACGTTGAAATTTTTAAATTTAGGTATTTTAAATTTTGAAGTGTTTGAAACTTGAAGTTACAGAGATTTTGATTGGTGGTAGAATGTTTAAATTTTGATAATTCAAATTTTAAGGCATTTGAATTTTGAGGGTATAAATAATTTGATTTATGGTGAAATGTTTAAATTTATGTATTTAAATTTTGAAGTCTTTGAATTTTGAAGGTACAAAGATTTTGATTTGTAGTGGAATGTTTAAATTTGATTATTTATATTTTGGGGCATTTGGATTTTGAGGGTACAAATAATTTGATTTAGGGTAAGATGTTTGAACTTTGAGTATTTAAATTTCAAAGTATTTGAAGTTTGGAAGGTATAAAGTATTGACTCAGGGGGGAACGAATCACTGAGTGAATATGTCCCAAACGCGCAGACAGACCCAGGAGTTAGAGGGAGCTATTGAAGCGTTCAGAAACCCCAATCCTAGGGTGACAGATGGCAGTTACCAACAGGGGTTTTCTCGAGACGAAATACGGGAGTCCCCCACCGAAGAGTACAATTTTGATCGGGCTAGCGAAGCTTACATGGATCCTACAGAATCAGACCCTAGAGACAGGGAGATAGAAGTTTTAAAATTAAAATTCAGAATTGCTGAATTGGAGGCAACTCAACGCATAGAAGGGAGGCGTGAGTTTGTCCAGAATGTTTCACATGGCCAGTGCGTAAAAATCCCTTCACTTACAGACAGGTGTGACCCGCTGTCAGTACTTCTTCTATTTGAGAGGCAATGCTGGCTCAGGAACATACCTGAAGAGCAGTGGATTTCATTTTTAGCCCCCCACCTTGAAGGGAAGGCTTTGAAGGCATATTCTCCGTTGCCGGAAAGGTAAGCTATCGAATACTTCAGCGTGAAAGCCGTAGTCTTGGAGATATTCAACCTGACCCCGGCCCAGCACCTGAAGGCATTTAGGGCTACGCGTAAATATCACGATGAGACATATTTGCAATGTTTTTGGAGGATGAGGGAGGCCCTGGACTCATGGCTATCAGGTTCTGACGTCCACACTTTTGAGGGGTTGAGGAACTTTTTGCTCGTAGAACAGTTCAGTAACATGCCCTCTAGCGACCTGAGGATATGGTTAATGGATGAGGGGGAGGCAAATAGTGAGCAGGTAGCCATTCTTGCTGACAAATATGTTGATACCAGGAGAGTCAACTATGACGGATATCGAACAAAGGGGAAACGCAGAGAAAATCGTCCAACAAACAATAATAGGCCCAGAGATAACCACAACCGTCAATCATATATTACAGACGATAAACTCAAATACAGGGACACTAACTCTCGCGAAACAAATAGCGACTATAAAAGGAACGAAAATTTCCCGGGAGCCCCGAAAATCAAACCCAATGCCACAGGCAGAATGTTCCACCTCAGACAACATGATTGCGAATCACTCAAAGCACATACAACGATGATCAAAATCAACGGAAAAATGTTCTCATGCTTAAGGGACACAGGCGTAACAAACACTATTATAAGATGGGATTTGGTCCTACCAGGACAGTTAACGGGTGATACTATCAAGCTACAAACCCTAATACAAAACGTCTATGAACAACCTTTAGCCATGGTGAAAATGGAGCGGGACGGGAGCACAGAAAACGTTCAAGTTGCTATAGAAATAAACTCGACGACGACTTACTATTAGGAAATGACCTAGGGTTCGTCATGCAAACGAAAATAGAAAAAGGTACTACCCATACAATAGGCGGAAGGGGAAACAAAATATTTACCAACCACGAAAATGCATATGTATCGGGGCTGCTGATAAACGACAAATACGGACGGATCCTTAAAGCCACTGGAAGCGCGGTGAATCTTGTTTATACAAGAAAAAAGATTGAAATCTCCACTATGGGCTAGGAGTTACTAAACCTCAGAGTGGCATGAATCAACATCGCACGGGAAAAGAAAGGTCAATGCTCTCGCATGTAACGTACTGCCCTTCGCTCTATTACTAGGGGTTGAAGACAAGTCCAGACTATGCGAAGTAAATCAATGTCTCATTGTCACAGAAGTAGAAAACGCGGGAACAAAAAGGGGAAACACAAATAAACAGAAGTACAGACATCTACACAACAAACCCCTCAATCGCAGATGATGCAATCGAAACCGAGAAAAGAGCCACAGAGGAAGATAGTGAATTCCTTTGCTTAGAGAAAGATAGGAAACAAGATGGGGGTTGAAAAGGGTGAGAGATGGTCGTGTTGCCCCCGGCAGGGGGTTAGCTAAGGAGGAAACCATAGGGAGCGATGACAGTAAGCCGATCGTCACCAGGACGCGCTCAAAAATGCCTAAACAAAAGCAGCCCTGCGTTGTGAATAAGGGGAAGAAAGAAAGCTTAATTTTAAACGCTCCAGGACGTAGGGGTACTTGCGAAAGCTAGCGTAACGAAGATCATTTAAGAGACAATGCCCCACCTCTTCACAAAACGCAAATGAGGGGAAAGGAACACATTCAGAATGGGGTGATTTTGAAGTGGAGAACTTGGGGCAGGTCACTGACGCAGAGAGTTTGGGAGGCAACAGAAAGCAGACGATTCACTGAATGAACTGTGGGAGTTGACAAGAGCGGGTCCAAAAAGCGGGGTGCATTCTTAGAAAAAGAGGGTCTGCTCTTAAGGATTTGGACCGACAATAAACAGAAGACGGAGTATCAGCAGCTAGTCGTTCCGAAGAAATTAAGGAGTTCCATGTTGACACTGGCCTATGATGCAGCATTAGCGGGACATTTAGGGACTCGTAAAATATAACATAGGGTGCTACGTAATTTTTATTGGCCCAGAGCCGGGACGGACATCAAGAAATTCGTGGTCTGTCCGCACTGTTAAATGACCAGACGTCCTGACAAGAATTTAAAGGCGCCGTTAATGAGTATATCGGCGATGGGGAAGCCATTTCTCCTTGTATCATTGGACATAGTAGGTTCATTGGCAGTGTGCGAAAGTGGAAAGAAATATATATCCTCAGGCTGTCCGACATTTGCGTTTCCCCTTTTCGTTCCCGCGTTTTCTGTTTGAGCGACGCACCACCACGAGGCTGTTGCCATAGAAAACATTGAGGCAGAGATCGTTGTTAGGAAACTGATTACCATTTTTTTCGAGGCTTGGATTTCACAGAGAAATTCTAGCTGATTGCGGAAGCCAGTTCAAGTCACATAGCTTGTGGAACAGATCTGGAGTTAAGGCAAAGTTTACGAGCCCATACCACCTGGGGGGTGGTATGGGCTCGGGGTAAAGGGAGAACTTGAACGAGCGCATTCATCATTGAAGCAAATGCTAAGGACATTGGTGGAGAAATACGGGAGTGAGTGGGACGAACTGATTCCGTATGCGTTGTTTGCTTACATAGAAGCCATAAATGAAACAACGGGTTTCTCCGCTTTGGAATTGCTGTTCGGAAGACGAGTGCGTGGCCCTCTCGACATTTTCCACCATGTATGGTCGGGGGACAAAAACGAGAAGAGGTCGATGGTAGCATATTTCCAGGAGTTGAGAAAGAAAATTCACACGTGCTCAAAGATGGCGATCGAGAACGCGAAGAATACAAAGGAAAAACAAAAAAGATGGTGTGACACGGGGACGCGAAAACGAGCATTCGAGCCAGAACAGAAGGCCCTAATCCTAAAACCGGTTAAACAAAACAGCCTGGACGTGGCATGGACGGGTCCTTACGTCATTGCTCAGAAATTCAACAACGTGAACT
>QLNU02014802.1:109051167-109073178 GCA_006491805.2 Dysdera silvatica | reverse complement strand
AAGGTAGACTAGTAGGTAGACAAGCTAAAACTAAGGTGACAAAGGTAGACTAGTAGGTAGACAAGCTAAAACTAAGGTGACAAAGGTAGACTAGTAGGTAGACAAGCTAAAACTAAGGTGACAAAGGAAGACGAAGTAGACAATAAGGTAAGCAGAAATAATATAGAAAAGATACGATAAATTAAAAAGTATGAAATTAAAAATTTTGTGTATAAATCAGACTTCAAAGCAAAAACGCAACACAACACGCATCTGTACGTAGTGGAGAGGATGGTTGTTTTTTTTTTTTTTATACGAAAATGCGATAATTGAAACGGATAAGTTATTAATCAATACCCGAGCTAATTTACATATTCGTATTTTCTTCTTAAAATGAAAGAAATCTGTTTCTTCGTCAATTTCTGCGCGGTTTTAATCACTTTCGTTCGATCATGGGTGACTCCCCAACAAAGCATCATCCCACGAAGAGTGAGAAATGATGATCTTCGATGATTAACGGGAAAAATACAACGGAGGTCATGGTTAAAATCTCTATAATCATCATCATCTTCTTCTTCTTTGCCCAATCATGTATAAACAAAAGCGGTGCACGCCGGTTTTTTGTTTGACGATCTTCTGCATTTTTGGCGTAAACAACTAGAGCCTTTCAGAAGATTCGCGCCCAAAATCAAATCCGTCAACATCATCCTTCGGAATGGGCTAAAGATAGGGGGAAAGATGAAAGAAAGAATGGTTTCTTATTCTTCGTTTTTCTTCTCGAAGAAAAGGGAGACGAGCAGGAGGAAAAAGGAGTTGGAGGCATTCCAGTCCTGGGAGGAACCCTGTCGCAGATTTTCTCTTCGTCCCGTAGTCTGCAAGGTCGAATTTTCCATCAATCACGAATCTTGCTCCAGCGTCGGTCGCGAGGGGAAGGCTGTAATTAAACAGCTGGGCGATGCGACGCGTCCGTCCTCTTTTGATGGACGGATTCCAGTTGTTGTCGGCGGCGGTAAAACCGCATCAACCACCGTTGTGCCAACCAAAAGCTTTTAGCCAGATTTTGGCGCGCTTGGCGTAAAATTGTTCAGCGCGCTCTGTTCAAATCCCTGCAAATATGTACGCGTTAGTATACATAGACGTGGACTTACATGGACCCGTGGGGTGGTGCGCGATATAATGGTATAAGTACTATATAATGGTATTAATACTACTAATGATATAAGTAATATATATATATAGTGGCATAAATACCACTAATGATATATTATATAGTGGTATAATGGTGAGTGATACCGTTGTATCTCGTAGATCAGTTCCCATGAATCTCTTTACCTAGTATAATCTCCTAGGTATAATCTTGGTTGGAATCTTTTATTTATGAATATTTGAAAATCGTATTTAACGAAATATAAAATCAATTCCGTGTTCAATATTTAATGATTGTTTAATAATCTTTAAGTGGACTTTCAATTATTCAAAGTCAGTTTAATTGAATTGCCGGTAAACTGGAGAAGGAAAACAAAATCCTTTAAATATCTAAAATGAAAATTAATTATTAAAATTCAATTTAAATAAGGAAATATTATTGTGTATCCCCTATAATCAGTATTCTTCAGCTAAAATGTATACAAAATTGGGTTGAATAGACAATTATTATTATTATTATTAAAAAGTTTGTACTTTGTGCGTATATCAGTATACTAAGAACATATTTTTCATAATTCCTGGTTTTGTGTTTACTTTTTGTGGATTCTCCGGAAAAACGTATTTCCTGGTCGTTCGGATAATTATGAGTTTTTTTTTAACTAAGTCCAGGAACATTACTTTAGATAAGTTTGATCATGTTTTAAATTAATTATATGTATTAAATTAAAATAATTGCATGATATTACTAATAGAATAATTAAACGTATTTACCAATGAAAAATTAAAAGACTTTACTAACACAATAATTAATGGCTTTTATTTCATTAAAAATCGACAAGTGCTGGATACCTCTTATAATGAGTTTTAAATTGATTTAATTACATTTAGTAATTTGTTATTTAAAGTAATGTAATTTATTTTGAATGTCAACTCTCTTACTGTTATTAAACGTAAAATAGTTCTATTTGTATGTATAATTTTTGAAGTACGGTGATTTAACATATTAGCGTTCGATTTTTTCGTATATAATAATTATTGTTTTCGTAGTCGACGAACAATGTTTAGATATGTAATAATTAAATCGTTTTGATATATATCGTTCAAATATAATAACTATTGATTACGTTTAATAGATTACTTTTAATAGATAATTAAATAAATAATTCATTATGAAAAATTATTGCATGGCTTTACATTAATAACTATTCAAGTGAGTAATTTCTAGTTGAATATTGTGTATATAATGTTAAATATATACTGAAAAGTTATGCGCTATTCACAAAAGGTTAAATACTGGTGAAGTAGGAAAAAGAAATAGTTGACCTAAGTTGGTTGACGCGTCTAAAAGATCAGGTGATCTATTTCTTTTGTTGTTCTCCAGTATCTATCCTTCTGTGTATAAATTTCTTCCCTAGTACTTTGTATTTTATTCCAGTTATATATGTGTGGCTATTGGTATATATGGATATCATTAAAAAGAATTGTTTCTTTATAGTGCATGAATATATAGATACGTCCAGTGGCGGTTCTAGGATGGGGCCAGGGGGGCCATAACCCCCTCAAATATAACCGGATTTTATTATATTGCCTATGTTCACAAGCTCAGCGAGAAGCTCTCATGCACATAGGCAGGAATTTGTACCCCCCCAAATTCTTTTGTCTAGAACCGCTACTGGATACGTCACATCACTGGCGTACGCAAGGGGTGTTGATGTCTTTGTAACCCACCATTGCAATGAAATTTTGTATATTTAATATAGGAATATGTAAGTTGTAGCTCTGTAAACCCCCATTGAGCCTATAACCCCCCCTTACGAAAGTTCTGAATAGGCCTATGAGTCATAAATAATTTATGCATTATTCTGCCCAGATGTCTAAAATACAGCTTTGTATTCTATGTATAATAATTACTGCAATCTATATGGCTATTGCTATTTTAAGGCCTTTTAACATACAGAAAATACACCAAATGGTTCTTAAAACTCAAAATTTAAGTTTTAAGAATCATTTGGCGAGAAGCTTGGCGATTTCTTTTGAAACAATATTCGGGCCAAAGAGAAGAAGATCCCCTTTGTAAAAACAACATAACTATTTTTTTCAATCGGCAAGTATATATACGTTTCGGTAGACTGTGAAAGCCTTAAATAAGGTCTTCCCATTCCCCTGATGGATCGTCTGCGAGTGGAGAACTTTGAAGTCTATACATCATTTTGAACGTACTATTTTCCTCCTCTTCTTTTTTCGCCTTCCAAAGGTCTCAGGCCCCTAATCAAGGCATAAGCGATAGGAAACTGTTAATCAAAATGAAACAAATGGATTTACCACTTGGCCCTGTAGCCATGCCCTTCTCCTTCCTCCCAGTGTAAACAAAAATGGGTGAAAACATTCGCCAGGGCGGATGTTTTTTAACCCCTCTGCGATAAATATCCCTATACTCTGAATAGCCATTTAATGATAATTATCAGCATATTTTGAAATCCAAAGGGAAGTAAACAACGTCTCGACTTTTGTTAATGGACTTTTGGCCCGATATTGGAACCGTATATGCATTGTAAGGTAAAGGGGCTCCAAACCCAAGGGAGCACAGCTCCCATCCCCACCAAAATATTTATGGGGAAGGCAGGCCCCCCCAAGCTGTAAGGGCAATAAATAAATAAATGCGAGCATTGTCCAGTTTTAAAGGCATTACAAGAAATATATTAACTGTCATCGTTTTACAGTATGTGTAAAGGTAAAATTGAATCTGAGGAAACAAACCATTGCTTTAGTGCACCAACATGAGTCTGTAGTGTGATAATAATTATCAAGTAATTTCCATAAATGGGATTTTTTTTATTTATCGTCAATTTAAGTCTGAGCGATTTTTTTAAATAAATTACTTGGTAGGGTTAAAGATCTCACCCCCCCCCCCGGTTTAAGACTGAAGCTATCCTAAGAAAATAGATAGGAGTGGTGATTATTTGGGGCCTCTAATATTGTTTTTTATTATTGTCTTCTAACCTGGGAAAACACTCCCAAGGTTAATCTCATTAGACTAACCATACTTCAAAAAAGAAAGCCACGCCTCCTAACTTACCAAACTTATTCTTCTAGAACTATTGAAATAGCTTACGATAATCAGATATTATTAGCTCAAAAATAATTTATTTATAAAACTTCCATTTTCATGTGTAACACCATACGTAAAGGTATTCACTTTGCAAGAAATCTTAACTTAACCAGAGTATACATGGATGGAATTTGGACTCTCTCTCTTATCTGTTGCTTTGATCCTAAGATGTGGAATATTCTTGCTAACTCACTTAACTATATTTATATATTTGGCCAATATAAATACCTATTTGCGGACGTCTATTAGAGAGAGAGAGGGAGAGGGGGAGAGAGAGAAAGAAAGGGAGAGAGAGAGAGAGAGAGAATCACTATGTCATAACTTCTTTCTTAACGTATACCTACCATACCTATATTGACCAACCAGCTCCTTTATTTATTTACTTATTTATTAATTACACTTCCATTAATTATGCCAAATTCTAGGCAGAAAGGCTTTGTTAAACCCCATAGTATTTATCATTTAGTGGCTAGACGGATCAACTTAACAAATAAATTGTAAATTATTATCACCTCATGTAGATAATTGTATCTTTCTGAATAAAGCTTGATTTTTTTTAAATTGGTGTAAAAGAATTGGCTAAAGCTTTATCTTTGCTTGATTAAAGTTTTATGTAGTCACGTTACATAAGTTAACTATAATTGGAATTGGAGCAAATACAGGTGGTAACTCTTACGTAATTTTCTTTTCTTCAATATATGATGTAGGTGAACTACAACAAATCAGTTTCAAATAGTTTTCAGTGGGTTTGATTTTGCATTAAACTGTTTTCAACGTTTTCCTGGTTTTTGTATTATTATTTCCCTTTATATTTTATAATTATAATTTTCATATTGTCCTTGCCTTAATATACATAAAATCTCGTTAATTTCGGGGGTGAGTGGGGAATTTTGGAAAGGTTATTTTAATCAACGCATACGCCACTTGAAAGCTCAGGAAGCAGTGTTTCAAAGATTTGTTTCGAAATGTTAGTGACCTTCCACGAAAATTAACATTATTTATAGAAATTAGCCGCTACATGGAAGCCAACTTTAAACATGACTTTGTTGAAGAGAAAGTTGTAATAAATAAAATATATGAATGTGAAATTTAATTTAGACTTAAGTGAGTGCTTCGCGTGTTCGTATTGATGGCATTTAGTGAAAGATCCCTAGACAGAGATATACACACCTTTCGGGAGTGAAGAATGTAGTAAATGCTACAGCTCTCCATACTGATGGACTGTTGGATCTTCCAACTGACCATCAGCGTCCTTCCAGTCCACCCCCAGACAGATCTCAAGTGCAGTTTCTTTGTTGGAGTTACCTTTCCTCTGTCCAACTGCTATTCCAGTATCTTGATAGCTGGAGCTTTCTCCGCCCTAACCAATGTCACAGATCATTTGAAACAAATCGCCAAGGGAAAAGGCTCTTCTGAAGAAAGAATTGTACACTCCAGAGGAATCTTATCATTCTTGCTGTGGAACATGTCTTCAGTTTAGTTTTAGAGATTTCCTAAGTTTGCACCAAACTGTGGATCCGTCTAAATGCACTATAGAGGACCAGCTGCATAGATAAATAGGTAAACTATATTATTTCTTGCCATTGATAAACGTATATTACAGACATCATTAGATTGGAGCAAAGGTTCCCAATTTGTGGTGCGATAAAGGGTGGCTTGTCTTATTGAGAGTGACAAGTCGTATGTCATCATCCAGTTTATTGTTTACAATTTTTATGAATAAATTAAAATATAATTGTTCAATATATATATATATATTTGCATTTCATGCAATGAGTTAAAAGCTTATGTTTTTAGAGTTCAATTTATCTTCTCACAGTATTTGATGTGGATCAAAAATTAGAAATTGGACTCTTTCATCTTTAAATGTAATATTATTTTTGTAGGGGGTGAGAACATTATTCAAACATTTCCTATGGAGGTGAAGCATAGAAAAATCCGAAAAATATGGCTTGGCGGAACTACCAAGATGTGAAACTTCAAGAGAGGCGCGAGGAAAAGTTTCTTTCTGTCCAATGCAGGCAAATAAGAGGAAATAACCCTTTTTCCTTGTTTCACAAATCATATTTTCGTTGAGGCGTCTTCACAGGTGTCACAAAGATGTTGTTTTGTAATATCTGGCACTATTTTCCTAGTTATTCGCTTTATTGCAAGCCGAAAGGAAAAGCGATTGAAACGGCAGCTAAACTAAGATAAGCGTGATATAACAAACAGCTGTCATTTCATTTTCCTTGTTTTTGGAAGAATTTTTTTCCCAGAAGTACTTAATTATGTTCCTCAGAACAATGTAATCAAAGTTTTCATGTAAAATCTGGTAACTTACTACATCAACAATAAGTATTGGTGGCCTATCCTTTAACACCAACTTCGGATTTAAAAAACTGTCCATCTCTTAGACCGACCCCTTTCCCCCATTCCCTGCGTAACTGCCATTAGCTAGAAATAGCTGAAATAGGGCAAAATGCCAAATGTCGTTCTATCTCGTCATTGTCCATTTTTTGCCCATTTCTAGCTGAAAGTAGCCATAAAGGAGTGAAGTAGGGGGAACATTGGATCTAGTATCAATTACGTTGTGATCCATGTTATGTGGCTCCATCTACCCTGGATTTAGAAAAACGTAATTACTATGATATTGTTGTATTTTTGTTATAGAGAACTTTGGTAGCGCTTGTTACGGAATATATTGCTAGAAGTTGTTATAGAGCATTTTGGTTGAGATCGCGAGGCAGTGCCGTATTTATAAACGGGCACATTGAGCACTTGCCCATGGCGCAAAATTTGTAGGAGCGTAAGAGGCTGTGAAATTTTTTTTTTAATTGCAAATCTTTTACCGTAGAATTCTGTCGATCAGCTAGCTCTCCCCGAGAAGGCGCCCTCCACCCTTTTTCTTCTAAATTTGAAATTCTGAAAAATTGCATAAAACAACCCCCCAGGCAGGGGCGTGCGCCTACCAAGAATAATTTTACATTAAAAATGATAATTTTCGAGTAAAAAATATTTTAAACTTACGAGCGAAATTTTCAAGCTTTGCGCTCTCTCTGAAATTTTCTTCCGCATCCGTTCTTGCCTCTTCTCCCAAAAAAAGGATGAAAAAAAGGATTTTTCTTTATAAAAAAAAATCGACATAAAATTAACTAAATTTATTTATAAAAACATCTAATATTTTCAAATCATAAATGTCGGCCCTTCCTATCCTCCCGCGATTTTCGTCGCACCAAAATCGTTTTTTCTAGGGGACCCATATACCTCCAATGGAAGAAATTTTTAGCGTTAATGCCCCCTCCCTTATTACGGCAGTGGGATTCCCCTGTCGTTATGGAATACATTGGTAGAAGTTGTTACAGAGCACTTTGGTTGAAACTGTTACGGAATACATTGCTAGAAGTTGCTACAGAGCACTTTGGGTGAGACCGTTACAGAATACATTGCTAGAAGTTGTTACAGAGCACTTTGGTTAAGACTGTTACGGAATATATTGCTAGAAGGTATTATAGAGCACGTTTCTAGAGGTAGCGTTACAAATAAATAATGTTATACAGAACTTTGATAGAGACTTTTACGGAATACATCGCTAGAAGTTGTCATAGAGTATATGTACACACATATATGTATTTCTTGAGGTTGTTAAAATATAACATGTTGTTGTAACATAAAAGTTAAATATAAGATATATATATATATATATATATATATATATATATATATATATATATATATGGGTAGATGAAATAAGAAACAGGTTAAAGTGACTGCAAAAGGGTTGCTGGTATCTAACTGGAAGGAGACCCACACGCTGAACGTATGTGACGATGTGTGGAACCGGCCAGGCCAGTAACCTAGTGTCCTACCCCGCCTTCAAGTGGTGCAGGCTGAGCTTTCTATTTATGTGGCAAATTAATATTTGCTACACGGATAGAAAGGCGGAAGGGGAGGGCTAATTCACCAACCCGTCTAGCCAGCGTGGTGAAATTATGGCTAATTCCTCCATTATGTTGACACACCAGAAACCATGGCCCCTAGTCTCCAGGTGCTGGAGTGCTCCTGATCAAGGCAGCGGTCAGTGTGGCATGAAAGCAGGGGGTGCTAAGAATCACTGGAATGGCCCAGGCTGCCGTTTGTTATTGACCTTGGCTACGTTTAATGGACGATCCCTTGCTTCTGAAGCAAAACTTCAGGAATTGGAAGAGGAACTAGACAAGATCAAATGGGACATTGTAGGACTCAGTGAAGTTAGAAGAAAAGGTGAAGAGTTGGTGGAACTTAAAAGTGGACATTTGTTTTATTATAGAGGAACGGAAACTGGAAGAACAAGTGGTGTTGGCTTCTTAATCAACAAAAGAATTAAAGACTGTCTTCTGGAAGTTGAAAGTACATCAGATCGAGCAGCGAGGCTTGTTGTTCAACTAACCCAGCGATACCAACTTCAAATAGTACAGGTATATGCACCAACATCAAGCCATACCGACGAAGAGGTTGAAGAATTTTATGAAGAAATCAAACAGTTACACACCAAAGGGAAACAACATATCAAGCTCATCATGGGGGATTTCAATGCAAGAATTGGACAACAGGAACAAGGAGAACAAATCGGTTATAAATAGGGATATGGGGAAAGGAATGAACGTGGCGAATCAACTCATCGAATTTGCAGAAAGCGAAAGTCTTAGCATCATGAATTCATTTTTTAAGAAGAAACCGCAAAGAAAATGGACATGGAAACACCCAAATGGGGGAACTAGTGAAATTGACTATATCCTGGCAAACAAGAAATCAATTATTGAAGATTGCAGTGTACTGAACAGATTTAATACTGGAAGTGATCATCGAATGGTGAGATGTAAAGTGCACTTAAATACTAAATTAGAACGACAGAAGCTCATTAGGAAACAAGTAAGTAAGAGGGTGGATCTAATGAAACTGAAAGTAAATACCGAGGCATTCAAGTTGGAATTAAAAAATCGCTTTTCTGCACTGGAAGGACTTATTGATGAAAGTGATATCTCAGAAGCAAATGAAAACATTGTTAAGACAATAGTTGAAACTGCTGGGGAAATTGGTGGTGTAACCTGTAAAAAGCACAATAGCAAATTATCTGAGAAGACGAAACAGCTCATGAAAAGGCGAAGAGATATGAAGGTGGACAATCGAAATACCAGTTCCAGGATTGAGTACATAGAACTTTGTAAAACTCTGCGCAAAAGCATGAAAGAAGACATAAGAAAATTCAACTGTGAGCTAGTAAGGAAAGCCATTGAAAATAACAAGAGCCTTAGGGTTGTTAAAGGAAGTTTATCTGTTGGGAAGAAACACATCATTGCATTAAAAGGAGAGGATGGCACCGTAACAAGAAATAGGGAAGAAATACTTAGAAGAGTTGAAGAATTCTACAAAAATCTATACGAAAGTAACAGTGAATTAAACGAGACCTGAATTGTTTGAAGAACATCCTAAAACCTTAAAAGAAGTAGCATTGCAATAAAAGTATGAAGAAAGGAAGAGCCCATGGTGATGATGGTATTACATTAGATATCCTAAAAGAAGCTGGAGAATATGTAGAAGACATACTTGCAAAATTCTTTACCAAATGTCTTAACAGCGGTAACATACCAAACCAATGGGATTCTGCAACAGTAATTCTTTTGCATAAAAAAGGTGATAAAGAGGATTTGAAAAATTACCGACCAATTAGCTTGTTACCTGCTATTTATAAAATCTTCACAAAAGTTCTAACATATCGCCTGCAGAACAAGCTGGATTTCGAAGTGGATTCAGTACAGTGGACCATATTCAAGTATTAAGAGAATTAATTGAAAGAACACATGAATATGAACTTCCATTGTGTGTTGCATTTATTGACTATGAGAAGGCCTTTGACTCTATAAAAACATCAGCAGTCATCAACTCTTTAAGATCAACAGACATTGAGGATGTGTACATTGACATGGTGAAACGTGTGTATAAAAATGCAAGTGCAAAATTTCGGTTACATAAAGATACCAAAACTATCAAACTTGGCAAAGGGGTGAGGCAGGGAGATACCATTTCTCCAAAACTTTTTACTTCTGCTTTACAGATGATTTTTCAGCTGATAAATTGGAATAACAAGGGAATAAAAATAAATGGTGAATATTTAAATCATCTGCGGTTTGCTGATGACATTGTTATTTTTTCAACGGACCCATTAGAACTCCAAGACATGGTACAAGAGCTCTCAACTAGAAGTGAAGAAGTTGGACTCAAGATGAACCTACAAAAAACTAAGATCATGTTCAATAATTTTGTAGAGGAAACAAAAATACAAGTTGACAACATTGAGCTAGAAATTGCTGATTCATATATTTACCTTGGCCAGCTGATTTCAATGGATGGCAACATTATGAAAGAACTCAACAGACGTATTAAACTTGGCTGGAGTGCATTTGGAAGAAACAGTTTTATCCTGAAGGGGAAATTGCCTTTGTGTCTAAAAAGAAAGGTCTTCAACCAGTGTGTATTGCCAGTCCTCTCTTATGGATCAGAGACATGGAGTCTAACAGTTGGAGCAATACGAAAGTTACAGACAACGCAAAGGAGCATGGAGAGGTGCATGCTTGGAATAACTAGGAGAGATCGAAAAAGAAACACTTGGGTGAGAGAGCAAACTAGAGTAGAGGACATCATTGTTAAAGTAAAAGGGCTGAAATGGCGATGGGCTGGGCATATTGCAAGAAGAACTGATCAACGATGGACAACAGAAATTCTGAACTGGATTCCAAGAGACCACCGAAGACCTAGAAAACGTCCTCAAACTAGATGGGTGGATGAAATAAGAAAACAGGTTGGGGTGACGTGGAAGCGAATTGCTCAGGATAGACTTGTGTGGAAAGCATTTGGAGAGACCTTCATCCAGCAGTGGATAGATAATGGTTGAATATGATGATGATGATAAACTGTTACAGAACACATAGTTAGATGTTACCATGGGACGTATTAATAGAAATTATTAACAATTATAGAGGGCGCCATGGAGACCATTGACACGACCAGTACCGAGCAGTAGAGCTAGATACTTCTACATAGCACATCGTTTGAGGTAATGCTATAGTTCGCACCTTAAAATCAAATATAGTTGTCATGCAGAACTCAAAACGAGTTCCATACATCAATTTTTGTAGAAAATAACATGTATTTTCTCACTGAGCAAGCATTACAAAAGCTTTCAACAATTTACCTGCAGGTCTATCTTTGCATACAAAGAGGTTTTCATACGTGAAATAAATATCTTACACATATGTCTTCTATATTTCAAGAAATGGCATTTTCCTCCTTGTTTTCCCTAGGCACGGACAAATAGCCTTGTATTTGGCGTTTTATATAGTAGCTTCACTCGCGATGTCTTCGCTTTTCTATAGAGCATTTTAAATGGTCATAACTTTTCATCTCCAAGCCTAGAGTTTTATTTTCCTGAACGTGTTCTTGTCTTTCCTTGTTTATATTTTGTGCCACTTTCTTATTTGATGTACTTGTCCAATGAAAATGGATGAAGTTTATTAACATCACGTCGTTATCAGTACATCACACATTCACAACAAAAGTGGCAACTCAAAAATATTCAATTTTCGGACCATGCACATGTTTTTTCGGAAATAAGTTCTACTGCAGAATGTCCATACATCAAAAATATCTATATATTATAAATATACATATCGAAATTCTTAGAAATGTCCATGGTCATTAGATACAAAATTGTTTTCATATATAGGATTTTTTCTCTAAACAAATCGGTATTTCTTTTCATTAAACTTTATTACAATGTCACAGTTTTAAATTCGTCTAATATGTTGCTTTCGATGCTACATCTCATGGACTTAATAAGTGTAAACGCTTTTATCATGAATCGAAGAACCATTTCTTACACCCACAGAGGCGCAACGTGTCATACATTGGGTTTCCGGTTCAACCCTGGGTCAGTGCGATCGCTTTTTTTTTCTTCTATAAAAAAGCTCTAGCTTGAGCTCATGGCATGGGTGTCAGAGATACTGATTCATATTTAACTCTCCACAAAAAATTCCCAAAACATGCCCAGGTGGTTTTATATGTTGACCAGTTTGAAAATTGCGTTCATTTTTCGAACGTAAGGTAATAATAGTTTATAATAATTTATGGTGAATCATCATTATTGGAATTTGGTGGTCAGCAAGACGTTAGAAAGTTTGTTACAGCAATACGAATGCATATGTGAATACGCACTGCATAAATATGATGTTTTCATGATACGTTCAGCGCATTTTTTTCTCAATTCTTGTTGTTAATTATCTATATGTAACTTGTACATAATTATATATAACTTGTACCTAATAATATATAACTTGTACATAATAATATACAGCTTGTACATATTAATATATAAATTATACATAATCATATATAACTTGTACATAATCATATACAGCTTGTGCATAATAATATATAACTTGTATATAATAATATATAACTTGTACATAATAATATATAACTTGTACATAACAATATGCAGCTTGTACATAATAATATATTAATTATACACAATCATATATAACTTGTACATAATCATATACAGCTTGTACATAATAATATATAACTTGTGCACAATAATATATAACTTGTACATAATAATATATAACGTACATGATAATATATAACTCGTACGTAATGTGACACGTATTCATTTATTTATTGAGAAGAGTGCACTGATGAGTGACTCGCTCTCTCTTTCTCTTTCTCCTTCCCGAGTCTAATTTTTTGGTATATGTTTTTGAAATAAGAATGCAATGTGTGATGCAAATTATAATACTTATTTACATTTTTATTGTAATATTGAGCACTTATTAGTAAGTTTGTTATAATATTAAATGCTTATTTATAAATAGAGAGAGAGAGAGAGAGAGATCACAACAAATTATCGCATTTGAAATTTCAATACGTTTTTAATAGCTATTTTGGTGGCATTTTAAATTATTTTAAAGTGCTTATATTTTCATTATTAATGTTCCTTATGTTTTAAGCAAATAGTGTGTAATAAATTAGAAGCAAATTCGATAAAATTCATTTATTAAAAATAATATTCATTATAATTTAAAAATGTTGGGGTGGGGGGGTGGCACGGGGAGCCTAGAAGGGGACGCCAAGCGAGAAAAGATTGAGAGCCACTGTTTTAAATAATTAAATATTTATCCGCAATTTTATATTTTATATCCTGTACTCGCAGTGTGTTATACGTCCCAGCAGGGGCGGACTGGGTCCTCTCAAAGGGCGCATACCTTGGATTTTCTGAGGGCGCGAGTCCTTGTCTATTCGAAGGCGCTAGTCCTATCGCCCATGGGTGGCACCGGCCCGGGAGCCGGTGGCCGGGCGGCCCAGTCCGCTCTTGCATCCCAGCATTTCAGTTTTGTTAGGGCGGTTGTCATTTTCTTTCTATGTCCTAATTTTATTATTTTCTGTGTCTTGTGTAAGTATGGTTCAGACGTCCCTTTTCCCTGTTGTCAGAAAACTTAAGCATATCTCAAACTCCTCCCTGCCCCAAAGGTGCTTACTCAATATTTGAACGGCTGCTGAGAAAAACCTTTTAGCTCCAGGAATCTCTTTCTTACTACATACTTGGCCACAGAACTCCTCTACAAGTGTATAAAGAAAACCTGAAAAGAAATTATATATCACCTTTGGGAGCGTTTAATTATTACATAAGAAATACTTTGACCATTTTATACCCCGGTAAGCAAACATTAACATTGGTTAACATAAGAAAATAAGCACAACAGCAACCCCCCCAAAAAAGGTGCTTACCAAATACTTGAACCCTCCATTTGAGCGAAAACATAAATATGAGGAATATACGTAGCAGTAAAAAGGGTAAGTATTACTTTCCCATTGTTTGTAATTAGTTAATATCAAATGGTAATCATGGAAGGTGGGAGGATTACAGAATTTACAGCAATAATATACAATGTACAATATTGTATATTACAGCAATAATATACAATACTGGTGGAATAAAAATTACCACAGAACACACTTAAGTCTATGTATAGATTAACTATTTATATAGATTTTAGTCTATAACAAGCTTAAGTGGAAGTCTAAGTTAAACTTGAGTAATATGTTTCTATTGTTGCTGAATATTGCTTACGATTAATTAACTGCAAGTGGTTATTATGAGGGGGGGGGATTACGGACTTTATATTAATAATATATAATATAATATTGGGGGAACTGAAAATACGGCAAGATACGCCATAAGCGTACGTCGTATTAAAGGGGGTTATAGGCTCAATGGAGTGGGGGTTACGGTGTTACAATTCCATGTCTTCATGTGTTAAATTTCATCTTAATGGGGTGTTATAGCCCTCAATGCCACCCAGTAGGCCGGTGCCATTGGCGAACACTTTCTTTCTTTTTGGTTTTACGGCTCAAAGACTACAGTGGTCATGCTGCGCCGGGACCTACTGTTTTCCGAGGAATCCGAACCTCTTAAGGCCTAGGGAACCAAACCCCGGACTACAGTGAGCAGTGCGATCTTTATGAGATCTCTGAGTAAGCGTTCTTTTTGCACTGCTGGGAGTCGAACCCGGATTAGCGGCGCACTAGGAGAACGCGTTACCACACTGCGCCACCGCAGGGCTCCATTGGCGAACACAGTGGGGTGTTGTTAAGGGTTGTAACCCCCATTGCAATGAAATTTTGTATATTTAACATAGGACTATGTGAATTGTAGCTCTGTAACCCCCCATTGAAACTATAACAACCTTTACGAACTTTCTGCATATGGCCAATGCGATACACATACGTCTATGTATAAATTCACTAACTGTATAGATTTTAGTCTATAAGCAAGCTTACTTGTGAAGGCGTCAAACCCATATCTTTTCGCAGTATAGCCCAGATGCTCTTGCGCCATAAAAAATCCAAACAACCAACCAACCAAACCCATATCCGGCGAGTCAGATGGTGATAAAAAAAATCACTAAAACACTAGGGCGCAATTATTGATATTGGGGAAGTAAATTTAAAATCGGATAACGCATTTATATTATATATGTATATTTTATATGATTGAAACAAAATTAGTGACTTATTGACAACGTCTTTCCTATTTACCATAAAGTTAATTAAAACACTAACGAATTTAAATAGATTTGAATAATTAATTGATTGAGCTTAACTAACTTTCGTCTTATCGAAAGTTTAATTATCTAGACCGAAATTAAAATGTATAAATTAAATCCATGAAGAGAACAACAAAGAAGTCAAATCGGACAAAAATTTAAATCGTCATTGTAACAGAATTTAATAATTACAACTCATTTGTTATTTCTAAATCATTAAATTGTAAACATGCACAAATTGAATACGAACAAATCGTTCGGCCAAAACTGGAAAGCCGAGCTAGGGTTGTAAGTTGTTCGACGGAGGTTAAAAACCGTTTGGGGGCGCTTCATTCCGGCGCGATATTAAAACTGCTCAGACATCTCAGAATTTATCATACGTCAAACTAAAAATCCGTCCCAAGGGGAAAAAAAAAAAAAAAGAAGAAATGGAAGGGACCGATGGATTGTCAACTCGCCCCTCCTTTCATTAAGGTGTCGTAATAAATACCGAGAACACAATTACATCATCCGTGGTCCCCGATCATAACCGGAGGACGGGACTCCGAGGGGTGGTTTTTGATTCTCTACATAACTCTGCGGATGTCAGCCCACGAGGCTCTGGCAACGTTGAATCCTTCCATACCCCACAAAGAAACCGAAGGTGGGCCAGTCGACATGTTTATAGGAATAATATCCCAAGAAGAGGCAAGTTTATATGACGTCTCTTCACCCGTATATATCAGCTCGCGTTTGAAACATGTCCCCGCTGTTGTTGGCAAAGGTAGGGCCTCAGGGCGGGAAAAATATGACGCCAAGTTTTATGCCGTCGGCAATATTTTTGCGAGAACAATGAATTGTTTTTGCTTAGCATGGCACGTTCCGAACTCACTCGCGACGGCAGAAATAATTTATGAGTAACTTTAATTGATTTGTGCGCGAATGTGAAATTTTTCTGCCGCAAAATTACAAATTGTTGCCGATGTGATGAGGATGGGTCGAGGCTCTGGGACGCAGTTATTTGGCGACTTTTGCCATTTTCACTTTACAAGGTTTTGACTTTGGAGTTTATTTAGCTCAGTTTTCTCATTTGCACATCTATGCCAATTTTCCCCAATTTCTCTATTTTTACCTCAAAAAATAAATATTAATTATTTCACATTACTCACCTTTCTACAATTTAACTTCTATTTAAGACTTTCTGATTCTACATTAGATTTTGGGGTTCAACATGTAAAATGCGTTATCGTGCTTTATATATAAGAGAGATGGAAAAAGAGTTCGTGGTTAATTTTTGGGTTTAATGAGATAATTCTGGATGAATTTAAGATGTAAAGATGCTGAAGGATTCGAAATGTGAAGATGCTGGAGGATTCGAAGATGTGAAGATGCTGGAGGATTCGAAGATGTGAAAATGTTGGAGGATTCAATGATGTGAAGATGCTGGAGGATTTGAAGATGTGAAGATACTGGATAATTCGAAGATGTGAAGATGCTGGAGGATTCGAATGATGCGAAAATGCTGGAGAATTCGAAGATGTGAAGATGCTGCGACAAAAAAGAACCAGGAAATCTGGTGCGGAAGCACTGGAACTATACCTATATAAAACGAATTTTATGGTTCAGAATTAAATAAATAGAAGCCAAGCCATGTAAATTCTGTTTCAGTAACAGAGTATTTGTTTCGATGGCACATTTGTGATTCAGAAACATTTTTTGATCAGTAATTCTCTATGTAAGTACGGTGGAAGAGGTCCCACGGGGGTGGGGAGGATTAGGTAAATTTTCAATACTAAATGCATAGAAATGCGGTGGAAATCTGTCATAACGACCAACCGCATATAACGACGGAATTTTTACAAAAAATTTCCTATTTTGTTTTTTTACTCGCTCGTTAAATCCGGGGTTCAAAACAACTTGTTCGTTAAAAGGGGTTAAATTGTATTCCGGTTAATCATGACACGAACAAAATTCATATTTTCTTCTTTATATCCCGAAACACGCTAAATGTGAGTTCTTTATAAGTGGGTCCTGTTGCATTTTACATCCCCCACAAAAAAAAAAAAAAAAAATCTCTCTTTAAATCCGCCTTTGCTAAGTAAGTGCAATGTATTCCTGCAATCTTCAGGAATGACCACTAGTCGAGCTTACATTGTCCCCAATAGCGCACAGGTTTTAAGCGTCCATTTTAGCAAAATGTGGATTTTTGTACAAGTTACTTGCAGACGCCGCTCTTGTTGTGATGATATAAGTCTTGCCTGGAATGGAATATTTGCAAAGGTTCTGTAAACCAAATATGTTATTGTAAAAAGCTCCATAGCCTGCTTATATTTATCTAGTCACTTGTTAATTCAATGAGTTGTAAATTTGGAGCTGTATAACATATTTTAATAATATTTTATAACAACATTATAAATGCAATACATTTTGTTATAACATTGTAGTATATTTTAACATGCTTTTCTCCTCTTGTTTATTTCATAGTACAAGTTTAAAAACTTCCTTTATAGATTTGGAACAAGAATTCTCGCCAAAGGCAGACTAAGCGCCAATTCTAACATAACGTACTCGGCAGTCAGAGGCCCACAGCCGAATGATGTGTGTAGAACGCGTGTAAATTTCGCTGGTCCCATATTTTGCATAAAAGCGCGCGGTGGCCGTCAAAAGCTAATGCTTAAGAACGGTGTTTTATGGGTACGGGCCGGGCCCCCCTGCCCCCACGAAGTATCGGCCGTGGAAAAAGAAAGGAGCAAATACCACCCTGCTTCGCCTATAACTCAGAGCATAAGAGACGAAGCTAGCAAAATGAGATTGGTGTATGTGCATGCTGCGTTATATATACTTTCCAAAGTTATATAGCGGTCCCTACGTTGAAGATAATTTGGAACGTTTGGGAAAAACGAAAGAAGATTAAGTTTAAACGATACTGATTTACGATTCAAGTAAATTTTGAAAAGCCTACACATTCTGATAAAATAGGTGAGCACGAGATCACGAAGTACGCTGTGATTATGGAACGCGTATTGCTCTAGATCACGGAGATCATATCTAACGTTTAGCGGCTGAAAACATTGTCAAATTCCAAAGAAGATCCATATTTATATTCTTGAAGATAGGGGGCGCTGCCAACCAGTGTTTTTAAGGGGGCAAGTGACGAAGGCGTACAAAAAATAGTCTCCAATAAATAGAAAAACGTTTCTGCATAGATGTTTAGGATAAAAAGGAAATGACAGATGAAATTGAACAGTGGCGACTTCAAGAACTGTTAAGCCATATTTTTTTACAGACGTGTTTCCAGATTTTACTTTCTAGTTTTTTATAGCCCCGCCAAAGGCGGATTTACCAGGAGGCTAAGTGGGTAAAAGCCTATTGCAACAAATTTTGGCCGAAAGTTTGCCGCTGAGAAGTTTGCAAAGGAGGGAGGTTTTTTTTTTTGGTGGCCAATTGAATTACTAATTTTAATTTGTTATGCTCAGATGAATAACTAGGTTTTGGCAAAGGGTGTGCTAAAATGGGGCAGTCTTAAGAGAGGTTCAAAATCGCTAAATTTGCGAATACTTGGGAAAAGAACTATTTGAAACAACCGTCTCAGGGCCGTCAAATTAAGACTTAAAATTCCAAAATCTCTGTTATGTCTCTAGTTACGTTTGGTAAGATTAAGCGGCAAAATATGTCAGCCTACAGGTAGCAAAATCGTAAATCCGCCTCCAAGCATCACACTAAATTAGGTATTCCATCTTGAAATCTTGAGCCGTTAACCAAGAAAACATTACCTATTATATATATATATATGGCCTGCAAAAGGGTTGCTGGTATCTAACTGGAAGGAGACCCACACGCTGAACGTATGTGACGATGTGTGGAACCGGCCGGGCAGTAACTCCAGGTCCCACCCCGCCTACAAGTGGTGCAGGCTGGGCTTTCTATCCAAGAGGCAAATTAATATTTGCTGTACGGATAGAAAGGCGGAAGGGGAGGTCTAATTCACCAACCCGTCTAGCCAGCGTGGTGAAATGATGGCTAATTCCTCCAATATGCTAATACACACCGTTCATGGCCCCTAGTCCCAGGTGCTTGAGCGCCCTGGATCAAGGCAGCGGTCAGCGTGGCATGAAAGCAGGGGGTGCTAAGAATCACTGGAATGGCCCAGGCTGCCGTTTGTTATTGACCTTGGCTACGTTTAATGGACGATCCCTTGCTTCTGAAGCAAAACTTCAGGAATTGGAAGAGGAACTAGACAAGATCAAATGGGACATTGTAGGACTCAGTGAAATTAGAAGAAAAGGTGAAGAGTTGGTGGAACTGAAAAGCGGACATTTGTTTTACTATAGAGGAACGGAAACTGGAAGAACAAGTGGTGTTGGCTTCTTAATCAACAAAAGAATTAAAGACTGTCTTCTGGAAGTTGAAAGTACATCAGATCGAGCAGCGAGGCTTGTTGTTCAACTAACCCAGCGATACCAACTTCAAATAGTACAGGTATATGCACCAACATCAAGCCATACCGACGAAGAGGTTGAAGAATTTTATGAAGAAATCAAAGAGTTACACACCAAAGGGAAACAACATATCAAGCTCATCATGGGGGATTTCAATGCAAGAATTGGACAACAGGAACAAGGAGAGACATCGGTTGGTAAATACGGATATGGGGAAAGGAATGAACGTGGCGATCAACTCATCGAATTTGCAGAAGCTGAAAACCTTAGCATCATGAATTCATTTTTTAAGAAGAAACCGCAAAGAAAATGGACATGGAAACACCCAAATGGGGGAACTAGTGAAATTGACTATATACTGGCAAACAAGAAATCAATTATTGAAGATTGCAGCATACTGAACAGATTTAATACTGGAAGTGATCATCGAATGGTGAGATGTAAAATGCACTTAAATACTAAACTAGAAAGGCAGAAGCTCATTAGGAAACAAGTATGTAAGAGGGTGGATTTAAAGAAATTAAAAGAAAATACTGAGGCATTCAAGTTGGAATTAAAAAATCGCTTTTCTGCACTGGAAGGACTTATTGAAGAAGTTGACATCTCAGAAGCAAATGAAAACATTGTTAAGACAATAATTGAAACTGCTGGGGAAATTGGTGGTGTAATATGTAAAAAGCAGAATAGCAAATTATCTGAGAAGACGAAACAACTCATGAAAAGGCGAAGACTTATGAAGGTGGACAATCAAAATACCAGTCGCAAGATCGAGTATGTAGAACTTTGCAAAACTTTGCGCAAAAACATGAAAGAAGATATAAGAAAATTCAATTGTGAGTTAGTAAGGAAGGCCATTGAAAGCAACAAGAGCCTTAGGGTTGTTAAAGGGAGTTTGTCTATTGGGAAGAAACACATCATTGCATTAAAAGGAGAGGATGGCACTGTAACAAGAAATAGGGAAGAAATACTTAGAAGAGTTGAAGAATTCTACAAAAAACTATATGAAAGTAACAGTGGATTAAACGAAGACTCTGAGATAGTCGAAGGAACAGCTCCTAAAATCTTAAAAGAAGAAGTTTCATTTGCAATAAAAAGTATGAAGAAAGGAAGAGCCCCTGGCGATGATGGCATTACATTAGATATCTTAAAAGAAGCTGGAGAATATGTAGAAGACATACTTGCAAAATTCTTTACCAAATGCCTCAACAGTGGTAACATACCAAACCAATGGGATTCTGCAACAGTAATTCTTTTGCATAAAAAAGGTGATAAAGAGGATTTGAAAAATTACCGACCAATTAGCTTGTTACCTGCTATTTATAAAATCTTCACAAAAGTGCTAACACATCGCCTGCAGAAAAAATTAGATGCAGCTCAACCAAGAGAACAAGCTGGATTTCGAAGTGGATTCAGTACAGTGGACCATATTCAAGTATTAAGAGAATTAATTGAAAGAACACATGAATATGAACTTCCATTGTGTGTGGCATTTATTGACTATGAGAAGGCCTTTGACTCTATTAAAACATCAGCAGTCATCAACTCTTTAAGATCAACAGACATCGAGGATGTGTACATTGACATGGTGAAACGTGTGTATAAAAATGCAAGTGCAAAATTTCGGTTACATAAAGATACCGAAGCTATCAAAATTGGTAAAGGTGTGAGGCAGGGAGATACCATTTCTCCAAAACTTTTTACTTCAGCTTTACAGATGATTTTTCAGCAGATAAATTGGAATAACAGGGGAATAAAAATAAATGGTGAATATTTAAATCATTTGCGGTTTGCTGATGACATTGTTATTTTTTCAACGAACCCATCAGAACTCCAAGACATGGTACAGGAGCTCTCAACTAGAAGTAAAGAAGTTGGACTCAAGATGAACCTACAAAAAACTAAGATCATGTTCAATAATTTCGTAGAGGAAACAAAAATACAAGTTGACAACATTGAGCTAGAAATTGCTGATTCATATATTTACCTTGGCCAGCTGATTTCAATGGATGGCAACATTATGAAAGAACTCAACAGACGTATTAAACTTGGCTGGAGTGCATTTGGAAGAAACAGTTTTATCCTGAAGGGGAAATTGCCTTTGTGTCTAAAAAGAAAGGTCTTCAACCAGTGTGTATTGCCAGTCCTCTCTTATGGATCAGAGACATGGAGTCTAACAGTTGGAGCAATACGAAAGTTACAGACAACGCAAAGGAGCATGGAGAGGTGCATGCTTGGAATA
>QLNU02014802.1:109027509-109050665 GCA_006491805.2 Dysdera silvatica | reverse complement strand
TTGCATCAGTTTTAGCCACTGGCGTAATTAGAAGGAGGCTAGAAGGGACTTCCCCCTTCCCCCCCCAAGAAATGTTTCAGCCCTCCTAAATAAATTAAAAGTTACTATTGAATGCTAGGTACCGAGCATTGAGTAAGTGGCATCATCGGGAACATGATCAAATTCAACTAAAAAAATAATCGACTTATTTTTTTGAAATTTAATTTGAACATGTTCCTGACACTTTCCGAGCATTAATTCAGATGTATTAGGTGCAGTAAGGATTCTAGTTTTTTGTTCGAAACTAAAAATGGGGTAACATGTAGATGCCCTTTGAAGAAATTGTATAGAACCTGTTTTTACTATAGACTGCCACTGTAAGAGCGATAGTCACATCCCATCGAAATCTTCCAAGGGTGATTGAAAATATTAAGCCCTATTTATTTAGAAGATTTTTAATTCTGATTAGGGACACGCAAAGATTGAAAAGGTGATTTTTTCGGACCTTGAATCGTAGAAAATGTGCCTTTCTTAAAGTCTCCAAAAAAGTCATCTCCTGACGTCACATTTTCCCAATCTTTATATATCCGTAATTAATGTGCTTCCAAATTACTAATTAGTACGGATAATTTTTATTACTCTCGGGAGTGGGGGGTATTGTTATGGAAAGTGGCATTCCCTTTTGGAATAGGAGTCTATAGCGAAAACAATTTTTCTATGATGTGTGCAAAAGCTGGTACCACAGGTGACTCCAATTATATTTTTAGGCAAAAGAAACTGAAAGCTATGCTGCATCTAACGCATCTAGAGTAATGATCGGAAAGTGCAGGAAAGATATTCAAATTGAACTCAGAAAAGTAAGTTAAAACATTTTTTGAATTTGAATATGCTTCTGACGCTACCAGAGCCTTAATCTGTGTGCGTAAGCTGGCTTTTAATTTCTTGTTTGAAAGTAGAATCGGGATCACCTGTAGCCAGCCTTTCTTGCAGAAATCGTAGAAATCATGCTTTCCTACAGGCTACCAATTTTTTTAAAGTTGAATTTGAACAGGTTTTTGATGCTTTAAATGCATTAATCTATGTGTAATAGATGCAGCATAGCTCGTAATTCTCTACCTACTTCTGTTTTCCTTTGTAGAAATCGTAAAGAAAAGTAACCTATTATTTTTATAGACTCCCAATGTTATTTGAAGTCTCGAAAAAGGTGACTACATGTCATTGTATCTTCAAAACATTTACAGGTTCGTAATTACCGGCAAAAATATTCTTAACTAGTGTTGATGATTTTTGATCATTCCCAAGTACGAACTTTCAATGGTAAATAGAAATCGCACTTTCTGATCAAGAAAATAGAGGGGCAGTTCATAACTGGTCCGCAGGTGGTCTCGCCTGTTCCCTCTCCAGGTGGGGTCGCGGGTGGTCCCTGCTGCACGAGGAGCTTTTAATGCTTTTTATTTGGCACCCTTTTCATCCTCGGATTGCCGCGTTTTTATTTCTAAAAGTTTTCTTTCTTTTCTTTTCTAAAACTTTGTGTAATTCTTCTTTTTCCCAATTTTCTTTTTAAATTTTATATTTTTAAGTTTTCATTTTTCTCCTTTATCAAACAAATTTTAATCATTCCCTTTTTACACAATGTCTTATCTCTATTTTTGAGATAAAGAAGAATGATTACCCGTTTTAACCTTTTGGTGAAGGTGGGACAGGACTTGCCCCGTAAAATTTTCGCACGAAGTTTAAGGCTCGTGGGACATATATATACATATATACCATACATCGCTTTCCCCCTCAGCCTCATCAATTTATAAAGACCCATTATTCTAAGATCCGCGCGTTAGCTTTGAAGGGGAAGGGGGTCGGATTCTGCATCGGCATAAAGAATAGAGGAAATTGCAGGGAATAAAGAGGTTTTGAAAGGAAGAATTATCAACACCCATTTTGCTAAAATTTGCAAATGACCCCACGTCGCGACGTTGACCTGAGAAAAATCGCAAGAGGGGGGAGAAACATTCAGAGTATTTCAGCCGTGCGGAAGGCGAATTCACCGCTTGTGTTTGTCATTAACTAAAGGTTAAATTAAGTATTACACAAAAGTTTAATCTTTAAATTCTTCCTTAAAGTTAGTAAAAAGCTAGAGTTTATGCCTAAATCGATTTAAGTAATTGTAATTAGATAATTTTAATCTCGTAATCTAAATTGTATGCGGTGCTTTAAAATAAGTTTTACACAGAAGTTTATTCTTTAATTTCCCTTGAAGTTTGCCAAAAAAAAAAAAAGAATTACACATTTATTGCAATTTTGTAATAAGCTTGTAATTAGTAGCCTAATGAGATAATTTCAATCATATTCAAATCGGCATTTCAATTTATACTCCGTTTATTATAATCAATTTCAATTCTGTACTGCTCCGATCGTGTCAGAGACATGTTTCTTCCCACCAGACAGTGCGACGCTGGCACGTCCCCTCCCCCACTCCGGTAGACCCCGTTCATGCTTCCAGTTCCCGCGCTGTGTCACAATTACCGGTTTCGCTCGTTTCTAGCTAGATTTTTCTGCTATAACGTTGTCTCGCGTACATCGCAATATATTAAAAACAGCTGTCCAGCTGTTTTTCGCGTGATTGACTTCCAGTCATAGCTTTCTCAGTGGTAATACTAACCATATTTCTACCAAGCCTCGGCTTTAAACTTCACTTTCTCTTCAGCCCTTGCCTAAAAAAAAAGATCTATTATTATATCTATATATAAAGATCTGTTATAATATCTATCCATTTATTCAGCGTATTTCAAAGGCACCAAAATCCTTTAGAGGGATCTAGAATCGCTAAAAAAGGGGATACGGGGTCATCAATCATATACATAGATATAACCACCAAGAGGAATGTCCCTCCGAACAAAACAAAACAAAACAAAATAAAAAAAAATTCCAAAATCCGCCGCTAGCGGAGCTAGGGTCGTTCAGAAACGGGACACGTGACCATCACATTTGTGTATACAACGATCAAGAGAAATGCTCCTGAAAACAAAATACAAGGATCAAGAGTACCTGAAAACAATAAAAATCGAATTTGATCGATAATTTGTTAAAAATTGTATAAGCCGCTTCCTGCAGCAGATGAATTTATAGAGGGCATTTAGAAATTAATTTGCCCTTAAATTATGTAAAAAACGGGAAAATGTTAATGCGAGTTAGAAATTCTAGAGAAGATGATTCATTGTTTACACCACGATCTCTCCCTATACGCAAAAAGGCTAAAACGCGTATTGTAAAATGGCTTACATATAAATAAATAAAAATTGTGTACCTAACATTTGCGTTATTATTATTTTTTTACATATAAGACGCACAAAGCCATAGATCGATTACGCGAAATAATAATGCTGCAATCACTTACCGAGTTTTCATATTCCCACGGGGACAAGTCAACATCGTTAAAGTCAGTGAGAACCTTCTCGGACTGACTAGCGACAATTTCTGCGTAGGACATCTCCTATAAAGCAAATATAGAAGCATTGTAATTTAATAAACCAATAAAATTAGAAAAATTAATCGATAGAATTACAGAGATGTTATAATTTAAGAATCAGTAAAATTAGAAAGATTTAATCGGAAGGATTATATAAGCGTTATAATTTAAAATTAGTTTTGAAAATTTAATCACGAGAATTATAGAAATGTTATAAAGAGCTTTTAAAAACAGTAAAGTAATGAAATAAAATTAGAAAATTTAATCGAAAGGATTATAGAAACGTTAAATTTAAGAAAATTAAAATACGGAAAGTAATTATTATATGTATAGAAAAAAATAAGAAAAGCGTACTTATTTGGCTGGAAGACATGGTGAAGCGATGAATAAATGAAGTCGCGCGTTGACTGAAAGTCAATCACTCGAAAAATAGCTAGACAGCTGTTTTTAATATATTGCGATGTACGCGAGACAACGTTATGGCGGGCAAATCTAGCTAGAAAAGAGCTAATTAGGTAATTGTGACACAGCGCGGGAACCGGAAGCATGAACGGGGTCTACTCGAGTGGGAGAGGGGACGCGCCGGCGTCGCACTGTCTGGTGGGAAGAAACATGTCTCTTATACGTTCGGAACCGTCCAGAATTGAAATCGATGTTAATAAACGGAGTATAAATTGAAATACGGATTTGAATATGATTGAAATTATCTCATTAGGATACTAATTACAAGCTTATTACAAAATTGCAATAAATGTGTGATTTTTTTTTTTTTGCGAACTTTAAAGGAAATTAAAGAATAAACTTCTGTGTAAAACTTATTTTAAAAGACCGCATACAATTCAAACTAGGGGATTAAAATTATCTAATTACAATTATTTAAAACAATTTAGACATAAATTTTAGCTTTTCACTAACCTTAAGGAACAATTTAAATATTAAACATTTGTATAATACTTAATTTAACCTTTAGGTAACGACAAGTACGAAGGGTGAATTCGCCTTCCGCACGGCTGAAATACTCTGAATGTTTCTCCCCCCTCTTGCGATTTTTCTCGGGTCAACGTCGCGACATGGGGGTCATGTGCAAATTTTAGCAAAACAGCTGATGATAACTTTGCCTTCTTAAAACCCCTTTATTCCCTGAAATGCTCTCTATTCTTTATGCCGATGCAGAATCCGACCCCCTTCCCCTTCGCAGCTAACGCGCGGATCTTAGAATAATGGGTCTTTGTAAATTGATGGGACGAGGGGGAAAGCAATGTATGGTATATATATATATGTCCCACGAGCCGTAAACTTCGGGCGAAAATTTCATGGGGCAAACCCTGTCCCGCATTCACCAAAAGGTTAAAACGGGAAATCATTTTTCTTCATCTCAAAAATAGAAATAAGACTTTTTGTAAAAAGTGAATAACAATTTGTCTGATAAGAAAAGAAAATGCAAGTTTAAAAAGATTAAAAAAATAAAAAAAAAGTTTAGAAAAAGAAAAAACACAAAGTTTAAAAAAGAAAAAATTATAAAAAAAAAACTGAAAAGAAAAAAATTACGAAAAAGAAAAAAAATCATAAAAGTTTAAAAAAAAAGCACACAATTAAAAAAAAAAAAATAAATAAAAACGTCCCAACTATTCGAGGATGAAAATTGTGCCAAATAAAAAACGCGTCAACTCTTTGTGCAGCCCTGAAGACCTCCCCGCGACCCCACCCTGGATGGACCAGGCGGACCACCCGGACAAGTTATGTAGAAATGCCCTTTTCCCCCTACTAATAGGCAACTGATCAGGTAACGTCCGTCCCTATCTTCTTGTCAAGTGACCGCTTTATTTGACGCTATTGTCCACTAGATCTAGATCTAAATACGAGCTCTAAAGTAGCGAAGCTGGCTTTTGTTGTTATTTTATATTTGCTTTTAACAGAGGATTATCGATCGTGAAAGAAACATGTTATTCTTATCGAACAAATTTGTAAATTTAATAATTAGTGCAAAACGAGGTATTCAAGTACGCGTATTCAAGTATTACGTAAGCACCTTCGTGTTGTTGCTGTTGTTGTGCTTATTTTCCTATGTTAGCCAATGTTAATTTTTGCTTACCAGGGGGGCGAAGGGGCATAGAATGACCAAATTATTGCTTACGTAATATTTGAACTGTTTCCATGGCGCTGTTTAGCCGCGATACCAAAATTTTTTCCAGTGCAATTTGAAACATTTAAAATAATTTCATGAAATTTCAAATTAATTTCTAAAGCGCTTCATTTAATGAATTTGATTGGGTATTGATAATTCACCTAAATATAAGTAATTTGGCGAAATATTGGATGATTGGCTGGTCTGGTGCCATAAACTTGGCGAGGTAGACAGTTCGTCAGTCAATGAGCGAAAGGGAGGGATGAAAAATCTTGAGGTGGAGGACATTGCTTTGCATGCGAAAATCCTCTCAATAATTTGTCCTTTTCTCTCTTTCTCTCCTTCTCTTTCTTTCCCTTTGGTTCAGCAAATTGTGATTTCGAAAGGTTGGAAAGCTTGCTTCCCTTCCCCATACTTCCTCCCACTTCTCTTTTCCTTTCATTAGTATTCGAATGTGTTTGCATGCGTGATTGGTTTTTTCTCCTACTGAATAGGATGAGTCTTCTTTTTTCTTTTTTACTCCTTTATCCGACTGGGATTTTCCTTTTCCGTCGCTTTTAAAGGCGTGCGGGGACCGCCTAATAACTAATTACGTTCCAAAAATATTTCCCACTTTCCTCTCAAATATTTTTAAACATTCCTTTTCTTCGCCAAATTTTCTACTCTTTTAGTGTTTAGTTTTTATGTATTGCATTCTTTGTAGCTTCATACTCACAAATGCAACTATAGGAAGCTACTAACAGAGATACTTATTCAATATTAAAATCATTACATGCCGGGGAAAATTTCGGGAAATTTTAATTAATATTTAGAGAATTCTTCTAGCGGCTAAAAATGACGCATTTTTGTCATCCAATGATCGGCTGCAAACATCATTAACAAATTTCTGCAAAGAAATCAAATTCGTGGATTGGTGATCTAAAAATTGCAAAGTGACTTCGTGGATGCCCCCTCATTTAGCCGCTGCATCCTTCTTGTCATTCTTCCCATCAGTCTGTTCTTTGCCTTCCTTCGCTCTCTCTCTTTTCTCTCTTTTACGTCTTTTCTATTCATTTTCTCTCTCTCTTCTCTTTCCACTGCCAAAGCAGCGGCAGCCAAGCGCGCCAAGTCACGCCAGGCACAAGGACTTCGTTATTAGTACGAAGAAATTAAAAGTAGAATTACTTTTTCTCCTTTGGTTTCTCCATTCGCATATTTTTTTTACCTTTCTTTTTTTTTCTTTACACGTTTCTTACTTTCTTTAATCGCGTTCTTCTCCACACTTTGTCAAGATGCGGGATTTTTCGTTTCTTTTCCTACCGCCCCGTTTTCGCTAGCTCATTGAGCGCGCAAGAACATCGCCGTTTCGTGCTGGGTAAACAGCTTAAAAAATATGAAAACACGCTCTCCTTTTTCCCTGTTTTTTCTGGGAAAGTTTTCGGAAAAATATTTTTAGGAAATATGCTCGAGTGGACAGTATTTTATGGATTAGTTAAACGGGAAACTAAGTCGTTTTGAAAAATGTATTCTTATATCTTTAATATAATTATGCACTACACGGCATTTCATATGAAAAATAGCCCTATGTTCTCTCCCTCCCTCCCTCCTTCCTCCGCTATCTGCGTTTTATGAATTCTTTACTAGGGTCTACGATATTTGAAACTTTAATTTAATTTAATTATTGAATAAATAAATGGATAGATAGATAGATAGATAGATAGATAGATAGATAGATAGATAGATAGATAGATAGATAGATAGATAGATAGATAGATAGATAGATAGATAGATAGATAGATAGATAGATAGATAGATAGATAGATAGATAGATAGATAGATAGATAGATAGATAGATAGATAGATAGATAGAATGAATGAATGAATGAATGGGGAAAGAACTAGCGTAATTTAGAAGATGGAGGTCTATTGATAAAAATCCGTTAAACACTGAAGACGGTTAAGGCCATTTATAAAAATCCAACATAGAGGAAACCAATAGCCAGTGACGTACGCAGAGGGGGTGGTGATGGGGGTTGTAACTTCCATTGCAATGAAATTTTGTATAAATATCCAAAGTTGTTGCATTGTAATCCGCCATTGTAAGCTAGAAACCACCCCTTATAAAGTTTTTCTACATACGCTATGTTTTTCTACGTTTTTCTACGCTACGTTTTTCTACGTACGCCTATGCGAATAGAGATCCACAAATCTTTCTCTCCTTTATAGAATCTAATTTCTAATTAAATCTAATTCAAACGTGAGTGAAGGATTGGGTCAATATAAAGATTCTTTTTTATTTGAAGGAATATACGTCTGATCTTGCCTCCCTCTCCCCCTTCGGATGCTAACGGGCAAGACGCATCTGAAATACGTCACACCGTGGCAGTATAATCATTCTTGTCATCCGAGTTTTATTTGAAATTTTAAGTAATCCGTATCAGCCGCAATAGTTTTCCATAGGGAGCAAGCACAGTCCTTAATTTTTTTCTTGTATTTACAGCGGATTGTTCCTTTGGTTGTAATCATTTTAGTGTCAAAAGTTTACATTTTTTTATAGAATTTATAGAAAATGTATCAATAAAATTTATATTTAAATTTAAAACACGAAGTTTTTTTTAATAAACTGGTTCAAACGGGTAAAACAAGCCCCCCCCCTTTCCCCTTTTAATGTACGATAATTTATTTCAGCAGTAAGCGGTCGGTTATCAGTAATTTGGCGATTTTACAATGATCTTCTCCTTGGGACAGAATAAAGCAAGTGATCGTTGAAACTAATCGCTAAAAATGTGAATGAATTGATTGATGAATTGATAGAAAAATTGATGAATGAATGAATGTTTATTGATGATTTCTCTCACTGCACAAACAGTTATGTTATTAAGTTGTTATTGCCTTTCATTCTCATATTTTGGTGACATCTCTCTCCACCAGGTGGCGTATTCTGACATTTTGTTCATGTTTCCACGGTACAAGAACAACAAAGTTCATACCGCGTCGGAACCTACATGATATACGAAGAATCCGGACCCCTTAAGGCATTAGGAACAAACCCCAGACTACAATGAGCAGTTAGCCGGTAAGCGTAATCTTTCTAGACACCACTGGGGATCGAACCGCTAATTAACGGTTTGCTAGGAACAGTTCGAGTATTACGTAAGCAATATTTTGGCCATTTCACCCCCACCTCAGAAAGCAAAAATTAACATTGGCTAACATAGGAAAATAAGACCAACGGCAACCCCTCCCCACAAGGTTCTTACGTAATACTTGAAACTCCCCTTACAACCGTGCCATGTGTTATATATCGATGCAACTGACTTGCTTATCTTTCATTTCACGCTACAACAAACAGCATATCACAAAATGACATCCATATATTTGCATGAGCAACAGCACTTGCTAAAATAAAAATGACTGTGTCATCCGAACAGCTGTGGATTTTTTTGAGGCCATTCCAGCAAAATTGACGATGACGACGAATCCCATCAGTTTCTCGCCATCCCGAAAACAAAAGCTCATTATCCATTCATAGCTTTCAATGTGCCGTTAATTGCTGGCCCACACAGCTGGCAATAGCACAAAAGACCCAGAGTGTTGTTAGTTAGCTTTAGTTAACCAATTGACGCTTGTGGGGAAAAAATACATAACGAAACAGATTCCCTGACAGTGAGTGCAAGCGGCACTTAAAGCATCCAGCTTCAGATAGCCCCATCAATCACGGGCAAGGCTGAAACCATCTGCTAGCGCAGAGGCAACGAGCCAAAAACTCTTGACAGATAATTATCCACGCAGCCATTCATTTCCAGTAACATTTGATTTCAGTATTTATAATTACAGTGTATAGGAAATGGACGGGGAAAGAGGGAAGGGGCTTTTCTGTTTTGATTTCTCATAAATAGCGAAGTGTTATAAATCAAAGGCAGCGGATTTGGGAGGTTCTGTAGGGATTCTGTCTACTTATGCACGACATGTCAGATCTCTTCCTCTTCTTTCTTTTAAATTCCGACCTCGGTATCATAAACAGTGAATGAGCAATTTATTACTGACATTATTAATTGCACATATAACAACTTGACTTTGAAAATCGATTTTTTTTTATAGAAGGAGAGGACATTTATATAGGACTAGTCTGATTGAGATATAGTCATGAGACTCCAGTTTCAAGGTGAAAAAAATATCCACTCATTCCACTGTGGCAATTGTTAAATTTTTTTGTCGTAGGCTCAGCGATTGGCAAATGAGTGGGATGGCAAGGTGGTGGCCTGGGTCGTCATTTTCAAAACCTAGGCGTTGGGTAAGAAAACGGCGTCGGAATATATTTTCTGTCCTAGGCACAGGAATGTATATATCCTACCATTATAGGCGTAACGAGGCTAAGGGGACTCAGCTCCCCCCCCAACCACCCAGATAAAATTTAGCTCCCTATAAAAGTGTATGTAACTGCGGAGGGAATCGAAGCCCAGGGGCTACAGGCTCCTAGACTTCGAGGCTAGTTACGGCACTGCTTATCTCTTCCATATTATAGGCTATTGACTATATATATTTTAATTGGAGGGGCCCCTGCTGTGGTGCAGTGGCAAAGCGCGTTAACCTATTTTACTGTTAACAGGTGTTCGATTTCCAACGGTGCCAAAAATGAAAGTTTACCTATTAGCTGTTCACCTAAAGTACAGGGGTTGGCTACTTAGAACCGCAAGAGGTTCGGACTTCTTGGAAAACTGTAGGTCTTAAGTAGGGAGAAACTGCCAGTTCTGCACCCCTGGTGCGGGTGGTACTGTGAACATGGCTTTTTCAGTCCTTACGCAGTAAAAAAAAAAATAATATTTTGGTTGAGTGTGTACAGACCTCAAATAATCTTAGTATGACTAAGGTGATCAGATGTCCCGCTTTGGGGCAACAACCCGTTGTTCCCAAGATTTTTTGTGGGACGCATGTGTCCCGCTTTCGAGGGTAGTCCATCAGAATAGATATGGCTACTGACAGGTAATACTAAAGTGCGAGTTACTTCTATAGGCAGCAACCAAAAATCAACTTTCAGTCAGCGTACGTATAAAGTTCATAAGGGGGGGAGGGGTTACAGGCTTACAATGGGGGGTTACAGAGCTACAACTCCATATATTTATGTGTATATTATACAAAATTTTATCGCAATATGGGCTTACAATTCCCATCAACCCCTTGTGTACTCCAGTAGTCAACAGTAATTACAGAAATTAATTTTGATTTAAAATGTTAATATTGTTATGCAATATACTGAGGACTTCATCAATACTTTTAAAACAAATAAATTGGAATATCAGATATGAATTATAAATATGCTAATATTGACTATTTCAATGCAAAATAAACATCTGAAACTAACTGCCCCTATTGCAATTTCAATCACAACAAACCTTTTCTCCCGCCCCCTCCACAAACACTGTTCCGCTTTTGGTCAGAATTTATCCAGTCACGTTAAACATGGGTCTAGGTGGGGATGAAGCTCCTGCAGTCATACAAGATCAAAATAACGTGTGAATTTCTTATTTGTTGGGCATGAAATGAGTTATACATTGTCCGGTTGTATCTGTTAACGTATTGCAGTTAACGCAAAGTTGCCATTATCCTAACGTAGTTACTGTGATCAGCAGAGTAATTCAGCGCAAAATTAAAATTTCCAAAATTTGCTCATGTACGTTTGAGCCTTCTCACAAATTACAGAAAGGGCGGGGAATAATATTCAAATGACGAACTGGGTTTAATATTCAAATTCTGGTCATTGATAAAAGAATGTCCGCTTTGATCTCTAAAGGGGAGAGGGAGAGAGAGAGAGAGATCTTTTTTAATTTTTTGATCCTCCCCCTCTTCTGAAAAAGTCAATAGTTTTGGGTACAGGATACTAATTGCTCTCCTGCGCTAAAAACAGGATTTGGAGGGGAGGAAATGCTGATTCCCCCCTTTTCGGACGTCAACGGTCGCTGTCGATCTTTTCTTGACATTTCTACTCTTTGTTCTTCCTTTCTACTTTTTTTTTCTTAGGACTCTTCTCTTGGTGTCCCTTCTGTTGGAAGAGGAGTAAATGCCAATAACAGGACGAACAGACGGACAAAGCAGCGGCCGATAAATCAGTTCGCCTGAGGAAATGCCATCCCCTTCTTCCAAAATCTAGCTTTTTCTTACACTTCTCTTAGCTTTTTTTCCTGATGGACGCAAGGTATGCCATCTAGGGGGTGCACGATAAATTGAATAAAAAAATAAACACCGACATCCCGGTATAAATGAAATGCTTAAATATCAATTTAGCTACGAAAGACCACATGACGCTTACTGTTGTGTAACCAAAGAAGAATCAGTACGCCTTTGATTCGTTCGTCGATGTGTGATTCAGTTCATGAGTGTTTCTGCCCATCCATGGATGATGTTCCAAATTCTTTAGTGACCCGGTCTCTGTACTGTCACTTCTACTAGAGGTAATTCCGGAACTTACTTTTTTCTGGATCAAACATTACAGAGACGTTTCTATTCAAGAGACCCAATTTGAAGGAAATATTTGGTGGAGAGACCACGTGGAAGAACTAAATGTGTAAGCGCGCGTATCAACCAGAGATAGGAAAAAACCTAAACTCTAATAAATGATATATTTTATATATTATGACTTTTTTTTACCTTTAATTACTTTATTCTACATTTCTCTATTTATTATTCTGCAGGTTTGAGAGGTTCTGACCCCCAATTTTTTTAGCGGGGGGGATTTTGAAAAAACCTGGCCCTGTAAAGTCTGCGCCCTTGTTGCTTCTGAAATTCGGATGCGGATTCAGAAAACGTCGAATAATATAGTCACACCTTAATGCAGGGCCTCCGTTAAACCGTGATACGGATACCGCAATACCGGGGCCCCGGAGCTTAAGCGGCGCTATTTTATTTTTTTATTTTTGGTACCCTAGATTGGAGCTTGTAGGGCCGCCCCACAATGCTAAATACTTTTTTCTTTAAAAAAAAAAGAAAAATTAGACAGGACTGTAGGGTCCAAAGAGTTCTGGCCTTCTTTATCTTAGTGTTTTCCCTTTGCAGGGCCGTGCTTAAGTGGAGAGGGCGAACTGGGTCGGATTACTGGACTCGCATAGACAAGCAAGACAAAGGCCCAATTAATTAAGCATTTAATAAATCAATCAATCAATCAAACAGTCAGTCTGTCCGTCCATCCATCCATTTATTTATTTATTTATTTATTTATTTATTTTATGGGGCCGGCGCAGTGAAAACTGAACCCTATTTCAATGTCGTTTCCAATCAGACCTTATTAATCCCCCGTTGCCTTCATTGCCGTCTGGTTTGTGTTCGTTTCCATATTTACTGAAATATTTATCTTCACCTTAACATTACTTTACCTCTTGAAAATTGAGATCATGTGTTCTGTGCCGGATTTACATATAGGCCAACTTAGCCCGGGCCCTGCAGGAATCTAGAATTATTTGGTTAAGCGTTATCTTAATCCTAATGTCGATTATAACGAGAATCCAGAAATGCGATATTTATTTGGTTATATTCATAATACATAGGAAAAACTCCTTTATTGCGAGAGACACCTGTTATAGCTAGCTACGGTACAGTAAATTTCCTCCTTAATTTGCTTTAGGTCGAGTCTTAAAAAAATACTTTTTCTCCTTCTGTACAAAGATTTCGTCTTAGTGGGTTTAGAACAATGAGAATTTTTTTATATAATGTGATGCGAAATTATGTAAAACTCTGATATTTAAATATATGATATATAATGTACACATAAATGGTGATACTCATTTCCACTGTTTTGTTAGGTTTTTTTTTATTATTATCGAATTTTTAATGATAAGTCGATTTCAACGAGAACTCGGATACAACGAGCAAAAACATTGATGCCACAATGTTCGTTATAAACATTCGAGCAACTGAATTTTGGTACAGTGGAGTCTCGATAATTCGAATCTAAATATGTAACACGAATTTCTTGGTAAATCGAAGTATAACTCATTCCCTTTGAAATTTAATGTCTTGAAGTAAAATCCCTTTCGAACGATTTCAAAATTACGTAGGTACCACTATATTTGCATATCTGCAGTTGTAATATCATCTATTATACTACCTGATGGTCTTTTGCTTTGTAGAAATTATGATTCCGGCGTTTAGACCCTAATTCAGAGAACAATTTTGGGCGGTTCAAGCGGTTCTGTTGCGCAGGGCGAAAACTGACGTCATAACCGAGACGTAACGCACTAATCTAGATGTAATTTAATTAGTTAATCATTCATTATTGAATATGTTTCAATGAATAAAATTAATATTTTATATTATAACAATACTTATTCCCCAACTGCTTGTATTTAATTCAATTATAATGAATGGGAAAAAGTATTGGTCCGTCAAAACTCTCATATGAAACTATAATTAGAAAATTATTAAAGTAAAAATTACATTAAAATAGATGAACTTGTTTAATGATGCAGAGAACTAATATTAAATTCCAGATTATTAAAACACATTTAAGACTTTAATTTTCATGTCAAAATTAAAATTTTGTGTCTTTAACTTATGCTACCCCAAATACTTCTACTTACCAAAGTAATTTTGGTTTAGTTGCAGGTTTTTTTTTTCATAATGGAATTTTAATTGTCATCGCGGTTTTATAGGAATCGTGTCGACAAGTAAATTAAATGATTATTACGTATTGTTTAAATTTTTTATGAAAGATTAAATAATGCTAAATGTGATGATATAATAAATATAGTAATCAGATATGAGACAAATGTGGTATAACAATTAAGGGAAAAGAGAGATTTCTGTGTGCCAAAAATTAGAACAGAAAAAAAAATAGCATTGAATATAGAGGCCCTAAACTCTGGAATTCACTGAATGAACAGATCAAAACAATAAAAAATTTTGAGGAATTTAAGAGAATTTTAAAAAGAAAATTAATGAAAAAATTGGAGGAGTGATCGGAGTGATGTGTGGGACAGTGGTTGGGCTGTTTAATCTAGCGGGTTTTTTTTTTTTATTATTATTATTGCTCAGATCCTGAGCTCGTTGTGTTCTGCATTTTCTCGGCACATTAGCATGTAGAAATATTAATTAAATATGTATATATTTGTTTCTGTGATTTGCATAGCATGAGTAAATAAATAAGTATTTTTTTTTATTTAAAACACGCTTTAAATACGAGCTTAAGGGATTGAGTCTTTTTCGTGTGTAGTTCAGTTGGTAAGGGCATCTACTCGGATTGTAGAAGATCGTGGGATCGTACCCCACCAGAAGCAGGAAGCATTTCTTTTCTTTACGAACGTTTTACCATTTAACAATTCCATAACATCGGTGTTACTATTACTACGCCTAAAAAACGTTGATAAATTTTTTTTTCTTAAATAAATATTATTGTATGTATGTTGCTGCAAGTATCTGTACAGAGTTCATTTTCAAAATTTGAAACCTTAAATTCCAGAACGGATTTAGCGAGCATTTTCGATGATACCAATCTCCTCCGTATACATATGGGTCTACGGGCGCCGTTGGCGGAGGGAGGGCAGAGGTGACCCATCCCCTCCAAATATCGGTATTAGGGTTCCATATCCCCCCAATTTCAAACAAAAATTTTATAATAGGTAACGTCTTTCAAAATTTAAAATATTCCTTTTTTTTTTTAAATTTAAGGAGTGCGGGTATAGATTTCGGCGTAGTGTATTTAGTGTGAAATGCAATTTTGCTTGTTTGTTTTGTGGTTTTACGGCTCAAAGACTACAATGGTCATGCTGCGCCGGGACCTACTGTTTTCCGAGGAATCCGAACCTCTTATGGCCTAGGGAACCAAACCCCGGACTACAGTGAGCAGTGCGATCTTTTTATGAGATCTCTGAGTAAGCGTTCTTTGTACACTGTTGGGAGTCGAACCCGGATTAACGGCGTACTAGGCGAACGCGTTACCACACTGCGCCACCGCAGGGCCGCAATTTTGCTTCTGTGGAAGGTAGTGGTTAAAGATCAGAAGGACACGTGCTTGTTTGTTTGTTTGGCTTTTTTATGGCGCAAGAGCATCTGGGCTATACTGCGCCAAACATGGTAACACGTGCTTGTGATAAGGTCATGTATTTCGCTCTCTCACTCCATCTCAGCGTTAGAGAAAATTGCAACAAATTTATGACTTTTACCTTTCGTTGCTTTCTGAAAACCTTGAATAATGACATTGGCGTAGCCAAGGTGTTTGCATAAAAATATCATTATTATTTTCTTCTATTCAAATATGCTACCGAACGCATTTTTATCTATTCGTGGAATGATTGAACTCCATTTATTTATTGTCAAGTTTATTTTAATCATCGTACAGTATTAATTCCCTGAAAAAAAAAAATCTGTCATGACGCCACCCTAGGCAGCCGCCTGGTTCGCCTATATGGTCGAGGCGGGGCCTTCTTTACCATGTTTGGCGTAGTATAGCCAGATGCTCTTGCGCCATAAAAAAGGCGCAAACATCTTTCAACAGAACATTTAATCAACTGACCTTTTGCGTGTGACGTCATATAATGCTTATGCAGCTTCTAAATGGTGGTCAAAATAAATACATGCATTATTAGTCCAATGTTTTAACATCAGTAGACTATGCACGTCATATTTATTGTGGTGGCCATTTGGCCATGACGGAGACTCCAAATTTCCGACAATAAAGAACTTAACGTAAAGTTCTGAGAGGAAGAAATTTATAATTATACTGTAATAGTTTTTCTTTGTGTTCATAATGAAGGAGTATATACCTAAATAATACCATTTCATTTATCAATAGTATCGACGTGAAGTAATAAGTATAAACTGATATATCCCTGGCTAACTTTGTTTTGAAATATCTCAAAGAGGATTAAGATGTAAAAATTAATCTAGACATTTTAAACGAAAAGATAAAAGATAACGATTTTAATTTAATTTCAAAAAGGTGCCTTGTTAAGGTATACTATTACTGATTTCCTTCAATACTCCAGCTCTTATTTAATATAATATACTATATATTTTATTTAATTTAGTATATAGCATTCAGAAAGAGAGAGAGAATGAAGTTTTAGCGATTTTTATTAACCTCTTAAGAACTTTTTTACAAAGTATTTCCATATGGTTTTTAACAATTCTTAATCTTCCAGTCCCTGGTCCACACATGACTTTCATCAACGTTCTATCTAGTTGTAGACGGTTGACAGAGGACCACCCTCCCTACACACCCCATCATTTTTCAAAATTTAAAACACTAATTTAACATTTTACCATGATAAACTGCAGTAAAATTGTACGTTAAAAACATGTTGCATTTTTATTATTAATATTTTTTATATTGTAAGCAAATAGTGTGTAATAAATAAGAAGTGGATTTGATAAAATACATTTATTAAAAACAATACATTCATTATATATAATTTAAGAATGTCATGAGCGAAAAAGTTTGAGAACCACTGGTTTAAATAATTAAATATTTAACTGCGATTACGTGTATTTTATATTTTATATCTTCTATTCGTGGTATGTCGTACATACAAGTAGTGCAATTCGTCAGTGTGGTTGTCACTTTGAAACTATCTGCTAGTTTCATTACTTTCAATGTCCCATCCCCCATGTCAGAAACAATAAGCAAATCTCAACCCCCTCCCCCGCCCCAAAACATTCTTGCGTAATACTTAACCGGCCCCTTATTCTTATTTTAGAGAAAGAAATACAATAAAGACGAAACGAAGGATAAATAATTTATCAAATTGTTATAAATGAAAGAAGGAAATGTTATTGATAATTTATCCCATTTAAGAAAGTTACCTACGCAGACAGGCTTTTGCAATTTGTGTTTATTCCCCCGGGGGATTCTTCCTTCTCTCCTCCTGCCAATCAATGACTCGACAGTTCCGATTAGGAATTGAAGGAAGGAACGCTTCTCTTTTGTCGATTTTTCGCTAAAACACACAAATGCTGTTCCTCAGTCCTTTCCTCTACTTCCCGTTTTTTTCCTCTCAAATTTCCTTCTTTTTTTATTGAATCTTCGTTTTTTCTTAGCAGGTCAAACAGAAAAAGGAAAAACAGAAAAAAAAAGAACAGGAAGCCTTTCTAATTCTTTGAATTTAAAACGCTTCTTTAAAAGAAATAGAAATAATAAGAAAAAAAAAAAAAAGAGTCTGGCCCAAATGAAGCTTTTCAAACTGGGCGTAATTCGATTTTTTACAGTTTTAATCTTTAATTCCGTTTGCCAGTTCGATTCTGATTTTTTTATTGGACGCCATTTTCCCTTGACTTATTTCTATGAGACATTCAGGGGCGTATCGAAAAGGGGGCGAAGGATTTTGCCCCCGGTTTTGTAAGGACTTCGAATTAAGAAGCGAGAGCTTAGATGTTTCCCCTAAGGGCAATGGAGGCTTTAATATGCGATTTACCCCAAGAGCTACAATTATAACTTTAGCTTCCGGGTCAGAAGCGCCCTTTCTTTTATAACATACTTTTGTAAAAATTAATTGCTTTCACGCCAGAGGCGATTAAATTCTACCTTTTCGAAATTCGAAGATGTCGTATCCTTCAAAATCAATTTTAGACAGGGAAAATCCCCACTTTTAATCATTGTCTAATAAAATGGATCCTAACACATTTATTATCTTCGATACTGGGTTTGCTAAAAGATAGAAATCCCCTTTGATCTTATCACTTCTAAAAAATCATCACTTCTAAAAAGTCTATCACTTCTTTCAAACCATTTCGTTACACCTGTTCACCCATTACATAGAAGGACCATAAAATGCACGAAAAACTGCACTTCGATTCGTTTGTTTGGATTTTTTATGGCGCAAGAGCATCTGGGCTATACTGCGCCACCGCACTTCGATTCGAATTTTGTAAAATGCGTTTTCATCAAATTCGAGGTGGAGAGAGTGGTTCACTCTTCATCTCTCTCTCTAAAAAGGTTGCCAATTTACATAGATATCCAGATGGGGGAAATTACAGTTAGAGGGGCCAAAATCTGGGATCACTTATTTTTATTATTTTGCCTATTTCCAGTAAAGCATACACTTTAAAGTAAAGTATACTTGTTTCATGTTATGTTACTTGTTATATGTTTTATGTTACTTGTTATAAGTTTTATGTCACTTGTTATATGTTTTATGTTACTTGTTATATGTTTTATGTTACTTGTTATATGTTTTATGTTACTTGTTATATGTTTTATGTTACTTGTTATATGTTTTATGTTACTTGTTATATGTTTTATGTTACTTGTTATATGTTTATGTTACTTGTTATATGTTTTATGTTATTTGTTATATATTTGGGGCTATTTTGAAATTTATATATTATATAATTTGGGGCGGGGGTTAAGGACAGAATTTGCCATGGTCTTGGAATAACACCCTTCATTTATCATGAAAGTTGGAATTTTTTACAGTGAAAAAATATATTTTGGGGGTCATGACCCCTGTGACCTCCCCCTGTGTCCGCCTTTGTCACTGCCTTGATTAATCAGTATAAACGGAATAACGAGAACTTAGCAAATGTAATGAGGAAAAGCAATTTCGAAACAACAAGAATCCTCTGTGCTATGGAAGGATTTTGATGGAAGGAAGGATGATGGTCGGAGAAGAATTTTTGAGATAGGATAACTGAATACGTTTAAAGTTTTTGATAGTGGCTCTATGATTACAGCTTCATTTTGTCATTTACTTGTTTTTGTTTTCTGGTTTTCCGATTTTTTTCTTCTATTTTGATTAATAATTAATTCATTTCTTGCTAATCGTTTCTTCAGACAGCTGCAGTGCCTGAGGACATGATGATCATGTTAATATACATTAAAACAGGGGTCCTCACTTACTCATGCTTTTTTTTCTTCATTTTATGTCGACGTCGCTTACATCCATCTCGCTCGTCCTAGAGTTTGAATTAAAATATTTTGACTAATTGGTTACTACAGTACATTTGACAAGAAAATTATCACATCCAGAGGAATAATGCACTGCGGCTGTAAAAGGCCTTTAAGGAAAGGTTCTTGTTCTTTGCGGAAAACTGTTGCACCCGGTGGTGGTGGTCCGAGGTTAAGGCCGAGGTCATGGTCCGCCAAATATAACCAGATTTTATTATATTGCTTATGCGCACTGGCGCCGCTGGCGGCGCCCTTCCGTGCACATGAGCAGGGTTTTGTGCCCTCCCCAATTTTTTTGTCTAGAACCGCTGCTGGTTGTATCTCAAACGGATTACTACTATAGACGATCACAACCAGTGACGTAGGGAAGGGGGAGTCAGAAGGATCAAGCCCCCAAGTGGAAATCAAAACACATTATTTTTCTAATAACGCGTTACATAATCTTCTTTAAAGCTATTTGACCGCGTCCCACAAATTTTTTGAATTACTGTGCCAACGAACATACACTGGCTTACGCAGAGGGTGTTGTAACCCCACTGCACTGAAATTTTTTTTGTATTTAACATAGGAACACAGCGGGGGGACCCGTCCCCCCCCCAATGTTGGCATTAGGGTTCCATATCCTCCTTCAATTTCAAACAAAATGCCTTTTAAAGGTATATTGACACCCCCAATATTTTCATGACATCGGCGCCGATGCATAGGAATATGAGAGTTGTAGCTCTGTCACCCCCCATTGAGCCTCTAACCTCCATTACAAACTTTCTGCATACTCCTATGCGAACACAGAATTGTCTTCGTTAATTTTGCGCCATAAAAATACAAGCGAACAATTCAGAATATCGTCCTTCGACACATTTTAACTCAGAATTCTGATATTTAACAGAAATTTAATAAATTATATTAATTGAAAAGGACAACAAATTAACACAGTTTAATAAAGTTAAATCGTTTACAGCTGTTTCAATAGCCCTGGGCTATTTTCGTCAGAACGGCCAACGATAAACACAACGTCTAATGCCAAACCAATGTTACGAACGACGGTTACAGGTACAATGAAATGAATAGTAAAATTAAATGAAGCACATGGGTTAGGAGAAACGTCTCTGGTAATGGGACTTAAGTTTGAAAAAACATCTTTGGTAATAAAATATGAGTTTAAAAAGAAACGGCTTGGTAGTATAAAATTATTTTGTATGGGATGAAATGTGCCGTGAGTCAGTAGAGACATTTTATGAAGAAATATTGTTCGATGTGGGGAGAAAGTTCTTCTACAAAATTTAATATTTTGAAACCAGGCTTCAACGTATAGCTCGTTCGCGCTGAGTTGACATCCGATCTCATTAGCAGACGAGTTGTTTTATTGCTGTAGAGGGTAGAGCGTCTTCCAGAACTCGTTTTTCTCGCTCAAAAAACGAATTCTGGAAGACGCTGTACCCTCTACTGTAATGGAACAACCTGTCACCTAACGAAACTGCATGCCAACTCAACGCGAACGAACTATACATTTAATATCTTGAAACCCGACATCAACCTTCGCAGGCGATTTCATATTTTAACATTTTACTAATAACTGCGAATGAAAACTAAAATATATTGTCATTTTCATTGACACGTGACAATTTCTAAACTAATGCTTTATTTGGGTGGGAGGTGGAGTAGTGTTCACCTGTCGATACGGCAGTTGAACTGCATCAGCCACTAGAAGTACCTCTTTGTGTAGAAATCTTGAGTTCTATCAGAAGAGGGAGACACGCTCACATCCCGAAGTGCCTGCTTTGATCAATTGTGTCCTCCAATTCCCTGATTAGCTGGAATGACTTCCCAACACGACTTGTGTCCTATCTAAATGTTCATAATTGACCGAGAAGGGTGCAGCTAAATCTTCTCAATAAGGGTTCGTTTTCGGTTATGTAATTAGCTGTTGCGGCGAGGCGAAAGATAAGAAGGTTTCAGGGAGGGCCCCCAAATTATTTGCTTACACAACTTAAAGATATTTGGGAATTGAAGTGTACGGCACATTAGACGACCGCGGTTCCCAACACAGAGTCCGCAATAGTGCAAAAGTAACAAATAAATTGCTTCTGAACTTTTCGAAATGCATATATACACACATTTTTTTACAAAATAACGCATTCTTTTTTAAGTTAATTTTGTTATTTTCACAAAGAAGAAGCGTTCAAGTATTACGTGAGCACCCTGGGGAAGGGGGTTGCCGTTGGTCTTATTTTTCTATATTAGCCGATGTTAATCTTTACTTTGGGGTGGGGGTTGAAATGACCAAAATATTGCTTACGTAACACTTGAACTCTCCATAGTTGCGGTTGTATTAAATTCATTCATTCATTGATAGATTGACACAAAGACAGACAGACAGACAGACAGACAGATAGATAGATAGATAGATAGATAGATAGATAGATAGATAGATAGACAGACAGACAGACAGTGGAGCCCCAATTATCCTAACTTCACTTAATCGAAATGGTCTGTTGCACTTATTATTTAATAGACACTCGTCCAATATTTTCGGTAAAAATTTTCGTATTTGAATAGAAATAAAATACAGGGTACCAGGGAGGAAATTTACATAAAAAAGGTTAAACACTGGTAAAATAGCAAATGAAAAATCTTTATCTTTTGCAGTTTTACCAGTGTTTAACCTTTTGTAGGTAAATCTCATATTTGTTTTATAGTATTGGTTTGCATTTTTATGGCGCAAGAGCATTTTGGCTATAATTTTATAGTATACTCCAAAATACGGTGAATATTTTAATAATAATAATATTATCTATTTTCTACGTATGCATAGCGCAGCATGAAGCTGTTACATGTTACTATTACTTAATTAAAGTATCCATATACTATCTGGCGTTTTTCTTTATCAAAGTAATGGTTTAGTAATATGCAATTAAACCTGTTTTCGAAGAAATGGTGTAGTTTTTTTTACACCGAAAATTGAATTTCCGGATTATCGGACATTTTGCTTGAAATTAAATTTGTCCTGTTTATTTCGGATTATAGGGGTTCTACTCTGTTTACCTATGTGGGTAAATATTTTTGGGGCCTCCCGTATAAAAAATATAATTATGGAGTCAGACCTAATGAAGAGTTACATCTGGAGTACATAAACACCCTTGAGTCTGAAATAAAAAGTTGATTTCCGCAAAATAAGACAAAGCGCCATATTGAAGAATGCACTATATATATTGCAGCTCCTATAAAATTTTTAGTAACTCTTATAGAAAGCGTCGTTATTTCCATATTTCCAATTTTTACTTTGTTTAAAACATACGCACATCACTATTGTAAATATTTTACCTTATGGTGTGTGTGATGTTTTCTTTTTTGTCATGGAAGAAGAGGGTACAGAGATGCGAAAACTTAAATAAAATTTCAAAGGAGCCATCTAAAACTTGAAATAATTTAGGGGAATATTAGAGTACAAGATCATGTAAAACATGTGACACATGGGAGGGACAACAAATGGAAGGGAACTACAACATCAGTTGTAGTAGAAATAATGTTATGTTCCAGATTTAGTTGCTGTAGCATCCGTATTCTTTTAAAGATAGGCAAGCTGAAAATATTTTTTTGTTTTGTGACAAATCATTTTTATGCAAAAATTTCCATGACAGTGGAATGATCATCGAATACCGAAGTACAATTAGAAACTGGAGGTCAATCCTCAGTCATCAATGATCTTAGTCATCAATCATCAATGATCTCAGTCATCAATG
>QLNU02014802.1:108983092-109027409 GCA_006491805.2 Dysdera silvatica | reverse complement strand
TTTTCGCATGTCCATAATCCTCATTAGTAATGTGTTCTTCCGTAAGACTGTTATAAAAACCTTCTTTTTTAGGAAGAGCTGTTTCCAAGAACATATCCATATCATCCATGTAATCATAAGGATATATGCTTTTGCACAAAAGTAACTGCATATTAATGTTTTCAAAGTTTTGCTTCAGAATTTTAAAATTAGCCATTCCCTGAGCCGTTAAATTTTCAACGAGTTTCTCCAATGAGGTGTTCAAGAATTTAACCGAATCAATAAAATGCAAATTGCCTATATTAAAGACATTATTGCTGAGTATACAAGTTAATTATGCGATCTTTTATTTTTCCTAAACCCTGCACAATAAGGTGAGAGTCATGATGCTGTAAATTATTAAAAATTACAGGAATTTTGGATTTCACCTGAAAATTTAAATTACAGGAGTTATGTGCAGCTGCTCTCTATCTCCCGCTAGCGTGTCAATGAGCTAACAATTTATCCTTATTCAACGGCTTATCACAAAGAAGACATTCGGTGGCGGGTTCGAATGCAAATACGATCGGCCGTAGTCATCGTTACAGATTTGTTAGCTTTTAATATACTGCTAATAGTCTCCTCTTCGTGAAGAAGAGATTCCAAAAAATTGTCAATAACATCCGGACCTCTGTAAATTGTAGGTTTTTTAAGGCAATTACCATCATGGCTTAACAATGGCATAACAATAACCTGATGGCATATGTGAGGTTAATTTAATGGTAGACTTTGTATTGTTGAACGTGTGCTGTTATTTTTTCAAATACATTCAAAATCGGCATAGATAATATACGGCACCTTTAATTGCATAAAATGGTTTTTGTATTCTAACCACCTCATATCACCCTCGGGGAATTTCACTTTTTGAGCGCTATGCACACCACACAATGGCATATATATTCATTACACCACGATTGTTTTGAAAAGTTGTATAGGCAGTGTCTGCAAAAATACCTTCGATGTTCGTGCTTAGTTAAGGAAGATAAAGGCTTATTTAAATTTTTAATAAGGCAGAAATGCAAAGTTTCGTTTTCTGATATATAAAAGGAATGGATATGTTTATCAAAATTTTGTTTGGTTATATATAGGGAAAGATCTCATTTTCATATCCATATACACCAATCCAAATATGATGTTTTTTCAAATTTCGATATTTATGAAAATAAAGATATTTTCATGTTTTTAGAAATTTATCGTTCTAAATTAAAGGAAATTCTAGTAAGTAATGCGACAGAACACCGTGGTTTAAAATGTTATTTTGTCATGATCGTTAGATATGTACGCATGAATAATGAAAGTGCTGAAGAAGAGGCTTTTCAGTGTTTTAGATGCAAATGCCATATTGCTATTTCTGAAACGGACGTTAATGAAGAGATAAATATTGCCTTTGCTTCTATACTTAATGTTTCTCAAGAATTTCAAAAAAGTGGTAGTAATTGGATATTTGATGGTATCAAGTTTTTAAAAGTTAAAGTTGAAAATTCACCCCCCTATGTGGGTCTAGTTATTGGCCTCTCCAGAGAGAATTTAACTTTAAGCATGCCATTTTTAATATAAAAAATAATGATAAGAAGTGTTTCTTATGGCCTATATTAGCCACTATTTATCCTGTGGGAGAAAATTCACATAGTGTTTCTAAATATTTAGAGTTTGAATGCGAATTGGATGTTAGTGGTTTTGATTTTCCCATGGAATTGACACAAATATCGAAATTTGAAAAACAAAATCATATTTCGATTAGTGTATATGGATATGAAAATGAGATCTTCCCCTATACATAACCAAACAAAATTTTTATAAACATATCGATTTATAATATATATCAGAAAACAAAACTTCGCATTTCGGCATTATTAAAAATTTAAATAGGCCTTCATCTTCCTTAACTAAGCACGAACATCGAAGGTATTTTTGCAGACACTGCCTATACAACTTTTCAAAACAATCGTGGTGTAATGAATATATATGCCGTTGTGTGGCGTGCATAGCGCTCAAAAAGTGAAATTCCCCGAGGGTGATATGAGGTGGTTAGAATACAAAAACCATTTTATGCAATTAAAGGTGCCGTATATTATCTATGCCGATTTTGAATGTATTTGAAAAAATAACAGCACACGTTCAACAATACAAAGTCTACCATTAAATTAACCTCACATATGCCATCAGGTTATTGTTATGCCATTGTTAAGCCATGATGGTAATTGCCTTAAAAAACCTACAATTTACAGAGGTCCGGATGTTATTGACAATTTTTTGGAATCTCTTCTTCACGAAGAGGAGACTATTAGCAGTATATTAAAAGCTAACAAATCTGTAACGATGACTACGGCCGATCGTATTTGCATTCGAACCCGCCACCGAATGTCTTCTTTGTGATAAGCCGTTGAATAAGGATAAATTGTTAGCTCATTGACACGCTAGCGGGAGATAGAGAGCAGCTGCACATAACTCCTGTAATTTAAATTTTCAGGTGAAATCCAAAATTCCTGTAATTTTTAATAATTTACAGCATCATGACTCTCACCTTATTGTGCAGGGTTTAGGAAAAATAAAAGATCGCATAATTAACTTGTATACTCAGCAATAATGTCTTTAATATAGGCAATTTGCATTTTATTGATTCGGTTAAATTCTTGAACACCTCATTGGAGAAACTCGTTGAAAATTTAACGGCTCAGGGAATGGCTAATTTTAAAATTCTGAAGCAAAACTTTGAAAACATTAATATGCAGTTACTTTTGTGCAAAAGCATATATCCTTATGATTACATGGATGATATGGATATGTTCTTGGAAACAGCTCTTCCTAAAAAAGAAGGTTTTTATAACAGTCTTACGGAAGAACACATTACTAATGAGGATTATGGACATGCGAAAAAAGTGTGGAAAATTTTAATATAGAGAAAACGGGGATGTATCACAATTTATATGTTTTATCTTATGTATTGCTTCTGGCCGACGTGTTTCAAGAATTTCGTGCTCTGGCTTTAAAATTTTATGGGAACGGTCCATGTCCTTGCCACACTGCACTTGGATTTAGTTGGGAGGCGTGGCTGAAGATGACGAAAGTTATATTAGAATTCCTAACGGACACTGATATGCATTTATTTATAGAAAAGGGTGTAAGGAGCGGCTTACCTATGATAATTAACAGATATAGCCACGCAAACAACAAGTATCTCTCCAGCTTTGACCTCGAAACGCAATAAATATATAGCATATCTCGATGCCCATAATTTGTACGGTTATGGTATGAGCCAGTATTTACCGGTTAGCAATTTTTGATTGTTAACTTGCGATGAAATCAGTGATTTGAATATCACTGAAATTAATGACGACAGTGATATTATATATTGGTTATATTTTGGAAGTAGATCTTGTCTATCCCAAGAATTTACACGACTTACATAGCGATTATCCCATGGTCTCCAAAAACGCTGAAATAAATTATAATATGATATCAGGATATTCAAAAGAACTGATTGAAATTACAGATTAGCCCCGCAATGAATAGTATTAAGTTAGTATGTAATTTAAGTGAAAAAGTTAAGCATATAATGCATTATCGTAATTTAAAGCTTTATATGCAGTTACGTATGTCACCTGTAAAAGTACACAGAGTGCTATCATATGCCCAGGAGCCTTGGCTTAAAAAAATTGTTGAATTTAACAATGGCAATGGGAAGTGCAATGGCAAAAATAGATTTGAAAAGGATTCTCTCAAATTACTTAGTAACGCCGTTTTCGGAAAAATAATGGAAAACTTGCGAAAGCGTAAAAACGTGAAATTGGCAACATGTGAAAAAAAATTAACAAAACTAATAGCATCATTTCTTTTTCATTCGTTTATACGTATAAACGACAATTTTGTTGTAGTTCAGGTGCGTAAAGCAAGTTTGACTCTAATTCGTCCTATGTACTTCGGATTCACAATTCTCGACATCAGTAAGTCTCTGATGTATAATTTCCATTTCAATTACATCAAGAAATAATCCGCTGAGCGTGCAAATTTACTTTTCACAGATACTGATTCCTTAATATACGAAATACAGAAAGAAGATTTTTACCTTGATATGTCTTGATTTAGAAAATTTCGACACTTCCGTCTGTCCACAAACCCATTTTCTTTATAATGTTCATAATAAAAAGGTAATTGGAAAAATGAAAGACGAAACAACGAGCGACCCTATAGTAGAATTTGTAGGATTACGGTCTAAACTTTACAATTTCATAACCGAAACTCAGCAAAAACGCGCTGTCGAAGGTATTTCTAAAAGTGCGGCTAAGAAAAAATTGAAGCATAAACGTTTTAAGGGGACTTTGTTTGATAATAAGGTGTTTAATACCGACACGAATCAAATAAAAAATGAAAAAAATAATTTGTTTAATGCAAATATAAGAAAAAAAAAGCTTATGTCCTGTAGATGACAAGCGCTTTATTTGAAATAACGGATGTGACACTTTAGCCTACGGACATTATAAAACAACTGAAAATTAATTTTAAATTCATTTATCTATTGCATCCGTCTGATTTTTGAAAAGTTTTTGAAGTTTGTCTATTTCATATGTACAATAATCTAAATTTGTACACTTTTATTATGTTTTATGAATAAAAAAAAAGGACGTAAAATATGAATATACACATATATGCATCAGGAATAAATGCAATGATGAACGAATGAACTTGAAAAACATCTATAATATTTTTGTGTAAAATTACTTGTTTATTCGATATATTGTTGTAAATGATATATGTACGAACTTCTGAAAATCTTGTAGAAAGAGCGGAAGACATTGTTATTATGTATGTATGTTTGTGTATGCATACATATACATGTACGTATATGTGTGTATGCATTCTATAGAGGGACTCCTTCAGCTTTCGTGAAGAAAACGGAGAAACCATCAATGTGGGAATGCTATTGAGGGACCCCTTCAACTCTCATAACGAGAACGGGGAGAAACTATCAATGTGTGTATGTTTCTGGGGGACACCTTCAACTCTCATAACGATAACGGGAGAAACCATCAATACGCGGACGCTACTGAGAGACCCTTCAACTCTCATAACGAGAACGAAGAAAACTCAATATGTGGATGTAACTGGGGGAATCTCCTCAACTCTTATTGCGAGAACGGGCGAAACCATCAGTGTATGTTCAATTTAAAAATTTTGAAGGCAACGTCTTGACACAATATGAATAAATAAATAATAATATAAAAAGTATGTAGAATAATGGGTGTGTGTGAATGCGGGAGAGAAAGAAAATTATGATTAGGTATGTATATTTATATTTTACAAAAACCTTACAGGAATAGAAGCCGAAAAGGTGTAAAACAACTACATAGGACACCCTTAACGGGGTGGACCTCGACTGAAATACTCAGTGTCCTGCTGAAGACCCGACGTAGTTGTTGAAATTATAAAAAAATAGGGTTAAAAAAATGAAAATCTATAGAAATAATAAAACTCAAAAGAAATTTAAAGAACTTAGATATATTCGTGAAAGTAATGAGATTAAAAAAATCTATAAAGTAGAAATGATAAAATTTAAATATTAAAATGTAAAAATACAATTAAAAAAAAAATTAATTAAAATTTTTACAAAAAAAAAATTTAAAGAAATGTAAAAATTTAAGTAAGAAAAATTCGGAAAAGCTATTAAAAATTAAGAAAAAATCTGATAAAAGAAATGCCCGCATGACAATAATATAACGTCACACTGATGTGGTTGGACAGAACCGGTTCTGGTTAACCACAGGTTAACCGCCGATGGGCATGGCAGTTAACAAAATCCCCATAGGATTAACATGGGAGGAGTTTAACCGAAAGTGTTCTAGAACCGGCCTTTTTTATACTACTAGCGCCCGTGCTTTTATACACTTCCGGAATTCGGAGTCTTACACTCATTGGTAATGTAAAAAGACGTTCCGTTTTCCCATACTTCGGTAGTACGGGGATTTCAAATACCGATGAAATGTGATTAAGCCCCTAATAAGTCGGCTTAACACCTAAACCTTTCTTAAGAACGTTAAGCCACAAGAATTATCGATGCTTACACGCAGAAAAGCCAAAGGTAAAATTGCAGAATGCGTTTCGTTCATTGCAAATAAACGCTATTAGGCTGCAAACGGGAAAACGTCCTGCAGCTACGTCATCACATTGTAAATTGTAAGTGGGATTATCTTGAGTTTTGGCTCTCAATATTTTAGCTCACGGAACCCTTGCATAATTATTTAAGGAAACCGCAAAGAGCTATTTTTATCACTACTCGGACAAAAGTATAAAAATAAGCAATAAATATATCAGTATAAAAGTTAAGTACTACTTCTCTGTAGTTGGATATTGATTAGTCTACATGTGGTTAGTTAAACCTCACTGCTTTTCATGGAGAAATTAAAGAATTTACAGATTTTCTCGGAATTGTCGGCGTTGTTAGCGGGTTTCAATAGATATTGAACCCGCTATTGCTTTTGATATATCTGTCTTGTGTGTGTGTGCGTGCATGTATGTCTGTTTGCAATAAAAAGGGTAAGGTAAAGGTCTTCCGTAAATGCAATAATGATAGCTATTGTTAACGTTGAAAACCTACCGAGTTACTTGAGAATTAGAGAGTTGTGAATTAGAGAGTTGCGGATTAGAGAGTTGCTTCATAGAGATTTGCGTATTAGAGAGTTGCTTCATAGAGATTTGCGTATTAGAGAGTTACTAATTAGAGAGTTGCTTCATAGAGATTTGCGTATTAGAGAGTTGCAGATTAGAGCCTCGCGAATTGGATAGTTGAGAATTAGAGAGTTACAAATCAGAGAGTTGCAGATTAGAGCTTCGCGAATTCGATAGTTAAGGATTAGAGAGTTGCGGATTAGAGAGTTGCAGATTAGATCATTGCAGATTACAGGGTTGGGATTACAGAGTTGCGAATTAGAGATTTGCAGATTATGGACTTGCGGATTAGAGAGTTGCGAATTAATGTTAATTGAAACCCGCTAAATTTAAATATCGAACTTAGGCGATTTTCTTTCACTTGCTTGTTTTACAATTTGCTCTCGGAACTGTTAGTGGACCATCGTCATATCCTGAAGTTCTGCCGACAGGGCCAGATTATAACATAAACAGACAAAACAAGTCTACGGGGCCCTCTTTTTTTTCCTTTTTTTTTTTGAGGAGGCCTGGCACGTTGGAAATTCAACGCTACTTTGAAATCGTTGCCGATCAGACCTTATCACTAAGGCAGTAATTATATGAAGGCGTGAATTTCCGTGACGTTTACTGCGAATTGGTCCCAAGATGCTCGTTATGTACGGGTCCTACTGTAATTAAGCAGACTGGATTTTTTCTACAAGAGGGCCCGGAAGAAAAGTTGTCTAGGGGCCGCACGAAACCTTAATCCGCTCCTGTCTGCGGAATACTAATCTAAAAGATTACAAAAGGGATATTGATTAAATAAATGCAAAACGTAGAAAAACATAAGGAGGCTATAAACAGGGCCGGATCAAGACATAGTGGGGCCCAGGGCACACTGGAAAAGTTGGTCCTATCCTCACCCTCACCCCGTATTGCACAAAAGGCTGGAGATAGATGTTTGGACTTTACGCATTATTGCTCTCTCTCACTCTTTCTGTAAATTTTTATAATATGAGTAGCATGTAATTTTTTTAATACTTTCAGGCTATGGAAGTAAACATCCAATTCGGAAACGAAGTGTTCTAAAAAGGCAAGTATTATTTTTTTAGCGTGCTGATTGCCATGATGGGCCCTGGCCCTTTGTGCCCTATGGACAATCCGGCCTTGACTATGACTGAAGGTATTGGTTAGGAAAGGGTTCGAAGATAGCTATAGGAGACTATAGAAAGTGCAGTGGAAATCGTTAATAACAATCTTCAAGGAACCGCGCAAATTCGGTCGTTATAACAGATAATCTTTACAAACAATACATTTTTTGAAAATCATAGTATTTTAGTACATTTTTACACTTATTTATTACAAAATCATTTTTAAACGTATTTGTATTTTTTATGTGAAATGTACAAAAGAAACTTTTTTTTTTTTACTTAGAGCAACGTGATTTGAGTATTGCTATTTTGAGTCAGCTGTTTCCCACTTGTTATACGTTTTGTTATACGTTTTGTTATACTCGTATATTTATAGCAGATTATTTCATTTCCCAGGGTCAAACTGATTTTTTTTTCAAATTGTTCCCAATTCCGGAATTAAAGGATGTTATATTGTGTTAAAACGTGATTTTTGACGGTAATTCCTTGGCTGTTTTTCATTTATTATACGTTCTGCATTTTTTTTTATGGGACGTTGTTTCATTTGTCAGGCATAGGTTCATTTTTTAGCGAAAAGAGAAGAAAACGAGCAAGTGAAAGAAAATCGCCTGTGATCAATATTTAAATTTAACAACCAATTAACATTAATTCGCAACTCTCTAATCCGCAATTCTCCAATGTGCAACTCTCCAATCTGCAACTCTAATCCACAACTTTCTAATCCCCAATTCTCCAATCCGCAATTCTCTAGTCTGCAACTCTCTAATTCGTATTTCTCTAATCCACACCTCTCTACTTCGCAACTCTCTAATTCTCAAATAACTCGGTAGGTTTTCAACGTTAATAATAGCTATCATTATTGTACTTACGGAAGACCTTTACCTTACCCTTTTTATTGCAGACAGACAGACAGATAGAAAAATCAACATGTTCAATATCTATTGAAACCCGCTAAACCAAACATTCGCGCTTCCAGGATCGAACGCTGGACCCTATATTGCAAGGGTTAACGATTCAATGTCCCGTGTGCTCCAATCCTGCATGGCTCACATGTCACACAAGACACACAGATCACTTTACTGACACGCTGAGTGATCTAAAAGAAAAAATAAAATTCCGAATATGAATTGTAGCACTTTAAAAATTATTGGTGGTGGGGGGGAGGGGGGTCTCAACCAGATATAAGAATGATCGAGTTCTTTAGAGTTATGGTGAACAATGTACTTTGCAATCTAATGGGGGGCTTGGGTCCCCCATTTTTCTACGGCACCGATACAAGTGTGTGCGTAATACTTCCACACGTGAGTTTTGCACACACTGTCAATTTCTATAAAACAGATTGATGAATTTACATTGGTCCAGGGTACAGTGAATTGTCGAATTTATATATAAATATATATTTCTGTAAAATAATATTAATATAAATTACTATAAAATGGTATCAATAAATTTTATTTAATACATTTTATTGATTACAATAACATGACATTAATATAAAATTACTATAAACTAATATTAATGTAAAAATTTCTATAAAATAATATTGTTATAAATTGTTATAAAATAATATTAAAAACAAAATTACCTCATCTGGAAATAAAATTGTGCATTAACGATGACTAGGAAGTTAATTATTTTCTTCTGAAAAGCATATTACTACTACTTGCTGAATTTGCATTGGTTCAGACCGCGGTGTGTGAATTCACATTGCCTTGTATTGAGTAATTTTTGGTGTGCGTGTCCTTAAATGGTCCAAACGTTGAATTCTCAACGTTGTTGTACACATCAGAACTTGACGACCATAAAAATATGAACTCTATAGAATTAGTAACCACTGTTAAAGGCAAGCCTTATCTAGCATTAGATAGTTACCAACGTATGATGAATTGACAAAGCAGAAGAGGAATATTGTGGATGTATTTGAAAGATTGGAAGAATGGATGCAAGCGAATGGTGAAAACAAATCGGGAGAAAGAAGTTATTGTCAAGAAAAATCAGTCGTGCATCCCCAATGTAGGGAAATAGAGTTGAGGGAAAGGTGGAGAATTGCAAAAATTGAGAGAAAATTGAAAGAAAAAAAATAATTGAGAGAAAAAAACGTTTGTACTTAAAATTTTCAAGAAAGAAATGACTAAAATTTATGGAAAAAGGATACGGTCTCGTTAGAGAAACGTCGACAGAAGGTAGCGCTAAGATTACATTCTTCTTGTATTTGGAACATAGAAAAGTACTGAAAACCACTGAAAATCCATGGAACATTTGTCAGACTTTTTTTGTTTTTTGGTTGAAATATGATTCGTTTTCCTAATGATAAACGTTTTCTTCTCGTAGATTTTCTGACTAGTGAAGAGAAAAAGGGTTTTAGCATTTGCTAGAAGAATAGCAGAAATCTTTTAAATGATGGTTCAAAGTTTTACATCGATGGAACTTTTAAAAACAGTCTAAAACAATTCGCACATCTATCTACAATACGTGTGGAGGGGGGGGCAGTTCAAATGCGTGTGCCCGGCAATATTTCAATGCCACCTGATAAGAAAGGATCGGCATACTGTGACCTGCTTCATAAAGTTAAGGTCCCATTATGCTGAAAGGAGTCCGTAAGTAGCAAAATTATATTTTAAAATGCACGGGCGCCGTTAGCGGGGGGGACAGGGGGGACCCGCCCTCCAATGTTGGTATTAGGGTTCCATATCCCCCTCCAATTTCAAACAAAATGCCTTCTACTGGTATATTGTCCCCCCGCCCCCAATATTTTTATGCCTTTGGTGCCCATGAAAAAATGTCTGCCGTCAACGCGAGTAAGCACGAATTAGTAAACGCATTCATTTCTGTTTGTAATTTTCATTTCAACTAATATTTGGGAATAAAAATCCAAAATATCGGATTGGCAAATGATTACAAGCGAAATCTAGAAGTGATCACATCAATTTAGACTTCTATCTCCGTGTAGTCGGCTATGTAGAGTGTGTTCTGCTTTTCTGCTTTGACACACTTACCCTGAGGCTGATTTACGATTTTGCCGCCTATAAGCTCTGACATATTTTGCCGCTTGTAGGCTCCGACATATTTTGCCGCCTGTAGACGCCGACATACTTCGCCACCTATAGGCTCTGACATACTTTGCCGCTTGTAGGCTGACACATTTTTCCGTCTGTATGCTCCGTCATACTTTACCGCGTATAGAGCTTTGGCATCCTTTGCCGCCTGTAGTCTCTGACATACTTCGCAACCTGTAGGCTGACATATTTTGCCGCCCAATTTTACCAAACGTAACTAGAGGCATATCAGTGATTTTGGCACATCTGTCAAGATCTTAATTTGACGACTCTGGTGATTATTTAAAATTTGTCTTTTCGCCAGTATTCGCAAATTTGACTCCATTTTGAACTTTTCTCAAGGTGATTCCCATGGCAGCTCTCCCTTCGTCAATGCCTATTTATGTCTCCGAACATAACAAATCAAAACTGGTAATTCAATTAGCAACCAAAAAAAATTCCACAATTTGCAAACTTCTCGGCTGCAAACTTTTCGTCAAAAACTTGCCGCCGTCAAAATTTTGCCGTCATATGCTATAGCCTATATAGCCTATTGGTAAATCCGCCACTGCACTTACCTTTAAATGCAGTTAGAACTGCATAGGTGCTAATAATGACGATTGCACTAAAAGAGCGAAAACCCTCACAGTATTTAGATCATTTTGCAGAGCAGTAGAGGAACCATCCCGAACTTTATATTATTTTATGCAATGCAAATAATCAGTGTCATCGAATAAGTCACGTGGTGGTGAGGATGAAAGCCCAAACTAAACGGAACCATTGGTAAACGTCAGTCGAATGTTGAACTTTCAGTCAAGTGCTTAAAAGACGAAACTACAAATCTGTGTGTTACATTTAATAAGAAAAGAATTGGGTAAAACCTGTGATCAGAATCAGAGCCGCGGAGGATTAAGAATGACCTTATAATGATTATTAAAAAAGTATATTTCTTACGATTTTCATTGTGGAGAGAAAAACATTTCTTAAAATTTGGAGATGTGTTAAAAATATTTTAGATATCACCTAGCATTTTCCAGAAACCATTAATTGTAAAATATTTCAGCCAAATTCCATGTCAAAATTAAAATTATAATATTTTATATTTTCAATATATATTACTTGTCATTTTAATTTTTGAGTTTAATATTAATAATTAAAGGATATATATTTTTTTAATATCATTATGAAACAGTACACCAAAAATGTTTCGTTTATTTTACCATTATTATCTTTCAATTTTTCAGGATATTTTCATTTAAAAGTAAGTATTGTGTGAAAAAGTTGATCACGTTGCAATGTTACATCAAAGAAGAAGTGTCGCTTAAGTAGGGAAAGAATATCGATGTAAAACAAATTAAAAATTTATTCGATATATTGATTAAGTCGTTGGAACATCCATGTTCTGAAAACATCGATGTTCTAATTTTAGAGTACGGTGGCAGTTGTATACAAATCGCTATGCAGTAAAAAGTCGGGAACCGCTGAACTATATGGAATATATATATATATTAAATATAATATATATAACTATACGTAAGAATATATAACATATAGTGATTTTTAAATGTCGAACGATTTGAAAAATGCTTAATTGTTTTAATCCATGTCACTAAATTTAACTAACGAAAATTTTGAAAATGACAAGTTCATTTATAACTAAAACTAGAAATATAAAGGTACAATTAAAGTAAAATTAAAAATTAAAATAAAAATTAAACATAAAATAATATAAAGAAATGCATTGGAAATAAAATTAAAAAAAAATACAATGAAAATAAAAAAGCACAAAAACAATCAAAATGGAAATTTGATAAAAAACTACATTGAATACCGCCCCTATTGGATAGGAAACTACATTTTTGTCCTTAACTCCAAATCATTTCAACGTTTTTAAATCGACTAGAGCCTCCCCTTAATTTTTTAATTGTTGCGCCCCTGTTTCGAGCTTATAAAGTAAATATAAATACGTAAATGCGCAAAAGCATCACAATTTCGGACGCGAAAGCAGAGAAATGTGGCAGAGAAGAGGTTAATATTATCCTAGAATTGGCGCACGCAGGGGGGGGGGTGTTGATGGGGGTTGTAACCCCCCCATTGCAATGAAATTTTGTATTTTTAATATAGGAATATGCGAGTTGTAGCTCTGTAACCCCCCATTGAGCCTATAACCCCCTTACGAACTTTCTGCGTACGCCTATGAATGCGAGTTCTACTAACAATGGGTTCATAAAAAGTAATACATAGAAAATCTTATAACTAGAGCACGGATTATATACACTAAACACCTAGTAACATGTACATGCAAGTATATGCTAAAAATCTTAAATTATGCATTTATAAGCACTTAAAATGAATAAATATGCACCCAAAATGAAGAACACGCACTTAAATATTTTTTACTGCGCTCAAAAATCATACTTCCTGCATTTTAAAATAAACAGGTTTATTTTTAACTGATTAGTCGAAATATTCGGTATTTACAAAATGATATGCTGTATATAATATGATTTTTATTATGGTATATAACAATGTGTCTTATTATTTATATAACAATGTGTACTGAAAATACTCCAGCCTCCAATGTCGTGTTCTATGTCGCTGTCATATCGTACAGTCGTATTTGCTACCCTCACTTCCTACATAAAATTTGTTCGTATTTGTCTGGCGAACCTACCCCTAAAATTTGTCTACAAACTTTTGGGACACCTTGTATATATATTTCAACGCAGTGTTGCACAAATACCAGCTTATTTAAAAGTCTGTTGCATAATTTATTAATTATTATTACAAAACTATTTCATATATTATTAAACTACAAGGGACAATAATAATAATATATTTCATTATAAAAGTATTTCGTTACACTTTTATTATTATTTCGTAAGTTGTACGCCAATAGTGTTTAATGAATAAGGAGTGGATTTTATAAAATACATTTATTAATAATAGTACATTCATTATATATAATTTAAACATTTCAGGGAGGCCGTGGGGAACCTAGAAGGGGGCCCTCGAGCGTAAAAAGATTGAGGACCACCGGTTTAAATAATTAAATAATTAAATATTTAACTACGATTACGTGTATTTAATATTTTATATCTTTTATTCACAATTTCGTACATCGAAGTATTGCAATTCTGTCATGGCGGTGGTTAATTTGTGAATATGTGTAGTTTCATTATTTCCAGCGCCTTACGTAAGCGTGGTCCAAGCCCCCCACCCCCCCCTGTTATCAGAAAAAATAAGCATATTTCAACCCCCCTTACCTAAAGTTGCTAATGTAATACTTGAACTGTCCCTTGTTAGAAAATTTTGAGATAAAGGACTGATAAAATGCTTATTATTATTACTAAAATCATTGAAGTATGCATATATTCTGAAAATTCACAGTTTTTATGCATATATTCTGAAAATTCATAGTTTTTATGCATTAATATGCACTGATGTTAAAAAGGACTAAAATATGCAATTACATATGTATCTGCATATAATCCAAGCCCTACTTATAACACTTGACACCAATAACCAAGGCTTCTGACTTCAATTTCAAATTTTTAATTTCTGTTGCCGTATTTCTCCGAAAATAAGACACTCTCTTATTTCCAGGGCATGTCTTATTTCTGCATGAACAAAAACCTACACTTTTTCATTCATTCATGTACAAAATAGCTGCATCTATTTGCACTTTGAGTTACTAACAATTGATACCACATTGTTTTGATACCTTTACTTCTCACCAGTGGCGTAAAAATGGGGGGGCGTCCGACCCCATTGGATGTCGAAACGCTTTGTTTTCTTTAAGGCCGTGTCACATAATCTTTTTTAAAGCCACTTGAGTCCCTTCATGAGTTTTGAATTGCTACGCTACTGCTTCTCACATTTATTTTAAGTATTACAGTTTTTCAAATTATCAAATATACATGTGCAAATAAAAATGTACAAAATATAATTTTATGTCCAATAACAAACAAAAAAGAACTCGATAAAATATTGCATGAAAGATGAACATATATACTTGAGAAATTGCATATGGGTATATGTTTGGGTAGTTGCACATACAATAGAACCTGTCTAAAGCAACCACCTTTGGGACCAGACTGCAATGGCCACCATAGACAGGTGGCCACAATACACGACAGACTTTGGTATAGGCAAGACTAAGTCCTTATCCCAGTTCTTTCTTATAAAAAGCTGTCACTTTATTTAGATGATCATTTTACCAGGTTCCACTGCATATTTGGGCCATTTATATATGCATATTATTTTATAATTCAATACGTCTGTCGTGCGTTGTCATGAACGTAACAAGTGCGTCCGTCCGTCCATCAGCGTAGAGTTGTCAAAATTATTGAGGGGACCCAAGTGCTTATTTTGTGCATATCTATATTACAGTATATGTAAAATTGCAATTTATTTCAAATTATTAGGGGGTGGGCGTGCTTAGGCTCATATAATTTTACGCCTATGCGTCTGGCTAACAATTTTAACAAGGGCTTATTTTGGGTGTAAAGCTTATATTACGAGTATCCCGAGAAATCGTGTTGGGACTTATTTTCGGAGCAACACGCTAGTTATGAAGCGTCATGACAAGTTAAACAATTCTTCACACTTTCAATTGAGCAACATTATTTTAAATTAGTAGTTATTTTATTTTTTAAATATAACTATTGTTAACGATGCTATAACACTCCGTCATATGAACTCATATAAAGACGCATACGTGTACTCAAAAAGTTCATAAAGTGGGGGTTTATAGAGCTACAACTACATATATTCATATGTTAAGATATACACAATTTCATTGCAATGGGGGTTACAACCCCCATCAACACCTCCCCTGTGTACGCCGGTGTAAAGACGGCAGAATTGGAACCAAGTTTAGTGATGTCAGAAAGATGAAATTTTAATTGCATTTTGCGTCGATAGATGGCGCCAGAGAGGTATAAATGAGTGAGTGGCAGAAGGCGGGTTGCTTGAATCTAATTCTGGGCGGTAATTCCTACTTCCTTAAAAAAAATTGCTTCACGCACGCAACATTTCGTTCGCGGATGCAAATTAATTTCAAAATTATGAAATTTCTGGGCGGTGCGCAAAAAATTTTCTTTAATGACATCACGCCCGACAAAACTTCGTCAATAGTTCTTCGAAAGGTTGTAACGATCTTTTTAGGAACGAACGACCCACTAAGATCGTTCGTTCCTAAAAGGATCCGCAAGGTTCCAAGATGCAACGTTCATCAAAATTTCGAGTTCCTATTTAAAATTAATTTGCTGTCCTCAAAATTTTGACATATATTCTGCACCAGTTCAAATTTTCAGCTCAGAGACTATCTTCTTTGGCGATTTTTGCAGGAGCCCGAGCCAACCACCCAGTACACTTTAAATCAGTGTTTCCCAACGTGGGGAACACGCCCCATGGGGCAATTTGAAAATGGACTCCACTGTACATAATGTAATAAAACTGTAATAAATGTAATAAAAATGGGACCACTGTACATAACTAATGCAATATATATAACTAATATAATGTACATAATTAATGTAATATATATATATAATATAATTTTGTATTTAATGTGTTTTAGTCATAAAATTATTGTAATGCAAAATCTTTGGTTACTATAAAAGTGGGTCGCGGCTTGAAAAGGCTGGAACTACCACTTTAAATAGAAGATCCCTCCCCCATCAGCTTCTCAATTTCAAATGAAAAATCTGTCACTTTTCTTACCTTGGGGTAATAACAATATCTCTGCTAAGTTATTGATAATTAATCAATTTCACTTTTTTTCAGTAAATAATATTTATAATTAAAAATTCTGATAAGTAATAGTAGGATTCATCAGGTTACAGTAACGTAATTCAAAACTTATGGGGACTCAAGTGGTTTTAAAGAAGATCACGTGATACGGTCGTAGAGAAAATAATGTGTTTTGATATCCAATGGGGGCTTGAGTCCTGTAAGCCCCGCCCTTTTCCACGCCCCTGATTGAGTATACAGAAACTCCATAAGTGGGTGGGGGGGTTACAGAGCGCCAACCCATAGGTATATATAAAATTTTCACCGTAAGGGGAGTTTACAACCCTATGAACACCCTGCATGCGCCTGATTAGAAAGAATTAAAACTGTTTGATTCGCCGATATCTTATATGTCGTCTCTAGTCGTCTGAGTATCTTTGGGGTCTTGAACCCCCATGGGCATATAATTATATTAGTCTGCGGGGCCTGAGGCCCCCAATACATTTTTACATATATATACACACATATGCATATAATATGTAGTTGAGCACGCCAGCGATTTTGAATGATATGGACTCCATCATCTTCTACATAGACGTTTAAATTTTCAAAATTTTCCAATATGCAAAATATATAATGCACAAAAAAATTGCCAAATTGTGGCCCTCCTATTTGGGTTGTGGCCTTGGACCCGGGTCTGATTGATCTTCCCCGATAAGGCAGCTCTTCCATCCTACTCGCATTCTTATATTTGATCTCACAAACGTAAATTGCTTTCTCTTTTTTAAGTAAATGTCATCTAAATTTTTTTTTTAATTTAACGATGGTCCCCACACACTTCAGGAACATATTGTGTATTTTATCACACTGTAATATTTAGCTGCTTATGCACGAGAGGAAATTAAATACTTAACATTATAGCTTGATATGGTAACAGGCATATATTTGGCGGGAAGCATAAATATGTCAATTATCATATCAATATATTAATTCTTTTTCCGATCCTCCATCTGCTGTTGTAAGCAATAATATAATTAACACATTAATTATATTAGCCTAACGTTTGTTGTCAATTTCTCATTTAATTACAAATAAGCAGGGACGGACTGGGTCTTCTCAAAGGGCGCATACCTTGGATTTTCGGAGGGCGCAAGTCCTATCGCCCATGAGGGCGCCTACCCGGGCGGGGGGCGCGGCCCAGTCCGCCCCTGCAAGTAAGTCAAAGGAACGTTTTTTAAAGTTCGATGCTTTATCAATAATAATCGTATTAAATCGATTGGCACTTGTTTGTCATACGCGATTTAAATTAATTTGATTTTATTTGAAAAAGTGTTTTACCGAACTAGTAAATGTCGGTGAATCGTTTTTCCACATGCTTTAAAAATTGGTTTGAAAACATGGTTTGAAAATCCGTTTTACAGTTAAATAATCCTTTACTTTTGATTTTGATAAGATTGTCCTCCCTCTGCCGTTAGAGATGGAAGGGCAAGACAAAATTTTTCCACCATTCGCCCGCGATTTTGTTCATTATGGAAATGATTTTAAAGTCGAAATGTTTTTCTCAGCGCTCTATTGACTACCATTGCCACCGATTGCTTAGTGTGGTCGCCGTATGTGTATGATAAGAAAATATCTCCCAATAAACAGTCCTGGAGAATGCGGATGAGTTCTCCACCTTAAAGCATTATCCATTCTAGTGATATACCGGGACAAAAAACGGGAAACTTTAATGAGTGATTTTGCCGGTCAATAAATAATCGAACCCTAAAGAGAATGGCCGCCCAAAGAAAATGAAATGTGATTCACCAATCATAATTTCGCGGCTCTATTTTTTCTTCATCTTCTTTCTCTCTCTCTCTCTCCTTATTGTCGCCTCCTTTTTCTTCTGGAAGAAAAATAGGAAGTGAGAGATTCGGCTATTGTTTGAAAACGCTAATAAATCAGCGCGAGCGAAGATTACCCTTCCTCTTCCTTTTTCTTTAATTTTTTGCCCCTTTTTGTTTATGACCCGACGTCCGATAATTATTCACAACTAATGGCCAATGCGAATTAGCGAAAGCTTCTTGATTGATGGATCACATAAATATCCCTTCTCAGAACATCGAAGGAGAACAGAGAGGTGCAGAAAAAAAAGGCCGCCGAAAACAAATTAAAGGCCGGAAAAAAATGAAGAGGAGTTAAAAAAGGTTCTGGGAGATAAAAGAGTCCGGAATGGCCGCTCGCCGGATATTTATGTTCTTGTCAAAACTGGATTGCCCAGCATCATGAAGTAACCTCATCTGTCCCGTTTTCCACGAGCCCGGACCGTCATTAATTCCGGAGCCATTCAGAACGCCTGGAAAACAATCTAATTAATCCCTTAAAAATTAACCCAGGCGAATGAGAAAAGAGGAGGAAAAAATGACAATGAATGTCTTTGGATGACGTTCAAATGTCATTATTCAACATATTCAGTCACAGCAACGCGGGAAAATTCCAATTTTTCCATATTTTTTCCGCATTTTTGTTCCCCCACCACACTGTCCTCATGACGATGAGCTCCTCATGCTCCCTCATCAATTCATTGGCTATTTTTGCGTGAGAAAAGAGATTTTTTTTTCTTAGTCCTATCGCACAAAAGAAACTTTTGTAGGAGTGAAACATTTATCTAAGGGGATGAATGCCTGAAACTTTTTATTTCCAACAATATCGTCCGGATAACCGGAAAAAAAACCTGTAATTTGTTTTGTTATCCGGCAATTAATGAACTACAATATTCATTATGAATTAGCACCTTGCAGGTTATTTTTTTATGGTGGATGAAATGGGAAAAAAAATCTATTCTTTGTACAAAGAAAATGTAAGCTTCCATTTGCAGAACGAATGTTGTGTACTCGGACAATTGTGTTATATATTTATGGGGAAAAGTATCTGAAGAAAAGTATCAATACCGTAGATACTACTTAGATTAGTGGCGTACACAGTATAGTCACAAGTAGAGCACCTCTTCAGGAGCGGATCCAAGGAACTATTCAAAGGCACCCTCAAAATATAAAAGAAAGTAAGTCAATACGTTGAATTGCCCAACCGCGTGAGGTTGAAAATACAATATGGCGGCCAAAAACTTTAATTTATTTACTGATTTACGGAGCATCACTACTATATAGGGAAGTTTGGATTGTTGTTGGCTCGCTGGCTATAACCCACATTCTACAATAACAGAAAAAGCCCTTTAAAAAGCTCGTCGTTATACGAATGATTTATAATCATTTTTAACAGTTCTTTCTTTCAGTTCTTCTTACTTTCCGTGGAAAAACCTTTTTTTGGATTCATCTGCTTAAAAGATTTTAGTTTCTGCACACCAAGAGACCAACATCCGGCCTAGTAGAACATGCTTGATGCATATTATCAGCAATAAATCTCGCAGGCTAGCTGCTTTAAATCGTAAATTTGTAAAGCCGAACCTCTTGTGCTCTCAGAGACGAGTTACCAACACAAACAGTCCTGTGTATTGCTTCGTGGATTAAGCCAGGTTTGATTCTGGAACACAGCAGGCAACTGCTGAGTTATAGGAGGAATGGCTCGTCCCTCTGCTATCGGTGTCAGGAGACAAAACCATTGGCTCTCTCCATGTTGGAATTTATGACGTAGGTGAAGAACATCGTATTTCTTTCAAATGGCCGTTGTCTTTGAGTGTCTTGACTGAGACTGCCCGACGTTATTTCCTAACTGCCATCAGGGAAGAAAAAATGGCGATGGATTTGTAGTCCTCAAAACGCGAAAGGTCTTGTATGGGTGAACTGTGGCCCGTAAACATTGTTGGAGTGATTAAGATGCATCCGTGTTTCCTGAGCACAGGTAGTGATAAAGGAGGCTTTAGAAATGATGGGAAAGTCCATAAATACTTGCTTGTCTCCTTTTATGGCTGCAAATGCGAGAAAACACTTGTCCATTACTGATTATATTTCACTACACCACATGCACATTGAAATATATTTCCAAGTCTATTTACTTAACTCCCATGATCCGTCGCCTCGGTCCTGCGCGGCAGTCCTTACATGATATCATTCGATTTTACATGTAGTTTGGTTTGTGTAATTATTAGTAGCATCATCAGTATCATCAATAGCCTATTAGTTTAAACTTCACACTTTGTGCCATATACGAGATGCAATTGCTTCTTTGCCTTCGCCTAAATCTTCTATGAGAAATGGGAAGAATATGTGGAATGATAAGATGGAAGAATAATGATGATAAGATGGAATGATAAGATGGAAGAATATATATGGGAAGTAATATTATTTCAGTTCGAAGCAACTAACGATTTGTTAAGAAACTTTTTTGCATTAGATATGCAACAAAAAGCAACTCTTATTATATATATATATGTAACAAATGCTGGCTTTTATAATAAACGTATAACAAAAATATATAAATTTTCATTCGATATGTAACAAATAGAAACTTTTATTAGATATGTAACAAATAGTAAATGTTACTAAATATGTAACAAGATCTAGAACACACGTTAAATGTCACGAAGACAGTAGTAACAAAGAAGCAATGTCAAAAAAAAAAAAAGTTACCGATTAACTGCTTGCTGTAGTCCGCGGATTGATTCCCTAGGTGTTATAAGAGGTTCAGATTCCTCAGAAAATTGCAGGTCCCAGCGTAAAGTGACCCTTGCTGTCCTTGCGCCATAAAGTTCACAAACAAACACTGATTTAATTAACTAAATAAATAAAAGATGAAGGAATGCTGCCGACGAGTAGGAAAGCTTGTGTGATCATTTTAAATTTGATATTTTACCAGTGTTTAACCTTTTGTATGTAAATTTCCTCCCTGGTACCCTGTATTTTATTTCTAGGATTAAAAAAATGACCTGAGTACAATATTACATTATACAATAAAGTTCTTCAATGGTATAAATGCCAAAGGTAAAGAGAAGATACCGAAGTTAAATTAAAACTAAGCATTTCTAAACAAACTTATATAGGTATTAATCGATCATTAATCGATACTAACGATACTAACGATCCTAATAATCGATAAAATATCGATAATCAATACTAACGATATTAATCGATCATTTGGCATTTCTTGCTTATCTTCGATTTTTGAATGAATGAAAATGTTTTATTTAGGTCTACTACCGCATTATAGACATACAGATAAACCAGTAAAATATAATTATAAATTTCTGCTTCCCAGAGCTTTAAGGTAAGTTCTTTTTTTTTGTGTAAAAGGGCTATAAGGCCACCATAATGAACATGATGACGGGCATAGTTTACTGATGCTAACGCATTTGACTAATAACGTGTATATTTATTTTGACCACCATTTAGAAGCCTCATGAACATTATGGGAAACATAACGTCACACATAAAAGGTAAATGGACCAAATACTGTGAGGAAAGTATATAAAGGCCACTAAAAACTTATTTCTTTGTATTCACACTGCGTTTTTTAGCGGCCCTGTGCGGCCGCCCGGCGCGCACGACCTTGGTACCACATGACCCATGAAGGAATCTTGAGACCACAGGTGTACGCAGTGAGGTCGATGGGGATTTTAATCCCTCATGGAGAGGAAATTTTGTAATTATACATATGAATATATGGAGTTATATCTCCCCATTATAAGCCTCCAGCCCCTCCCCCCCTTAAGAACTTTCTACGCACGCCCATGCGTGAGACTTAAAATATATAAATATGAATTTCTTGGTGTACGTTTATTTAGTCTATGACTCTTGTTATTCAGAAGCAGAGATTAAGTTTCTGGCACGTGGCTTCGCCTACGTTCGTTTATGTCTTGCGGCGTAAGTGACAGCAAAGATCATGATGTTGAGGAACCTACAATTTTCCGACGAATGGGAACCTTTTAGGTAACTAACCTCGGAGTACGGTGAACTGTTTGTTATTCGGAAACTATTTCTTTTTTTTTAGGGGGAAGGGGGTCGCATTAATAGTGTGGTAGGTGAAGGCGTTAATACTGCGCTATCTCAGGGCCTAGGTCTATTATTATTATTATTATTATAGTTAAACTCTTAGATATCTGACCTGAGTTCGGAACCGCATGAATGCTGATGAATTCAATTCTGTTGAGAAGTCACGTTATTAATTTGTTTCATGGCAGATTTTTAACAAGCATTTTCAGAAACTGAAGTTTTAAGAGAGCCAAATAAATGTAATAAATTTAAAAAAAAGTACCCGTTGAGAATTAGAGATCAATTTTAATGACTATTGATTCTAATACGCCAATACAATGTTTTAACGAATCTAATGAAATATTAGACGACTTACAAAGACGCAAAACGAACGCTGGTCAGATACTTTAACGATTGGCAAGGAATTTGTGTTGATTGGAAAACGATGAAATAGCATTTTTATTTGAGGGAAAATAAATTTCACGCTATACCGCTTTAATCCTTGACTATCAAATTCATAATTGCAGATTCATTGTTGTAAGAATATACATTCTCTGGGCTTGGAGAGCGTGGCCATATAAGGGCCGAGATTCCAACTTCAACATTGTCTATCATGCGCAGGTGCTCCCGAAGTCCGTGACTCATCTTTTCTCTCATTTGCATCAATCCATCAATTGGCACCCACAGAGGATGAATGCGAATATTAAGCAGCAGTTCAGACTCTTTACCAATGGCAGATAAAAGAGTTTGTGGAAGATATGTGGCAGAAACAATGACTGAAAGTGGTTGTCTCATAGCAGCTGCTGGGTCAAGTTGTAGCGTTTCCGGCCATTTTTCAGTGGGAGAAGTTGACAGGTGCTGGAGAAGAGGTGTATGTGCTAAGGTTCTTAAAATGGCGGCGCTGCATCAAGATCGTGGGTGTGCCACCGTAACGCCTTAAAGCACTGAAGGTCGAGGCAATGGCAGAAAGATACATCTTGGCTGTTTGGCTATGCAAATCAGCTTGTTTAGCGAACAAACATGACAATTTTGAAGTCTCATCTTCTTCAACTTTATTTCCGGCCTGGATGGATCTCTGGGCGGGTCTCCAAGCTCCTGTCTTTTCCACGATAATGCGTAACGGACGAATAACCGAAGGTGAGGCTGGAATACGAAATAGCTGTCACTGCGCATCAGTGAAATTGACTTGAGAAGGTATTACTCTTCTAGAACGCACGAGGAGAAACTGATTTTAAAAGGAAATTAAATATCAGGGTTGAATCTTTATTGTCTATTTCCAGTCCTTCGTATTGATGACGAGATGGATTGCGGTTACGGCGAGCGATTGCATTTCAGCACTTTTATCTTCTTAAAGAAGGTGTAACGTTCCATCCCTTACCATTCGTAATGGCAGAGTGATTAAGTACCAGAACAGATTAATTTTTACATTGCAAATTTGTGGTTTTCGTCCAACTAAATGTCACCGTTTTCGTTCGAGGCCATCGCGTGGAAGTTTAGCAATATTTATTGCATTTGCGAAATGATCATTATTTTAATAAATTTTTTTTGATCTCAGTCTATTTGTCCCATATCCATAGTCCTGTAAAATCTGCACATAAAAATGGCCATTTTAATATTTTGTCGTTTTCTATAACCTTCTTTTAAACTTTTGCATTTACATGACAATAGAGGTATTACATGTAAACTATAAAATAATTAAGAGTTATTGTTCAGAACGTTTCTAACATTTTTCGAAGGGAAGAATTTGGTGCGAAATTGATCCACCTTCGAAATATAATTTCGTATGCTGTAGGAAGTTTTTGCTATTAGCTAATTGTTTAACTTAGGGGGGAGACTTCAAGTATTACGTAAGCACCTTTGGGGAGAGAGGGCATTGCTGTTGTGCTTATTTTCCTGTTAGCCCATGTTAATTTTTGCTTAGGAGGGAGAGGGGTATAAAATGGCCAAAATATTGCTTATGTAATACTTGAAAGCCCAATAGAGTAAATTGCAATTCAATCTTAAATAAGCGAAAAAGGATTTGAAATATTTTGACATAAATTCTACGGAACTTAGTTCGACTTAAAGTAAATTCTAGAATTTAAAACACATATATAGTGATGGCTTTAATCAGAGAAAAATGACCAAGGACAACGATTAAAGTTAAAGTCTTTGAAAAATATGTCTGCAATATCCTAGACAAGAAACAATGGAAGTGCCGATGTCAAGTCCCTGAGCCCAAATAGGGGGATATCGTGGAAGAAAAGGATGAGGAGGTAGAGAAAAGAATAAAGGTCAATTTACATCCTTATGTAAGGTAACTTTCGCGCATGTGCGCGATGCCATCTAGTTAATCAATTCTCAATTTCATTTAGGTTCGATCAATTATAAATTGCATAACAATGTTAATTCCCATTCATGACAAATTCTTGATTAATTGTAGTTCACGAGATTATTGACCGATATCAAATCATCCTAGGGCATTAATCAGTTTCAGAAGATTTTTGATTAGTGGTCAATTATAGATCACTTCAGGCCCTTGATCACTATCAGATTACTTTAGAACATTCATCACTTTCCGATAACTTTAGAATATTCATCTCTTTCAGATCACTTTAAAACATTCATCATTTTCAGATAACTTTAAAACATTCATCACTCAGATCATTTTAGAATATTCATCATTTTCAGATCACTTTAGAACATTTATCACTTTCAGATCACTTTAGCTTCAGTACGTTTTAATTGACCTACTAGTTTAGGATTGCTGTTCAATTGTATCATTTCTGAAGAACTCAACTTGTTTGTTGCAACAATTATAGACAAAATGTCTACTGATGGAATTACTCAGAATACTGATGGGAAATTCTCATTTTATCGAGCTAATTGGAACATCGTCGCAAAAATATTCAAATACAACAAGAGGTGCAAATTACTACTGGTTTCATGAAAATTGAAGCAATATATTTTCCTTGTCTGCATATCTGTCCTAGGAGAAAAGAACTTGATTTTTAGAGTTGCTTTTTTTGCGTAGGTTTCCGGTTTTCCTCATTCCGGTTTCAGATCTTATCTGACGCAGAGACAAATGAACCTAAATATACGAAAAACAGATTAGGAGTAAACTTATAATCTGTTTTTCGAGATATTGCGCAATTTGGACAAATTAGAATGAAACTGAAATCACAATATGCTAATCAGTTGCCAGTCATCCGAGCTATCATGAAATGGTAAAACGGGAAAAAGGGGAAAAAAAAACAAAAAACGAACTGGGGTGAATTGTCTGGGTTAATTCAATCCCAAACTTAATTTGCTCCGTCGAAAAATGTTTTCCCCCATCTCGCCAAAAAAAAGTCCCTTTTTTATTAGCTTTAGCCTAATTGTTTTATAATCATACTTGAAGTAGCCGGCTATCCCATCGTTGAGTCAATGTGTTAATAACCACCGTTGACAGCCCCAAAAACTGAATTTTTTGACATTTCCTCAAATAAAGTATTTCTCGCTACTTTATTTAATTAAATCCCCATTTGCGAAAGGCTTTTCCCTTTTTTTCTGTGCTTCCTTTTCCGAGGGGAAATCGATTTTCCCCCCCAAACCTCCTGTGAAAAAAAAGAACATTTTTTCATACTTCCAGATTTAAAAAATCGGAAAAAAATGAATGCTTTGGATGTTCTTCCTCATTATCTGATTTCCGTTTTGCTTTTACAAAGTCAGACTGAGAAAAAGCCCGTGTTTATCTTGATTTCTTGTATGCATTGAATAAATTAAAAAAGATCGTGGTGCAATGGGAACACATTTTAGCATGTTCCCGTTATTGGTGATATTTGAGATAACGCTTGGTTTGTAGCGATTGTCAATAGCTTTTTTTTTTTTCCTTTCACTTTGTGGTGGCTGTACATCCGATGCTATTATTAACATAATTGAGTTCCACACACGTTTTGGCATGAAGAATTGCGATACTAAATTTATTTGAGCATTTGCGAGTCTAAAAAATCGAGGCATCTGATACGAAAATGCCTTTATTTTATTACTACAAAATTTCTTCCACTCAGTTTTCAAATATCATAATGTTGGTACGTTTGGTTCGAAATCTTAATATTCCATCATTTCCCAACTGAAATAAACTCTCTTACTTACAGCTGTTAATGTCTATTTCAAATTATGGTATATTTCATATTAATGACTTTTTCAAATCAGCGTTCGTTTCAAATTATCATTTATTTTAAGTTGATGTTTGTTTAATATTAATGTCTATTTCACAATGTCCATTTTACTATGTCCATTTTAGGATAATGTTCATATATTTTTACCTACTGTTTCTTTCAGACAATGTCTATTTCACAAATTAATGTCTATTTCAGGGCAGTCATATATTTCTATCTACTGTTTCTTTCAGACAATGTCTATTTCACAAATTAATGTCTATTTTAGGGCAGTCATATATTTCTATCTACTGTTTCTTTCAGACAATGTCTATTTCACAAATTAATGTCTATTTTACTGTTTTTTAAGATAATGTATATTTCAAACTATTGTCAATTTCAGGCACTGTCTATTTCATACTAATATCTATGTCGTACTAATAATACCTATTTCATGCTAATATTTATGTCGTACTAATATTTATTTTATACTAATATCTATGTCGTACGGATTTTTATTTCATTCTAATATCCATATTGTACTAATGGCTATTTTATACTAATGTCTATTTCTTACTAATATCTACATCGTTACCCATGCCTATTTCATACTAATATCTATACCGTTACTAATGTCTATTTCATACTAATATCTATATAATTACTCATGTCTATTTCATACTAATATCTATATCGTTACTCATGTCTATTTCATACTAATATCAATACCGTTACTAATGTCTATTTCATACTAATAACTATATAGATACTCATGTCTATTTCATACTAATATCTATATAGTTACTCATGTCTATTTCATACTAATATCTATATCGTTATTCATATCTATTTCATACTAATATCTATATCGTTACTCATGTCTATTTCATACTAATATATATGTAAAATATATGGTTCACATAAGACCTACCGTAGAAATATATTTTGAATATATTTTTAACATCAAAGGAAAATTTCCTTCGTTGTGTATAATTTTAGGCAAAACGAAAACATAAAATAAAATTCTAAAATAATTTATTTTGAAAGAACTATTTTCCAGGGGTGCTCAGCCCCCTCTAGACCCAGCCTGACCACGTCCCCTCTCCAGAGTAATATTAATTTTAAACTTATGTAATTTATTTATTTGACAGTCGATTGAAAATAATGGTGTCTCACATTCGGGAATAGTAAGAAATGGTATTATGTTGTTTGATGTAAAACTTAAAACATCCTTTGAATACGTTTAGCAAGTTCCAACGAGTGAAGTTAAAGGAGTGAATTATTCTTTTGTTTTCTAATATTCATGAGATAATATCAGATGCAAACTTCACAAACTATGTTAACTATAATTATATATATAATATTTCTTTTTAATGTGTTGCAATGGAACATATAAGTTGATATACAGGGTTCCAAGAAAAATCCTAATGCGGCCAGTAACCTTTGAACGAAGAAAGCTCTTGCACCAAAAGTTAGGTATTGGTATAGTAAAATGACTATGCACTATCAGATGAGATAGACAGCAGCGCCCCTGGTGGCGAATTGAGGACGTTAAAAAAGTTGTTTCGAAAAATAATACAATTTCAGTAAAAAGTTGAAGAGCGTCCTTTAGTTTGTAAAAGACATACGGCTCACATGCAGCGTGTACACGTACTGACACAAACTGAGGTAATCTGGAAGTTTCAATGCATAGCTTTTAGTTAATGCTTTCTGATATTTTAAAAGTCGAGTTGAAGTGTTCTTATAGGAGAGAGAGATCTTCAACTCTTTAAAGCGCTTGAAAGCATAAACTGAAAGCTATGCATCGTAACTTCCAGAATACCTCAGTTTGGGATAGTATGTGTATATACTGCGTTTGAGCCGTGTGTCTTTTCTTACTAACTGAAGGATGTTCAACAACTTTTTAATTATATTGTTGTATATTCTACGTTGTTATACATGTGTTGGTATGTAGATTTTCAACCATAAAGCACATTTAGAATTAGATAATAGTGTAAAATGCATGTAGATATGTGTTCTAATATTTTAAAACGTAGTGATATGTGCACCAATGTAAAACCCGTGCAGACACTTGTGTGCGTTGTAATGAAGAACACGTATCAACTTACGTTCAATTGCATGATGTTTGCATATTTACGAAGAAGTTATTTTTCATACGCACGCGCACATACATGCAGAAATATAGTTACTAATTGAAGATGTAAGTATTGAAGAAATGCAGTAATTCATCCAGTTGAAAATCATATTTATTAATACTTTAAATATTCGGAATAGTTAATTAAAATGCCAGAAAGGTATATGATTTAATACAACGTTAAAATAAATTTAGCACACCTTTCTGGCGGAGCTTTCGTAGTATCCGTATACACATCGATAATAAACAAAAGACTGATTATTATTTTAGAAATCGAAAACCAAATAAGCACAATGTTGCTAAATATAAAAAGTGAAATTAGAATTATACAATAAATATTGCCAGATACAGAAAGTGAAAATATGTACATTTAGAAAACATTAGCTAAAAGAAATAATTTATTATTTTGCCAATTTTAGAAATTGAACTTTTTAAGTTTATTTTCTTGCTTTTCTAAGTGGCAACAGCCTGCTATATATACAGCCTGCGAACATATCTACGTTCACAGGAAATAAGTAGTTAAGTCAAAAAACGGCAAAAAATTCGTGCACATGATTTCAATGCATAGCGTTTCAGCAAATTAATTATTTTTCAAACAATTAAATTTAGAACGTTATTTGGGTAATATTGATTGCCAATGTTAATTTTTGTTTACCAGGAGGAGGAGGTTTGAAATGGCCAAAATATTGCTTACGTAATACTTAAATCACCCTTTAATACTTAACCAGTTATTCCTCGTGACCACATGACCACAGACATAGCCTTTCTATTGTGGACAATATACACAATATACATACACACACATACACATAATATATACACATAGACGTATATACACAGACCTCCCCATTTTTAAGAAAATGGGCCTGCTCTTCCTCTAACTTTTTCGGAAGATGAGGTATTTTTGCTCTTGTTGCCGTAAAATGACGTTTCTTAAAAAACAAATTATTTATTTATTTTAAATCCAAGCGCAAATTGCGAAATTCAAATAGATCCCGCGCGTCAGACCCTAAAAACTAGATTTCCTCTGGTACGTATAAAAACTTTTATATCTTCTTAAACGCCTTTGTATAAAAAGATTAAACTTGACAGAGGCCTGCCGTTCAGGGAACAAACTGTTTTTAAGGCTCCCTAGACCGTGGCATTCCACTTTTTTTCGAAGATACATTTTCAGTGCGGTCAGTACGATTGGTAACAGTATGTCTTTGACAGGGTGTTGTGTTTGTTAGAAGGCTGGGTGGTATTAAGGGCAGAGCGTTCAGTCTTCCTGCTAGACAATGTCTCCCATCCGTCAACGTCCAGGATCATGGACAAAGAAAAGAATTATTCCTCAAATATTCGTCCTCCACCCTACTTTCTAATTTCGGAGGCTTTCCACGACTGTACTTTCTCTCTCTCTCTCTTTTCCATTGTCCATTTTTCTTTCGATGCATACTTCTCTTTGCCCGTCTGTCTCTCACTATCCATCAAGGACTGACGTTTTGTGCATGGACCAAAATTTCCAGGACTCCCGTCCGTGACGTGGCCTTGCTGCCGTTGAACATGGACATGATCGACGACGAAGGGCATGTCCGTAGAATTATGGGCGCCGTGCGTGTCCTGTTTTTGGTGTTGCTGCCTGTTCCATGTGATCTTTTCCTCCCCCCCCCTCCTCTTTCGTATTAAAAGAGGGGGCCGTTCCTTTGCGAACTGAGCGTTTACTTAAAGGACAAAACATCCTGCGAAAATACCTGGGCAAAGAGGGATTATCAACTAACCGAACTGATCTCACAATTCAACAATTAAAAATTTATTCCACAATTCATTAATTCTAAACTGATTCTACAATTTATTAATCCCAAACTATTTCCATCAATTTCTAATTAATTCCATAATTCATTTATTCCGCAAAGCCACGCATTCCTTCCAAACCATAATTCATTAATCCCGGAATGTAATTCCATAAGCCGCGCATTCCAAACCATAATTCTATAATTCATTAATTCCGAAATTTAATTCCATAAGTCGCGTATTCCTAACCATAATTCCACAATTCGTTAATTTCAATCTAATTCTATAAATCAAACAACAATATCAATCAACGTTTATTGGCGTAGTGATACCAACGCCGATGGTATGGCGTGATTAGATGGTGAAACGTTCGAAAGAAAATAAACATTTCTGCCTTCGGTGGGACCTGAACCCACGATTCTATAGGCATATGTAGAAAGTTCGTAAAGGAGGATTGTGGGCTCAATGGGGGGAGGGGAGGGGGGTAACAGAGCTACAACTCAGATATTGCCATGTTAAATATACAAAATTTCACTTCTTTTCATCAACACCCCTCTGCGTACGCCAATGTTTAATTTCAAACTATAATTCCATAATTCACTCATTTCAAACTATAATTCCATAATTCACTTATTTCAAACTATAATTTCATAATTCACTTATTTCAAACTATAATTCCATAATTCACTTATTTTAAACTATAATTCCCTAATTCACTGATTTCAAACTATAATTCCATAATTCACTTATTTCAAACTATAATTTCATGATTTCAATCTGATCCCATAATTCATTAATTTAAATCTATTTCCATAATTCAATAATTTCAATCAAATCTCATTAATTTTAATCTAATTCCATAATTTATTTATTCCAAACCATGAACCTATAATTCATTAATATCAAATTAATTCCATAATTCAGCAATTCTACAGAACGACGCAGTATCTACTTGTGTTGACTCCCGTTAGTGCAATGAAGTGTACAGAAATGAGCTTTATCTTGAGATTTCTTCAATAAAATAATTAGTTTTCGAAATTACCAATATCTAATAATTTGAGCGCAGTTACTGGTAGTAAATATCATCATCGTTGGATTTATAGGTAGTTCAATATGGTTAACTCGAAGTTGAAGGGCTCATAGATCTAGTTCAAATTATCCAACAATTCGAATTCGAAATGTTTTAATATGGGCACTGTTGCGATCACCGGCCCAGGGGAGAAGTTCGAATTACCCACGAATTCCTGATTAATTCGTGGGTAATGCGGCCCAGGAGAGAAGTCCGAATTACCCATGAATTCGAATTAAACACGTTTGAATTATCCAAGTTAGATTGTAAAACCTTATACAGTATTTATCTTATGTGTAAATTTAGGATTTGGTAATTTCTGGGTAATTCGACCCAGGGGAGAAACGAATTACCCACGAATTCAAATTAAACGCGTTCGAATTATCCAAGTTAGACTGGAAAGCTTTATGTATTATTTATCTTAGGATTTGGTAATTTCTGGGTAATTCGGCCAAGTGGAGGTCCGAATTACTCACGAATTCGAATTAAACACGTTCGATTTCTCCAAGTTAGACTGTAAAACCTTATACAGTATTTATCTCATGTGTAAATTTAGGATTAGCTAATTCCTAGGTAATTCGGCCCAGGGGAGAAGTCCGAATTACCCACGAATTCAACTTAAATGCGTTCGAATTATCCAAGTTAGACTGGAAAGTTTTATATACATTATTTATCTTATGTGTAGATTTAGGATTTGGTAATTTTTGGGTAATTCGACCAAGTGGAGAATTACCCACACAAGTCCGAATTACCCACGAATTCAAATTAAACACGATTATGTTCACGATTCGAATTAAAACGATTCCTCTAAGTTAAATTGTAAAACTTTAAACAGTATTTATCTTACGTGTAAATTCAGAAGAGATAACATATTAGTTGTTTTTCCAAGGGATCTAGACTCAACAAATCGAAAATTAAACCCTGTTTGCTTTCAAAGAGAAAATTGAAGCCCTCGTTGGCTTATAGCGATAATGTTTCTGGCGAATTATCGTAATTAGTTAGAAACAAATATAAGATAGTTAACATTTTTATTAAAAGTTCCCAAAAGCAATAATTTGATTATTAAAAATTAAAACCTTTTGCCAAACACGGCTCTTATAAACTGACTTTCACGTAATTTCAACTGTCCTAAAATTGTAAGTATGGATTTTTCAAATTAGTTTCACACTTTAATTCCAAAGAGCTTTCTAATTTTTAAGGGACACCCCTCTTGTCCTCAGTGTCTTCATCAGGGACCTTGTCTACGTTTCAGCCTACAACATTGGGAAAAAAAGTGACAGCATTACATTATCACAAACAGTGCTTCAGACAGGTTTAAGCTGTCTACAGACTGTAAAATACATCTTTGAGCTTTGTACCCATGTTCAGGGGCGGACTGTGTCCTCTCAAAAGGGGGGCATACCTTAGATTGTCGGAGGGCTCGAGTCTTTGTCCATTTAGAGACGCGAACCCTATCGCCCATGAGGATGCAGCGGCCCGAGGGCCGGCTGACCCCTGCCCATGTTGCATCCTTGCCCATTTACCCAATTTATTCTAGCTGACTGCGGCCCTAAATGCATTCCTGGCATCAGCTTTTCTTCCCTCCCATTTTATATCTAAGTAAATGGAAAAAATTTTGCACACTGCATCACTACCAATGCATCTCTAGCAAAAAAATTATTTCAGTGCATCATACATCTCGGTCGTTGAATTTCCCCAAGTATCAATAATGCTAAAAAAAAGCAGAGACCTTTGAGCTAAATACGTGACTATTACATAATAGAAACTAAATAGAAATAAGATACAAAGTACCAGGGAAGAAATTTACATACAAAAGTTAAACCCTTGTAAAATAGCAAACGAAAAAGATCACCCAAGCTATCGGACATGTCAGCAGCAGTCCTTTATCAGGAGCAATTAGCATTAACAGGAGTAATTAGTATTTTGTAATTTAAAGTAATTAGATTTATAATTAGCAATTTCATCAGGAGTAATTAGTAATTAACATTACTCCTGATGAAGGACTGCTGCTGATGCGTCCGAAAGCTTGAGTGATCTTTTTCATTGCTATTTTACCAGTGTTTAGGGTTTATATATAAATTTCTTCCGTGGTACCTTGTATCTTATTTCTGTGTCCTTTTGTATGTAGAAAGGAAATAAAAACACTAATTTGCTAGTAAATGTATTAATGTTCAGAGGTCCATGCATTTTTAAAAGGGGTGTTTTCGATGGAAAAAATTTTTGATGAAATAAAAATTTCCCTCATAAGCAGTTTTATCTTGTAGTCAATAATAGACTATTGCCCAAACAAAGGGTTTCAACCTCACAATACTCTTCTTGTGCATAAACTTGATTGTTGAGTGTCGACGCTCAACCACCGATCCAAGGATGGTGGCATAGGTTCGAATCTCAATATCAGAGTCGCCCCTATGAACTGGGGCTTGGCGTCCTCTGACAGAAAGCAGACAGCTCTGACGCTGACAGATGCTTCGTGATTCGTTTTCCCACCAGTTTTCTCTTTTCTGCTCCTGCAGCTGAGAGGCCTCAGACCGCAGGCTAATGACGACTCGCTCGAGACAGCTATCCATCAAGGTGTATTATATTTAGAACCCAATCTTCCACCCCGGCCACGAACCCACCTCCTCTTTTTCTCCATACCCCCCCTCTATTTCATACCTGACTTATGGCATACCAAACTCACTCGCTATTCCCCTTTCCCTTTGCAGAAAAGGTCGGCCTCTATCGTTTTTCAAGGGATAGCAATACGTCTTCGCTGATATCCCGAATTCCAGAGTTGGGAACGCTGCTTTGTGTGCGACATGTCTGTGAGTATCGGGACGATGGACAAAGAGCAGAAGACATGAACAAATCAACCACGGCGTGTTGCGGATTTTATCGCTTTAATGTTTTACTTTGTGACAAAGTATATGCAATATTTTGTTTATATCTATATTCAAACATGCATACATGTGTATATGTATGTACACGTGACCACGCACGTATACACGCGCACTTTGTGTTCTATGTGCAAAGAAATCTATAGCCATGCTGCGTTTGGACTGGCACTTTTTCAAGAAATTTGAACTACTTTTTACTAGAGAACAAAACGCTGGATGGTATATCTGCAGGAAAGAAGGAAAGTACTATATTTTATTGGGAGTCAAGCCAGGAGTTTTCAGATAGTAAACGAACGCCATATTAATATTAAATAACGTCATAGTTTTAACACACTAAAAAGAAATAAGTCACAAACAGTTTAATTTATTTTTTCTGTATAGAAACACGTTTATCAGGCCTGCAGTCAGGATGTAGGGGCAACTGGGACAGTGCAAACAGAGCATGGGGCACAAGGCAACAAAGGCAATGCAAAGGCCATATGGGCAGAGGGCATTCACTTGCATAAAATAATTGCCAAGAGCGGTAGAGAATTTAGATATTATGTCACATTAAACGCAAATAAATTTGACGCTATGGTTTTTTTAATTTGTTACAATTATAAATACTGCATATATCAAAGTTTATACTTTAAATTTTATGGAGAGAGAATTGGGCGGGAGAGGAAGAATTTTACTCATGGCGCCATAACGCCTAGGTCTTGTGGTCTTATTGGAAAATTCCTAACTGCCTATGAGGAAAATGTTAATATTTGCACATATATATCGATGGAGGGACTGGGGCCAGGACCCTACTGCTTCTGGATTGCCTGCAGGCTTGACGTTTATAATAGTTGCATGCATGGACTTAAAAAAACAACAAACTGACATTGTAATGCAACTCAAGCGAATGAAATTTCAGGATTGTAGAAATAGACGCACCCTCTGTGATGAGTGCTCTAATGTCTATACTATTTTCTGTATGTTATTTATTTGATTCTTGGTCTACTGTTTACGAAATTTACCATTATTTCATCAGCAGTTGATGTGTGGTATTATAAACTATATTATCGGATTTATCTTGCTTTAATTATGATTTCCTGATATTGTATATATAACTATGTATTCTTAATATTGCGATGCTGTGCAGTTTTGCCACCGATTTCTTAAGCAGAGGTTTATCATTAATTTAAGCTAATTTTAGATATAAAAGGCTGATTTGTATTTCATATTATAAAGTAATGTGTGGTATGGAAAAATCCTTTTAAATGGAGGGTAATTGGAAAAACTATTTCATTTTAGGGAACCAGAAAAACGACAGGAGCTTCTTTCCTCTAATACTCCTAGTAGCAGTACCTTTATGACGTAATAAGTATATTATTTATTCCCATTACAACACTTTTTACGTCATACTTATCAAATTCGTTTATCTTTAATTAGTTACCTGAATTTTTATGGTGCAATGATAAAAAGAAGCATGCTGTATCAGATCGTTTACTTTCAGATGAAATGACCACTGACTTTCTATGATCACATTTTTATTCGTTTACGTGTTGATTACGATTTTATTATGACTAAATGGTAATTTTTGGTATGAAATGTCCGTCCTTTCTGGCAAGTCTATTGTTTTCTTCCGCTATTGGTCGACGTAAAGGCGACCAGTTCACTAGGGTGATTTATAGGTTCCGGGATCTGTTTTCCAAAAGTTAAGGGTCTCGAGCTATTCTGCATGCATGTTACGCCTTATCTTGAGCTCTACGGATGAGTTCAGAAGAAGAGATAAGGGTTCCTTTGCTGGAGCGGATGCACGACCTCCACAAATCAAACTAACAAGTTTACCAACAGCAGCTCAGGTAATCAACACAATGAGACCAGGCTAGGCGCAAATCTCTCCAGTCCTAAATCGTCTAAAACCGCAAAATACGGGCGTAAATCAAAAGTGAGTCAAACTCGGGCGTAGATTTACCCAGGAAGATGGTCGTTTCGATGGTCGACACGTTGGTATTTCGCTTAGCGCCAGATTTAAACGCTTAATTTACGACTTCTGGAGAGAGGAGAGAGAGGAGAGAAGACACCAGAGAGGTGAGAGGAGACTCACTGATAAAAGTGACGAATCCTGCTCGAGAACCAAAATGTCCTCTTTCTGAGAAGGATTAGAAACACAGGATGTCGAGTTTTATCTAGTTACGGTGGGCAGGGGGAAGACTTGTAGATAGCAGCCTCAGAGTTTCCGATTAAGTGACGGTTCCAGATACAGTACTTCTGAAAAGATGTCAGACACACACACACGCGCTTGAGAACAACATCTTGTGACGTTCTCTTTTCGCCACGAAGCGAATTCTAACTTCGTCAATTTTCCCCCAAAACTGACGACAAATTTTCCCTAATTTTAGCCTAAGCCAGAGCGATAGTCCGATGTTAGTCCACTCCGGTTTACGAGTCTAAGGACAGCCATATCTGAAAGTGACTCTGTTTTCCATTTGCTCTTCACGTTTCTCAGTGGCTTCCCTCACGATTAAGATATTTTTCACATTCGTGATAAACAAGCTGATGTGATAACATTTCCCACAAAGGAAACAGCGACTTTAGTATGTCTGCCTCGATTATTTTTTCCCTTTTCTTGGAGATCTTACATATTCTAGTTTTACTTTTTTAGATGTTATAATCGAAAGTGGGAATCTATCGAAAGCCATCTGGGTTTGAGAATAATTCGCCTGTGACGAGGTTATGGGCCATCTTCGGGCGATTGTCAACGAATGATGCATGGGATAATATCCCAGAAACTAATTTTAATAATATTCAGGCGATACTCCATCACTCTGCAGATACATATTTTTCAAGGATACGCCCATTGTAAGAGCGATTGCTTCTGATGGGCCCCGGGCCCACTTCTTAGTGGGGCCCGCTCCCCCCTAAAGCTGATAAATCACTTGTCACTAGGGATAGCTGTCCAAATTAAACGTGAGCTTAGCCCCAAACTCAACAGTTCGAACTACTGAAAAGCCGTCGAGAAACAGACTAGAAACTATTTACTTTTACCCACTGAAATTGATCGAAATCTGAATGGATAAAAATTCAAATAAACAAATATTTCTTATTACGCTGCTCTTATGAAGATGGAATGTCAATTATGGTATTTTTGGATGTTTTTCATAGATTCCAAAATTTTTATTACACGTCTAACTCTCTTGCACTTTTATTTGTTTTTCTACTTTCGCTTCTATTACTTTCCCATTTTTTATTTTTTCTATTTTATTCATTACTAATTTTTTATTTTTTCTATTTTATTCTTTACTCATTTTTTATTTTTTCTATTTTATTCTTTACTCATTTTTTATTTTTTACAATTTTTTTATTTTTCTATTTTCTTTTTTACTCATTTTTTATTTTATTCTTTACTCATTTTTATTTTTAATCTTTACTAAAAATTCTCATAATTTTTAATAACTACAGTGAAAACCGTTTATAACGACGCCGATTATAATGACCAACCGCATATAACAATGGAATTTTTACAAGAAGTTTGATTTGCTATTCTACTCCATACTAAATATATCGGTTATAACGACATCGTATATAACGACGAAACCTGCTATAACGACAGCGATTTTGTAGTCTACGTAGATTCTAACTAGGGAAATTCGTATCGGATATAACGACGCGACTTGACAGTCATAAAGTAGAACCACGTGGGTTAGTTATTAAAATTTAAGTGTTATTCTAATCTTGTTTATTTACAAATGTCTGAGAAATTTTTATCACTGCTAAACCTGGATATTAAAGATCATGAACTGAAAAAAATTGATTTATTAATTGAATATCACGAGGGTCATATTCTTAAAGGGCCCATTCTATTTTTTCAGCGTAGAGCCCACAAAACTTTTAAATCGGCACTGTTCGGAAGTCATTAGTATAATATAATAAATGCTATTCATTACATTTGTTTCTTACATTATGTATTTCATGAGTATTTTCTATCATTTTTAAAATTTAAAAACTAAGAAAGTACTAATATAATTATTCAGTGTGGCTATAACGTAATATAATCGAGTTTGCATGGTCTCTTGTTCATTATAACCGATTTTCACTTCATATTATTATTATTATTATTATTATTACACTATTATTTTTTAAATAAACTTTTAAAAGTCACTTTTAAAAGAGGAGTCTTTGTCAACAAATTATACTTTGATAACCAACAAATATAGAGTTAGTTAAAACTATTGATTATTCTTTAATTATTAACTATGAATAACTAATTTATAATAATTATCAATTAAAGTAAATTAAATAATTAATTTTATCTATTGCAACTAAATAAATATAAAACGATTAATTATAGAAATGTTGATATATAATCTCAATTTCCTTAGCATAATTGTAGAGTATTTAAGTCCAAAAATTATACTTTATTTATAATATTACAGAACGCTTGTAATTAATTTCCATTATTTTCTCAACATTTCTATTTCTACATTTTGGCAAAAAATATTATCTTGCTAAAAAGTAAAATATAAAAATTATGTTCGTTGACTCATGGCAAATCAAATTGCCACAAACGTGTTAAATCATGACCACCAGCATAACAATTCTTGACCGCTGGCGCCATGGCGTTTTTCTAGTAGTCATACGTGCGATACGAACGACCAGCGCTGTATTAGAGTATTCAAAGCCTAATATAGCGAAATTTGTGTACAATGATACTTAGGCACCTGGAAAAAATATTCGATATTATTTATTATCTTTAAAGACAAGGCTGAACATATATTCCATACTTGCCGAGACCACAGGAAAACATAGTTATATGTTATTGCAAATTATTATATCAGTTTGTAAATATGTTTTTTTTTCAATAGTCAAAATTATGATAATCTCAGAAGGAAACTTCCCCACCCTCACGTCTTTCATTCTTATTTGCTAACGATAACAGAGAGCGTGCCTAAATAGTAAAAGCACTATCATACTAAAAAAACTAGCTAAAACTATATCGTAAATTCAATTAAAAAAGTATATATATAAATTATTCTAATACATTTATCATAACTAAATACATCGTAAGAATCACTATGAGAATATGAAAAGCGAACCTTTTTATGAATATAAAACACGTTTTACACAGTTTACAGAGTTTTTTAGCAATATGGACATGGTTCTTCATCAGGGAACAGTATCAAATCGGCATTGCCAAGTTACAAGCCAGTTTTTTCCGAAATGCCCAGAGCAATAATATGTTGTCTCTTTTTTTTTTAATAATGCCGCTTTCTCTGTTCACTACGGTCCCTAAAACCGGCCTTTAAAGATTAATTAAAATAAAATTAATCATCAAAATCTACATTTTCCAAAACCTTATTTACAAACTGTTCGAGCACCCAGAATTAATATAAAAAATATGCCTTTAAACGTTAATTAAATCCACGTGTTCCTAATATTCTGGGCACAGCTAATAGTAGCATTACGTCAATTAGCAAAACCATATTTGCCCAGTTCCTATTTACAATCTGCTTAAACTTCCAGAATCAACATAGAAACAAGCCTTTAACCTCATGTATTGTTAGCATTCTAGATACGACTAATATCAGAATTATACATCTAGAATCAATATTTACAAAATAAATAAATACAAAATTAATTACAAACTTATTGACAACTTAATCTGTAGTTCTTTATCGTCACTTTTGAATTTTTTGATGTCTAGAAATGAAATGTAGTCCGAACTCTTAATTTCTTTGAGCTTTAGACTTTTCGGGTAAAACTCAAATTGTTGAAGGCTTTGCAATTGAAGGCCATAATGTCATCTATGTACCTCATTGCGGTTATTCTCAATCCTTCATTTTTCTTTTCGTGAAAATATAAAAACAAATCTGCTAACGAATTAGAAAACTACAATCCATAGGGATGCCTTCTTTTGGTCTGTAATATTCAATTTTGTTAAATATCATATTTTCGAAGACCCCAAAGTCAAAAAGCGAATTCCATTGACTTTCCCTCAATCTTGATAATATTTTCAAACCTTTGGAATAGGTAGGCCCTAAGTTGTTTCATCTCATCAAGAGGAATACTTGTGAAAAGTATTTCAAAATCAAATGTCGCAATATTTGTTATATTGTTCTTGTTGCTTTGGATGTAATCCAGCACTTTTTGGTTATTCTTGATGATGAAGCAATTCTTTTGATTACATTTAATTTCCAGATATTAAAATATTCAAAATTGAAGACAAAGAACTACAATGCTGTATATGTGATAAAAGAGCAGACTTCAGTTTCCAGGTTGTGCTACTGTCAAACTTCGGATCCTGTTTAAGCAAGAAAGTGTTTAAAAATATCATTATTTCACAAATGTGTCAGATTATTAGGGTATGTAAAAATAACTGCAACTTTTTTAAAGAAATTTTAAGGTTATTTAATATATTTTTAAATAATGGCGTACTGATGGTTTGATTAGTGGTATTTTGAGAAGGTTTAGGCGGATATTGGATTTGAGTGTCTAAACAGGTTGTCTCTGTTGCGAGACTGAGAACGGAGACGGGTAGGCAGTGACACGTTTGTAAATATTTGTAATTAGGGATCTGGCAATGGTAGAATAAAATTTTTTTTTACTGTTAATCGTGTCCAGGGTATATACAACACGTAATGTTTGCTCCAATTTAATTCTTTAAGGTAAGTTTGTTAATAAGTTTGTAATTAATTTTGTATTTATTTATTTTATAAATATTGAGTCTAGATGTATAATTCTGCTATTAGTCGGATCCAACATTTTAGCAACACGTGGGGTTAAAGGCTTATTTCCATATTGATCCTGTAAGTTTAAGCAGATTGTAAATAGGGGCTTGGCAAATATGGTTTTTCTAATTTACGTAATGCTACTGTTAGTTGTGCCCAGAATATTAGCAACACGTGAATTTAATTAACGTTTAAAAGAATATTTTTTATATTAATTCTGAGTGCTCGAACAGTTTATAAATAGGGTTTAGGCAAATGTAGATTTTGCTAATTTATTTTATTTTAATTAATGCTTAAAGACCGGTTTTAGGGACCGTGGTGAACAGAAAAAGCGGCATTACTAAAAGAAAAGGGGACAACATGCTGCTGCTCTGGGCATTTCAGAAAAAAAACTGGCTTGTAACTCGGCAATGCGGATGTGATACGGTTCCCTGATGAAGAATCATGTCCGTATTGCTAAAAACTGTGTAAAATGTGTTATATAATCATGAAAAGGTTCGCTTTTCATATTTTCATAGTGATTCTTACGATGTATTTAGTTATGATAAATGTATTAGAATAACTGATAATATGCTATGCTGATTTTAGGCAGACTTTGTGCTCCAGATCTACGTAATTAGGTTAATTGGATTCATTTGCATATATTAAATAACCCCCTTATGGGTCTTTCAATTTAATATATATATGTGTGTGTGTGTGTGTAAATATAGATATATTATATAAAAACATAATAAACATAACTTAAAATCAACAAAAGAAAAATCCTTTTTCATAGTCTAAAGAAATCCAATTGCTGTTTCCCTGCACAATAAATCTGTAAAAATGGGAAATCAAAGCAATTGAACTGTAAAATATGATTTATGTAGTATGTTACGGGGAGTAACTAGGATTTTCTGGGGTGCTCGATGTCAGAAGGGTGTATATCATACTTTTCCTCGAGTTCAATTTTTCACATATACAAAAAGTATATATACATATACAAAGAGCATGAAGCACCTTGGGTTATCATGTATTTGGTTACAGAAAGCAAAATTATTCGAAATAGGTTTAATTAAATAATTTGTTTTCTCAAATGCAATGTTTCACTCATAAAAATGATGTGCTCAATGTCAATAGGTCAATTGCTATGACTCAACATTATTGCCAAGCCTAATAACCTGTTCCAACTCATGGTTAAGCACATATTATGATTTTAACCATCGTAAAGTACTAAAAGTTCAGATGTAGGGAATTGTTTATCCAGAACGAGGAGAATTCCTCAATTAATTAAAATTTTATGGAAAACACAGGTTTTTCCCCATTTTTTGAGTTGTTCTTCTCCTTCTTCGATACTTCACCACCTAATATTTTTCCTTTTATTTATTTATTTTTTAATTTTATAAGAAATGCCTCTGTTATTAAGATCTACGAACATTTTTTGTTTGTTCGTGAAGGGAAATTTAAAGATGAGGAGGGGGGGTTTGCTCTGCAGTGGCGCAGTGTGGTAACGCGTTCGCCTAGTGCGCCGTTAATCCGGGTTCGACTCCCAGCAGTGCAAAAAGAACGCTTACTCAGAGATCTCATAAAGATCGCACTGCTCACTGTAGTCCGGGGTTTGGTTCCCTAGGCCTTAAGAGGTTCGGATTCCTCGGAAAATAGGTCCAGAGGTTCGGATTCCTCGGAAAACAGTAGGTCCCGGCGCAGCATGACCACTGTAGTCTTTGAGCCGTAAAACCACAAACAAAACGATCAACATTCTTTTAACCTCAAAAACATCCATGTAACATTTGAAGTAACAGTTGTATCACAAGAAACTGTACGTAAGTTGATTAAATTTATTGTTCTTCTATTTTTATAGACATATTTCACTATAAATGAGCGTTTCCTGTTTAAATGGGGCTGCTAGTTGTGAACTGAACCCTCAGTCGCACCCCCATTCGATTTTTTAATAAAATGGAAAACGAAATTTCAAAGCAAACCATTATAGAAAACGTCAAAAATACTGATAAAAATAAAATTACTTATTAGAAACAGTATTCAGCTTCCTGTTTTTATTTTTGCCCAATCTGTCGTTGAATTTTCTCCAATAGTTTTTTCAATAGAGTGTTTGTTGTGCTATTAATAATGCATTTTAAAATGCTTTCATGTTCATGATTTGCACACGTATTGAATTTGTAATGTTCTGATTCGTGCAGCTGCCAGTATTTAGAAACAAAATTTATGACAAAATTTATTTTGTGATGAATGCTCAGAAACTCATCCTCATAATATTTAAGTAGTTTGTTGACCAATATATAACTAATTAAAACCACACGAATAGCACCATCTTTTGGAAACTATAAACCACCACGATTAAAATTTTTAATTAAATCATAACTTTCCTCAACAACTATTTGATCATCATACACCAACTCCGTTTTACACAGTTCGCACTTTGTGTTCCTTAAAATTTTATGACCACAATAACTTGCTAATTACGTTATCACCGACGTTTCATGTTCAACTTGTTGAAAATCACTTCCTTCGAGATATATCCGCATTAAATGAGTTGTCCCACTGTTTTTGCTCTTCATAAGAACAATCTAAGTTTTCTGAAAAACTGGTTATGGGTATATTTCCGAAAGTTTGTGATGACAACGTCAAAAGAGATGTTATTCTTAATGTTTTCTCCGATTTGTATAACTGCCTGATCGATATGTTGTACTGACCACCTGATAATTGTCCATATTTTCCAAACCGATATTCCAATGGATCTGTTTGAAATTTTCTCAACAGAACATAATTCATTTTAAGTTCTTGTGAATAATATCGAGTAATTTCCAACATTCCATGAATTGTGTGAGAAAGAGCGGTATGAGTTTGGTGTGAAAGTTTATGAGGAAAATCACCAGATTTCCAAGTATCAAGCCAGAGAATCATTTTCCGCAAAAATAACAATTTAGGGTTATCTGGATTCTCGAATATTAGAGATGTTTAGAAATTATCAATAAGTGTCTGTCCTTTTAATGGTGTTTTCACATTGACAATTTTCCACCAGGTTGATACGATTATCTATGAATTCAGCAGTTTCTTTAGCATTTTCTATTTTCGTTCCAAATTTCAATAGGGCCTCTTTCGCAAATGGATTGACAACTTTTGAAGATAGATTGACATTCTGACGTTCAAAAGTAGTTGGAAACAATGCTTTCAGTGACAAGGAATACCCAAATTTC
>QLNU02014802.1:108961988-108980445 GCA_006491805.2 Dysdera silvatica | reverse complement strand
TTTTTTCTGTCAGAATCACTCGCCTACATGCATACAGGTTCCTTTATTCAAGGTCCCCCTATTACCTTATTCAAGTTGGCGCCCCTAAACACGTGTAATAAAAAAGAAAAGCCATAGATATTGACAAGAAGCTCAAAAAAGATCAGAGTGAAAATTGTATATTTCTATTTCCAGTCCTCCCAAATTTCAAAAGACACAACAATTACAATCATACTCTCTTCAAGAGGTAAACTATGTCTTCGTCAAGATAAAATACCATGTTTACACCATGGTGAGTTTTTTATTTTACAACAGGAATTGAAAATGTTTACAACCGCTGTGGTAAACCTAAAGCTTTTGTTTATTTTTCAGTTCCTTACTTCTGAACCTTCCCTTGAGTTTCCGAACGCCCTATTTTCTTTTACAAACCTTGTTATTTTTATTGTGTGAAATTTTAGTAGCACATGCCGCGATGTAGGGAAAATTATCATTAATTTTTTTTTTTTTGCATCTAAACATTTATTTGATTTTTTCGGGATGTCTAATAACCTCCCTCTGCTGGTCCAACCCTCATGTTAACAACCCCTCTTGTGGCCTCCAGCAAAGAAACAATTTTATAGCGATTAGGGGGGGTCTAGTGCCATTAAATATAGATACATTGTATCTAATCTATGTAAAGCAGTGACAAAATATCTTGTCGAAGATCACTGGGCGTCCTTGGTTTATAACCACAGACTTCGGGCCGTTTAATAGCGACCCGAGTTTTACTTAGTTTCAATTGCGAAACTGACTAATCCGTCTTCCAGTTGACATGTCGCTACGGACCTTGCAAGTCATTAGAGGCAATCTTTTTCTCTTGTCGCATTTTATATTTTCTCCTTGATCATCGAGAATACTGTAATTTCGAGGGCTCGATGATGACTCCACTCTGCTGCATTTCGTAAGATGCAAATTCGCCGCATGTCTTGGAATCGCTCGGTTGGCTCCTTTTTATTGTACTTCGTCTCTTTCATTTGTATGTTATTACTTGCTACGACTTCGTAATCTGTCATTGCCTTTTTGTCTGTCCGTTTCCGATTACGATCGTTTGCTCTGTCGCTTGGAAAGAAATTGAGGTTGGGGGCGTCCTCCAAATTTAATCCATTTTGAATAATATGTAATGTTCCTTATTTTTTAGCTTAACGTCCCAGGATTACGTTTGGGATCAGTAGGGTTTGGACCACTTTAGGACCTCTGGGTTGAGAAGGTTTAACGAAACCTTCGAACTACGAGACATTTGAGTTTTGGGTAAAGCTGACCCGGGCCAGCGAGCCTTTAGAATGTGGTCACAGCCGTTAGAGCGCATAATATTCCTTGAATCCATTCAAACAGTCAATGAAATGTATTAAAGGAGAGTCTCGTCATTAGAGTACCAGTTGTGTGAGATGATTTAATCATTGTCCAATCTCTTCCTTACCGAGGAAGATCCAAGCTTTGACGAATGTCAATACCAGGATAGGGTGACGTATGGATGATTTCAGTGTGTTAGACGTTTCAGTATCAAAAAGAATAACTCCATGACTGCTGGTTTGAATATAGCTTGAGCTGTGGCCACTTCCTTTTTTGACTGAAGCTTCAGAATGAAAATGATCCAAGTTTGAATCATAAATTGCTCAAAATAAATAGGTTCTTTGATCAACAATGTATATGGAGTTTTCATTGGTGCATCTTTACAATGTACACGGAGTTTTCATTGGTCCATCTTTGCATGTTTTAAGGATTCATGTCTGTGTGTTTGGCGCTCATGTATCTTAGCTGATGAGATGTATCGAAACCTGTTTAAAAACATGTTTTCAGTTTAAAAAAGCCACAGACATAGTTTTTCTTGAGGCCATCATAGTAAAAAAATTTCATATGAAGGGTTATAGGCTTATTTTGGGGGATTATATTTGTCATTTTAAAAGTATTACTAAATCGAAAATTTAAATGTGATACAAGGTTATTCATTAAATTGAAACCTTAATTAATTTACAAAATTTTGTCCTTGAAGTAACTCGTTAGAAAGAATATTTCAAAAACGATAACAACTGTGTGAATTTGAAAATTTTGGAAAGCCGAAACTATTCCAAATATTTTACAACTGGAAAGAAATGCTGAAATAGTTACAGGTAAGTATTGGTAAAATGATTAAAAGTTATCATTCTAAATATTCGTTCCTGAGTGTAGAAGGGAAAGCAAATTCAGAGTTGCCCACGTCTGGTAAGGAGGGGCTCCAGAACATCTTAGCAAGCCCCTTATACATGTACTTTTCCAGATTGATGAATTTTGTCTTCAAGCAGTGCTTCGCTTTTGCTCTCTGCTCCGTACACTCAAAAACTAATGGTCGACTCCTGGTAGGAGGTCTTTAAAAAATTGGGTCACTACCGCGATGGAGTCGTATAAACGATGAATCAAAGACCGAGAAAGAGACGAGAACTGGTCATACTTCAAGCGGAATATTCCATCGAAACTTAGTTTAAACTGTGCCTTGTCACTTTCTTACGTGAAGGGTTTTAATTCTAATGGTTATGATTAATAGAAAAGGGTCCCCTGCCTCGTCCTTGTGTCTGAAGAAATTTGGCAGTGGTAAATGATAGGTCTCGCAAAATAATACGATTTCCAGTGCTGGGAAACCTCTAATTATTTCCGTAGCTTTGGATGATGAATTATTCGGGATTTGATGAACATTGGGCGTCAAATTAATTGCTAATGATCTGCAGAATAGATTCAGTATGTATGCAGTCCAATGTCTGCGTAAACGACAGATCGAGTCTTTTTACACTAAGCGTACAGATCTTCCTATGAAAAAAAAAAGGAATGGCTGTGGAAGTTTCAAAGTTATAATTACACCGCGGTGAATGGGCTGTATATATATATATATATAACAGTAAGTGTGAATTGTCGTATCTATTGACAGATCGGAAAGTGGCAACCTGCTGTATGTTTCGTACCAAAAGGAAACCTGATCAGGTTATGGTATGGTTTGATGACGCCAAATAACTTTGATAGATCATTTTTTTTTTCTGTAGTGAGTTTTGGCAACAGCAATTTCAAGAAGGAATGAACTTTTGGGAATGAGTGACGACCGTACGATAATTCTCTTAGCTCAGGGTCCTTGCTACGATTGCGTTTGGCATGCGTCAATTAAAGCATATTTCTTGTCATTAATCAAGGGACTAGTTTATCGCACTGACGTGTCAGAGAAAATCGTATATATATACGATTCCTAACAAATGATCGTATGTGACAGAAAAAAATCGCAGCAGGATATAGGTTTGAAAAGGTAAGCGTCCTATTTGAAAAGAATTGCCCTGAATTTGCATGTTCTTTCTCGGAATTAAAATGCTTACATCTTTGGAGAAAAACTTTTTATTTTTAAATAAAAAAATCGTTTAATTATTATTGTGAAAGGTTCCAATTCAAAATTTTGTATTTAAATGGAGTGAAATTCAGCAAATAGAACATGAAAGAGCTGACATTTCTTAAATATTCAAACTATTGCACTTTTATGACACGTTTTTATTATTCTAGCTAAATTATTTATTAAAACCCTCCTTCTCCAGCTCTCTAATATTATTTATTGGTATTTCGTTAATATAATTATGAGTTTTTATATTTAATAACATTAAACCAATTTAAAATGCCCAGGATCGTGATTTAATAAATTAAATGATATCAACAGAAGTGTCAAAATGTCATTCAATTTCAATGGCCCGAATAAATGTCAAATAAACAACAATTTAATAATCGTAAAAAAAATTAAAAAAAATAAATCTTAAAAAGAATCAATTTTCTCAACGTAATAAAACTCAGAATAAATAATTGTTAACTGGACGGAAATATTAAATTTTAAAATAGTTAAAAGTAAAATAATTTGAAGAAAATGAAGACGAAGGAAGACAAAAAAAAAAATGGCAAGGACAAAAATGAAAGACGAATTAAATATTTAAACGTCGAGTTCGAAAATATTAAAAGTCGTCACATGTCAACTTGGAATAGAGAGCGCTCGTACTTTTCGTGTATTTTAAACTTTCTTTTGTCGATATCCATTTTCACGATCGTTTCTAATTACGTCAATTTCAGCGCAGGATAAACGACTTTAAATGAATCTTACATAATTCAATCAAAAGCTCGGGAAAGCGAATCAAAAATCTGTCTCTCTTTCGAATAATAAAAATAGGGGGGGAAAATGGGGGAAAAGGGAGGGAACAAAGCCCGGTTCCTCCCTTTTGAAATTTTCGAAAAGAATAATATGAAGAAATAAGGCTTGGAAGATACGTGACACTCGCCAAGATACTGCTTTTCAGGATTTTTTCCCCTCCCGTCAAACTGCGCCCTCTTCCTAACCCTTTAAAAAAATCCCTAAAAGTCGAGCGTAGGGAAGACGAGGACGATGCTGTTTCTTTCTTTTGGAAAGGCCGGCCAAGTTAATTTGTCATGTTCTCCATTCAAATCCCTTGATTTGTTAATGAAATATGGGTCCGCCCGTCAATCGTTGAAAGGGCCGCACGTCAGAGTTCTGGTGTGGGGCATCATTCACCCCATTGTTAGCCTTCAATGCAAGATTGATCGTAAAGCTCAGAGACCCAACTGTATCGTACGGTGTTATCTTTTTGAAATAATTTATCCGACAAAGCAGGCTGCGCTGGATTTTTAGATACTGTTTTTTAGTATTTTTTCCCTACATATATATATCTTTAGATATATATATATAGAGAGAGAGAGAGAGAGAGAGAGAGAGCAATCTTTGGCGGCTCGATACTTTTTTTGAGGACTGTTGTTTGGAAGTCTTATCATTGATCATGTGCGACCAAATGTAACGTTGCCTGTCCCATTGTTTTGTTCCAACATCACAGAGAAAAATGTCTCAAACTTGGGTTTTGTCCCCCAAAAAAATTTAAAAAAAGGAGACCAAACTTCTTACCAGTAAAACCTCTTTTTGATGTACTGGATGGGAGACGTCCACGGCGTACTCCAAGTTTTCAATCCCAGTTTTGTCTGCTTGCCAAGAAAGTGTGACATTATTATTTTGGCATACCGTTTCTTTAATGGGGGAAAAACATGTTAAAAAGGGAAAAAGTCAAATAGCGAGTGTACGTCACTTGTCACGGAAACAGACGTCGCTTCTCTTCGAGCCCATGGTAATATTGGCAATAGCGCTATTGCATGGTAGTTAGGATGAATGGAGAGATATAGAAGATTAATTGGAACCCATTTCTCGTTGAAAATCCAGCCATTCGGGGATTTCATCTTTAAAAAAGGCCGGCAACAGTGATTTAGTGCCTAAATTAGGGCGAGCAGATTTTTATTCCCCGTTCTAGGGATATACACACAGTAGAATAAATAAGCTTCAGTGTAATGATGACATGATATATGCCACCTGAAAAAAGGAGGCAGAAGAATTTAAGGGGCCAGTTCCCACTAACCAACAAAACAGTTGTCAGAGCTGATCCCAACGTAACGACACAATATTTATTGGTTTGGTGCCGTTGTAGCGTGGGAAGTGTGAAAGACGAAGTAAGGTAAAAGAAGAATAGTGAGGTGAGGCGTCAGGGACAACTGTAGATTCCAATTCCCTTAGAAACTCTCGTGTCTGAACCCCCCACCCCAGTGTTCGCTCGATCGGATTGCGAGATTGAAATCGACAAATATATAATAGGTATACGCATATAAGGTATAACTGCTTATATATATATATATATATCGTTTTTTTTAGACTAGCTTTTAAAAGGATGATAACTGACCGTATAGCTTTCCTTTACATCAGAGTTTAAAAGCAAGATATGCCAGTAGTTATATGTCTTTCATTTAAATGCTAGCATATCCAGAAAGCAATTAATGCTTCCAGCACAATGGAAATAAACCATATCCGATTTTTAAAACAAAAAACTATTTGGGACAGAGTAGAGAGAATAGAATCTCCGAAACGTCCATATATTCTTGGATAAAATGAAAATAGAATAGAGAGCGAAAATAAGATAGAGACCAAAACGTGCCATGCTATTTGCATGCATCATAGATTTTGATAATGATGCTGTTTCTCTATATTTAAATAAAAACAAATACGATAATGTTCTGCACTCACGTTTCAACCTACTAAGTATTTTTCCTTAAAAGCGGTGTACTCAGTATACTGAATTTTATATCAGTATCAGATAACATAAGTCAGTTAAGCACTAATGAAAATTTAAAAAAAATATTTCACAATTAGCATATTGGTAATGGATAAACAACAGAATTTTTAATAAATTCTTTCTTTCCATATTATTAACAGATAATTTATATTTTTAATATATTTTAATAGATAGCATTTTTAATAGATAATTTAGTATCCGTCTTATACAATCAATGGGCAAAACACTTCGTTATTTTACGACTACGGCTTTTTCTTCCGTTCAGAATTATATGTTATATATCAGTTGAATTATGAAACATTTTCAAATGGATTATTAAATCAAGGAAAATATTGAGTCTATTAAATGTTTCTCACTGTTCTAGTAATTATGGGTCCATAATCAGGCTTTCACTTTCTCATGTACTTTTCTAAGAGGAAGGGGGTTTTCTAGAGAGATACGCTGAGGGTTCGAAAGAGATTTTAACCTTTACCTAAGTCATTATGCTTCAATGCCAGTTATGAGCTTTTGGCCGCCAGCATGCCATAGATATTTTTCCGCCCACCCCCTATACTCCCCCATATTTTCTATTTATAAGTGAATATAATATTCTAGATTCCTAAACCGCTATATTATTATCACCTTTCTATTAAATTAGCAAAGGCAAAAACTAATCTGTGAAGAAAAGTTTTATTTGAATTCTGAACAAAACTTTTTTACTATAGAAGTACATAACCAAATGAAGCCGCCCTAGAAATCGGCCGCCTGCACACACTGCACACGCGGTAGAACCGTCCCTGTTACGCTCCATCATATTCTATGTAATGTCTTTATTGTTTTTTATCTTTTTACCTAATTGTTCTTTGGAAGTAAATGTTGGTATATTTTACGTCCTATAACTGCAGTATGGGTCCTTGGGGACAGGTTTAATGGCTTACCATGACGTCTAATCCACGATAGATTTACCTAGGGCCCATAGAATTATAGGCCAGCGCATCAGCCGCCATTTTCCTGCACACTTCCGGTTTCATTTACCTTGGCGATAAAGGTTTTCAGTTTTGGAGCAATGATCGCTATTTTGGCATAAAAATAATGAACACTTCGCGATTATCCGACGAATGTAAACATTGGCGCAACTTTTAAGATGTCGCCAATAAATACAATTTGCAACCCTAACTTAGTTTCCGATTAATGTAAAATTATAATGCAAATAATCAAAACAAACTTTACGCTGCAAACATTCTATGTTTATTCCTCGAATGATTAGAACAATTCCCAGTGGAACACTCGTCCATTTCACCCTATTTTATTAAAAATAACACGCTTGTAAATCACTCAACTTTAACACAGCAGTGAATGGGATCATGTGATACGCTGACAGGAAAATGGCGGTTATGCGCCAGCTCTCTTTTCTAGGAGCCTTAAATATGCCTATAACCAAGCTTCGTGTTGACCCCAACCTAGAGGGTAGGAGAGCGTTGTTCGTAATCACTAAACTACTGGGGCACACTAGAAATAAAAGTTACCACAATCATGTAACACAAACGGCTCACTGCCAACAATTTGGGGCTGGAAGTAGAACCTTTCCTTTCTCACTCCATTGTATTTCTTTTAGCTTTGTTGCTCAATAAAGATGGTGAAAGTAAATATTGATTATTGTTCAGTCATCATAAACGGGCCAGAAAATTCTTAATCGCGTAAAAGACGAAAGAGATATTATAAAATATGTCATTAATGTAAGTGCCGCGGTATGAGGCTAAGGTTTACAAAAGGTAGATATATTTATCTCTCATCCCCAATACTTTGTGTACCACATCGAGGTCGCAAAAGAGCTTAAAATCGTCGTGAAATTCTGCTGTTAATTCAGTAGCAACTGAGGAAAGTTAGAGCAGAAATATTGCAGAGTACTAAGTATTTTTGCATATACAGTAAAATCTCGTTAATCCGAACTAATTTAACCGAGACCTGTTCGGATTAATCGAAATCTTTACTGCAGAATTTTAACTGTAAGTTATAATTGTTTGATGTGTTTATATTTTAGTATGCCCGCGTGACAGACGACAGACAGTGGGCAAGCGACGGAAAAATTTCCCCTTCCTTTACAGGTAAATTTCAATTAGTTGTTAACATACACTGCGCTCATTGTCTATGTCTTACCAGTCGTTGCAACGGCACTCGACTGAAAAAAATTTCGGATTAACCGAACTGTCGGATTAGTGTGATTTGGATTAAGTATATTCTACTGTACTTACCATTTTGTGAATAGCATATTGGCCCAACACAAGTTAGGACAAGTTAGGTTCAAACGGAGGAGCTTACAGTCGGCTGAAATAACTCACGAAAGAAGATACGTTCGTAACTAGGGGCGCAATCTGGACAGTTCTGCCAGGGGCGCAATTTGGATGGTTTTGCCAAGAGCGCAATCTGGACGATTCTGCCAAGTGCGCAATCTGGACGGTTCTGCCAAGAGCGCAATCTGGACGGTTCTGCCAGGAGCGCAGGATTGTGTAGCTACGTTTCTATTCCCATGTCAAATTAATTGTTGCCATTTACGCTGGTAAAATTTGAGATTGAATTTAAATACCGCCTTTTATATTAGAAGTACACATGTTTCACGATTCTATTCCTGCGATTAATTCATTAAAATTTTTTTTTTCTTCCTTATATAAGAATTATTCGAAATGTGTATTTAAACATAACGAAATACGTAAACAAATGTACTCTTTGATGTTTCCTTTGTCAGAGGGTTAAGTTAGAATCTGGAACGAAAAGCTTACGATCAATTGAGAACGCCTCCTAGCGGAAAAATGTGTGTTCGGGGTGGTATTGTCCGGCAACTGTAATTTATATGCGGGGATTCTAGCATTCAAACCAATGACACTCCTCGCCCCACACATAAAACAGCACGTCAAGAAACCGTAGTATTATATTATCTTTTTTTTTTTTTCGTATATTTATTTTTGCATTAACCCTACTCCCAGGGTTGTCGTCTGGGCTTCCTACCCATTGCCCTTGTCGTTCTTTGTTTGAGCAGAAGCGAGAAACGGACAGCCGTCACCCTATATATCAAAGTAATGGCCCTGGACGGTCTAGATTCATAAAATTACGTAAGTGGGGGGGGTGTCTCCCCCCTGAATAATGCACAGTGAAATAAAGTTCGTTTTAGGGAACTGTAAATCATACAACCCATGAGGTGTATTATCAATCTCTGTGCTCTGCACAATCATTACTAGATGAACGACTCCTTAAATTCCTTCCAGAGATGGGAAGATTCGTTCACTCACCGGATTAATGAATGATCTTGGCCGTCATAATATGACGGTCTCCCATACATATCTGAAATAGGATCGTGCTTCCCATGCTTCTCTGATTCCATTCATCTGCAATAAAATTAATACCACATACAATACCAATTAATACTACAATTAACACCAATAAATACTACAATGAATATCGCAATCGTAAAGTAACACAATGGACACAGTTTTTGAAAAACTGTGCCCATTGTGTTATTTTACGATTGTGATATATTCAGCACAGTGAGTCATTTTACTTCCACTACAATTAATACCAATCAATACTACAATTAATACCAATTAACACTACAATTAATACCAATTAATACTACAATTAATAACAATTAATACTACAATTAATAACAATTAATACTACACCAATGCCAATTAACACTGGCAATTAATACCACTAATACTACAATTAATACCACCAATACTCACAATTAATACCCCAATTAATACTATAATTAATACCAATTAATACTTCACAATCAATAACAATCAATACCAATTAATAACAATTAATACTACAATAATAACAATTAATACCTACACCAGATAACAATCAATACTACAATTAGTATTACCACGCTGCATCATACCACAATTCAATTCGCAATTGGGTACTACAATTAATGCTACAATTAGTACCATAATTAATGCTATAATTTGTACTTCGATTAATGCTACAATTAGTACTATAATTAATGCTACAATTAATACTACGATCAATGCTATAATTAGTACTACAATTAATGCTACAATTAATACTACAATTAATGCTACAATTAATATTACGATTAATGCCACAATTAATACTATGATTAATGACACATAAAATTAATACCATATACAATTAACAATCCAAAGGCAGTTAATACCATGTTTCCGAGTAGACACATAAGGCCATTTGTGAAAATGGGCGGAAACAAAGAGCTTAAAAATATAATTTCCCAAGCTCAAAAACGTAGAAAAAGTGTTCTCTAGCACAGATGTACAAGTACAAAATGAATGAATAAGTTTAGTGTCTGTGCTGACGTAAGTTGTTCGCAAATAGGACGAAGTAAATTTGCACGATATTAAATTTTACACGCTTTTTATGTGGAGAATACCTCTAACAATTCTGTCTGAAAATCTTCTGAGGTAATAGCTGAGTGTTTGAAAATGCTTAGTTATTTACTATTACATAATTGACTATGCTATTACATAGTTGACTATACTATTACATAGTTGACTATACTATTACATAGTTGACTATACTATTACATAGTTAACTATACAATTACATCGTGAACTACACTATTACATTGTTAATTATACTATTACATAGTTAACTATAACGTATGCAATAACATTATTGGTTTGAATAATTAAGAAAATATCGCCTTAAGATACAGACGTTAAAATTGATATGTGCGCGATTTTTCTTCAAAAATATTCCTTTCTTTATAAGGGTGGAAACGGGTGGGTTACAAAATCCATGTCTGGAGGCAGCAATTGACTGAATTTGCCACTGCTCATAGTCGTCATTTTCATGTCGAGTTTCGTTTCCAGAAAACAGGATGTATATTTGATCTCAAAATTTGCGTCAAATTTATGAATGGATTAAATGTAAAACTTATCCTTCATTTTACGTTAGTTCCATCAGGAAATTTTGAATTAGCCGAAGGAATGTTTAATTTCAATAAATATAATAACATGCGTTTAAGGGCAGCGGAAGCTGCTTTTTGTCCGGGGGTGGGGAAGAGGAACACGAAGACAACAACAACAATAACAATAATAATAATAATGTTTATTTGTCACATACTTATTAACTAATTATCAGCAAATAATTGACAATTTAAATTTCTTTTTTTTTTTCGCTTTTATCTTGAAGACGCCAGAGATGGGTAATCTCTGGCGTGAACTTCATATGAACCAGAGCAGTAATATCATTATATGCTAATGTATAAAAACACAAAACTTGTTTAAAACAGGAAAATTAGAAAACTAAGGTTAAGTGTTCGTGTAGAATAAAAGGATAAGAATAAGAATAACTGAAAAACGATCACTTGAAATAAAACAAACGATATTATATTATAGCAAGACTTTTCCTTGAGGGGCGTCGCCCATTCGGAAAAATTTCCGGGGGAGGGGGGCAACTCGCCCCATGCTCCACTCCTGCCGTCCCTGGATGTGCTACAGAAATAATGTACGTACATATATGTATTTTCATTAAAACGAATCTATGAACCTTAACTCTCATGTACAAAATATGTAGAAACAAAAAGGTTTTAGCTAATTTAAAACAAAGGCATACGCAGAAATTTCATAAGGGGGGGGTGGTTACGGGATTAATGAGGAGAGACGGAGCTACAACTACATACATTCATATGTATATATCCAAAATTTCATCGCAGTGAGGGGTTACAACCCCCAGTAATAACCCCTGCGTACGCCAATGATTTAAAATGCCAAAAATAAGAAACAAGTAAGCGAGAAAAAATCGCCTTAGATCCATATTTAAATTTAGCGGGTTTCAATTAACATTAATTCGCAACTCTCTAATCCGCAACTCTCTAATCCGCAACTCTCTAATTCTCAAGTAACTCGGTAGGTTCTCAACGATAACGATCGCCATCACTATTGCGTTTACGGACGACTTTTACCTTACCCTTTTATTGCGTACAGACAGACAGGAAGGGGGAAAGGGGGAGGAAGGAAATAAATAAATAAATAAATAAATAAATAAATAAAAAATGTCCGAATTCACATGCTGGGAAACCAGTTAAATTAGAGATTTCTTGAAAACGTAAAAAGGAAATGGCGAAACTAGAAATGATGTAAAATATCTATATGTGGAAACTGGCTGTATATGGTATTTTCTTAACCTTTGATATCAGCTACGATCAGTTCTTTTGGCATCAGTTCAGTTCAGCAAATTTGGTGTCAGTTAAATTCAGTTATGTTAGCATCCATTAAGAAAAGTTCGGTCATCCACATTTGATCATATGGCATACAATCAGTTATCCATCATTAACCATGTCGAATATTCGTATTCTTTTAGTATACCATTTACATATATTCATTATATTTATTTAAATAAATTAATATAATTAGTTAATATATATATAAATATATAGTACCTTTTCTAAATGTTAAAAATAACTTAGTAACTGGTCCCCTAATTTCGAATCAAAGAGATAACTAATCCGACGATCAATTCTACCAAATCTTAAAGCCTTCCCCAGAACATTGAATAACCGACTCACCTTAGAGCAAATAGAAAAAAAAAAGATATTCTAATCTAGAAACAGTTATTATTAGGAAATCGATGTCCTACGTTATTTTTAATATCGAATTATCGCTTTGAGGGCGTTATATCTTACTAGAGAGATAAGTAAAAGAGACTGAATTGAGAAAGCCATTGTTTTAGTAGACCATGTAATTTGAACGCAACATGTCTCGACTCAAGCTGGGTTTTGCAAGCTCTATGACGGAGTGAACGATTAGCCGAAATTGTAAAGTTAATCATGATTAATCTCTGCGTTATAACAAGCGTCCAAAACATACATCAACCTTTATGTCAGATATATGACAGCTGCTTAAGGATTTGCACTAAACTTATAATCTATAAGTAAATTGCAGAGCCCATAATTGCAGTCATCCGTTTACCAAATCGCAACATCGGTAGCCACTGAAGCGATGAACTGATGCAATTTTTTTTCTTTTTTTGAAAAAATCCTTAAATAAAACATTGATTGAAATCTTAAGATATATGGATTTTTCGACGTTAAATTAAATTTAGTGAAAATACCCTTTGGCGCGTGCATGGAATCGAATCATAAATAATCAGTAACTGAAGCATGAGTGATCGACAATTGAATTATAAATAATCAGTAACTGAAGCACGAGTGATCGACAATCGAATCATAAATAATCAGTAACTGAAGCATGAGTGATCGACAATTGAATTATAAATAATCAGTAACTGAAGCACGAGTGATCGACAATCGAATCATAAATAATCAGTAACTGAAGCATGAGTGATCGACAATTGAATCATAAATAATCAGTGACTGAAGCACGAGTGATAGACAATTGAACCACGAATGGTCAACAATTGAACCACGAGTGATCAACAATTGAATCACGAATGATCAACAATTGGACCACGAGGGATCAATAATTGAATCACGAATGATCAATAGTTGCATCACGAATGATCAACAATTGAATTACAAAAGATAAACAGTCGTATTATAAACTATCAGCTATTGAATCACAAACGATCAGAGATATTCACCATTAAATAAACAGGTGATAGCATCCCCATTTGTTTAAAATAGATTTCTTTAGTTCTGGGTAAACTATGGCGTTGTAATTCATGGTAAGACATTTGAAAATACACGAAACTTGCGACAGAAACAGTGGTTTGCGGGTTTCAATAGAAAGGGAACCCGCTATTACTTTTGGTTTTTATGTCTGTTTGTCTGTCTGTCCGTCCGCCCGCAATGAAAAGGGCAAGTTAAAGGTTTTCCGTAAATACAATAATGATGGCTATAGTTGACGTTGAAAACTTATTGACTTATTTGAGAATTAAGGAGTTGCGAATTAGAAAGTGGCGAATTAGAGGATGGCGAGTAGCGAATTAGAGAGTCGCGAATTAGAAGGTCGTGAATTAGAAAGTCGTGAATTAAAGGAGGCGAATTATAGTATTGTTATTATCTATTAATGATGATGATGCTTATTGATGCTCAGAAAGATGCTTTGATGATGCTTACTGATACTTACCAAGATACTTTGATGATGCTTACTGATATTCACCAAGCTACTTTGATGATGCTTATTGATATTTACCAAGATATTTTCGTGATGCTTATTTATACTTACCAAGATACTTTAATGGTGCTTACTAATACTCACCAAGATATTTTGATAATGCTTATTCGTGCCCATCAAGGTGGCATTTTTTTATGATGCTTACTAATACTCATATTTGATGTTTTAATGATGCTTATTAATTCTCTTCAAGATATTTTTAGGATGCTTACTGATACATACCAAGATGTTTTGACAATGCTTACTCATATTTACCAACATACTTTAATGATGCTTGCCAACATATACCAAGACACAGGCGTATGCACAGGGGGGTTGATGGGGTTGTAACCCTCCATTACGATGAAATTTTGTACATATATAGGGAGTTGTAGATCCCATTAAGCCTACAATCCACCTATCAACTTCCTACGTACGCATATGCACCAAGAGTTCGATGGTGCTAATTAATTTATACCAAAATACTTTCGTGATGAAGTCATTTGGTGAAATCCCCATCTAATAGTAGATGAACAATGGTTGTGAAGATGCGATTATGATATAATTATACGAATTATTATACAATGAATTACAGTGGAATGTGTTGAAGTGGTCATCTTAGTAAACTGACCACCTGAGCAAAGTGATACTTTTTATAAAAGAGAACTGATGGGGACTTGGTTATGCCTATATCTGCTATGCAAAATCTGTCGTGTTATATTAACCATCTCTGTAGAGTGACCATTGCAATCTGGCCTCGAAGGCGGTCACTTTAGACAGGTTCCACTTTGTTGATTTCATTAAAGAACCGCATTTAATATGGTCTTAGATCCATTTGATATGTATAATTATTATAAAAACCTTTCACGTTTTTTTAATAAATACATCTTAAAAGCTTCAGCGTGCGACGTCATGAAGATAATGATAATGACGTAATTTTTTTAGACTCTTCTAAAAACTGACATATGGCAGAAGGATGTGGCTGACGTCATCGGGAAAATGACAAAGTCAGAAAGGTGAAAAAGTGGGTCAATCACTTTTGGTAATTTATGTCCGATATTAATCAATTTTATGGTGTTTTGTCAGAGAATAAGATAAATCATACACACATACATACTCCACAGAAGTCAAGCCGTACTCCCAACAGAAGCCATTTTTTAAAAGAAAATATTAAATATTTTAGACCCATATATTTATTTTCAGAAAATGACATTTTTCGTGACTTCCCCTCCCTATTAGGTAAGGGAGCGAGGATAGAAAAGGCCCCTGAAATGACGCCCAGATGACAAACATTGTATAACACTGATCTATCACTCGATAATCCCGATGAAAAATGCGATATAAATTATCGATGAATGAAAAGCTTTCATTTTTTGTATCGATGTAGGGTCCCATTGTGTCGAGTACGTTTGTGCAGTCACGTGCTATTGCTGTCGAATACGAAACGCATTTTTATTAGCTAGGAGGAAAAAAACACGTTTTCCTTTTTATCCAGTTACCTACCGTTTTTAATGTTGACCGCGGATAATCTAACCAATGAAAACGTTTTTAACTGACGTAAGTGACAAATTTAAAGGACCACAAGATTCCTTAAAATTCATTAATAGCTTACTTTCTGCAAATGGAAGACAATATTTATATCGACATTGACCTTCTAGTGTGCATATGTGTATATATATATATATGCACAGATATATAAGGAATTTATAAACCGAATATGATCTAATATGAGTTTATTTTAATATTAATTAATGTACATTAAAAAGTTGTAAATCGGTTAAACTATGTAAAATCTATCCAAAATTAAGCAATTAAGTTGTCAATGAGATGTAGAGCTCATATAGATACACGCTGTAATTTCATTAATCTCTATAAAGCAGTGGTTCCCAACCGGTGGTCCGCGAAAGAGTCCCAAATTATCCGCGAAATGGGTAATTATTTAAAAAAATATTGGAAAAAGATACTTATAAAAATTATTATTAAATAATAAAATTAAATATAAACATGAAATCGATAGTACATTTGTAGCATTTTGCCACCCGTCTCTCGCACTAATGAAGAAAAGCTGGCTAATCTCTTGCACGTAGGGACTTTTGGTGAAAAGTAGGGACTTACCATTGATGCCACTAGGGATTTCACTTTGACAGCACTGCTTTGTTTGGCTTCACTGTTGCCAACACTGCTTTTTTCACTTCTATACACATGCATCTTTTTTATATTTTTAGGCCGTCGGCGCCAATGACCGCCCATATTGCGCCCCTAGCCACGAACATATTCTTCTCTGTGAATGTCAGTCGATTTTAAGCCCCTCCTCGTCTGCGCCCCTGATGTGGGCATTCCATGCCACTCTCTAGATACGGCCCTAGGCGTAACTCCCATTGCGATGAAATTTTCTCTATATATATACATATGAATATATATGGAGTTGTAGCTCTGTAACCCGCATTAAGCCTCCAACCCCTTTATGAATTTTCTGCTTCGTGTGTATGGATATACTTGTACACACGTTAAGATGCGAATGTTAAGGATATGTAAAAGTATATTAAAATATGTAAATATATACCATTGTTTAATAGAGGGTTATTCATATAAATTATTCTCTACCGATAACATGAATATCCAGTAAAATTCCGCTTAACGTACACCCCTCACATACGGTCATCCCGTTTTTATAGTTAGTCAAAAATTCCCCGGCAAGGAATTCCTTTATAATAATTCCCTTCTCCGGTTGCCCCTTTCTAGCGGGCAAATTTTTCTATACTGTGAGTGTCCGCTAATAGGAGGTTTTACTGTATTACGGTAAGCTTTAAAACTTCTTTATTAACTTTTTGTTTTAAATTATTAACCCTTTTTAAAATTTGCTTAGGTTTCTCCAAATTTTTCTTTTTGATATATTATAAACTTGCTTTTTAAAAATATCTAAAAAAAAAAAAACCCTTTATAAAACCATTAAAATTTGATGTAATATATAAATCCAAACGCATATAAACAATAGATAGGAAATGTGTCACATCTTTAAACTACACGAAGTACGGATAATTTTCAATGGTAATGTGTTAAACCCCGCCAATTCTGACGGAGTAAAATCTCCAGAATTGAAAGCTGTAGAATGAAAAAGAAGGGGAAAGGGAAAAAAGGAAGGAAGGAAGGCTTCTCATCGGAACAGATGTAGGGTCCCTGACACGGCATATTTTATGTCTTCTTACGGCTTTTTATATCGTGATTTATCGGTGGATGGCCGGTTTAGTTTCGCTGCTTTTTCGGGGTTTTTTCCTCGTTCTCTTCTAGAAACATATAAATCTCCGTTTGACCGCTTGTATATGTACACCGCGATGGGGGCAGGGGTTACCCTTGACGCAAAAAATAGTATAATAGGACTTAAAAACCATCTGCGCCTTGCATTTTCCATTCCAGTATTCAAAGCTGCCATTGAAACATAAACAAGAGTTGCTCAAATCTTTTGACAATTATAGAATTCAGAACTCTTCATTTTGAATATAAAATATATCTTTTATGGATGACTTCCGACGCTTATTAATGTAAAACTTACTAATTATTACTATTGCTTATTATCAAGAGATCATTCAAGAGGTGGGGGGTGGGGAGCTATTTGTCCCTAATTCCTATTTTTAGCCAAATGTACGGTACTTTTCATTTCATTTGCCAGGATATAATCCTGCTCAATGAGGGGGGGGGGGACGATTGCCCCGCCATGACCCCCTTCCTGATCCCCCTCCAATGCTTATTATTATTTTCGGCTATCATTATGCGTAACATGGCTATAATTATTACTATTATGAATATTACTTACTATTATTACTTATTAGTTGTAATTGTTACTATTATGAAGAATATTACTTACTATTATTACTATTAGTTGTCATTAGCAATTATAACTTATTATTATTACTATAACTTATTATTGGACATATTATTTATTATTAATATTACTACTTGTTATTACTGCGCTGTTTATTATTAGTTAGTTATTATTACTATAATACCATTATTACTATTACTTACTATTAGTGCTATTACTTATTATTATTACTATTACTTATTATATGACTATTACTATATGATTAGATTACTTATTACTTTTACTATTAATAATTACTACTATAAATATTAATTACTATTATCTATTTACTATTAATTTATAGACATTCTATAGAATGCTTAGACGTTTTTAGGCAAGGTATTTAATGTCCATTTCATTCTAATATTTTATATTAATAAGTAAGTAATAAT
>QLNU02014802.1:108948091-108959530 GCA_006491805.2 Dysdera silvatica | reverse complement strand
AAATTAAATTTCGGTTGAATTTGACGCCAAAATTTTGTTTACTTAATGTTAGGAAGGAGAGACTAGCAGTACATTTTCGTTTTAATTTTATAAACTAATTTATTATTATACCCCTTTGAAGGCCATTGAATGAATTAAAAATAGTTAAATAATAATTTAAACGCTAACTGTTTAGCGTAATGCTCTAGTACAAAACTTTAATATAGATATTTTTAAAACCCTAGATTCTTCTTAAGGGAGTTTTCAAGTATTACGTAAGCACCTTGTGGGGAGGGGTTGCCGTTGGTCTTATTTTCCTATGTTAGCCAATGTTAAATTTTGCTTAGTGGGGGGTATAGAATGGCTAAAACATTGATTACGCAATACTTGAAATCACCCTTTAATACTTAACCAGTTATTCTTTGTGACCACATGACCACAGACATAGCCTTTCTATTGTGGACAATATACACAATATACATACACACACACACACATACACATAATATATACACATACACGTATATATGCAGACCTCCCCATTTTTAAAAAAATGGGCCTGCTCTTGCTCTAACTTTTTCTCTCTCATTATCTATAGGAAGCTTGGCATTTATATGCTACGTAAATGAACTTTAATGAAGGTAAAAAAAGATTTATTGTATAATAAATTAATTTCCATGCTTATTATCTGTAGATATAACCGACTGATTACGTATAGCAAGTACCGTAGCCAGGCCGAGACTAGGGGGAGCTGTGCCCCATAGGCGTACACAGAAAGTTCATGAGGGGGGGGTTATGAATTCAATGAGGGGTTACAGAGCTACAACTCACATATTCCTATGTTAAATATACAAAATTTCATTGCAATGGGGGGTTACAACAGCCATCAACACCCCCTGCATATGCCAGTGCTGAACCTAAATATAAATTATTTTAGAATTTTATTTTAAATTTTTTGTTTTGTATAAAATTGTACATGACAATGGAAATTGTTCTTTGACGTTAAAAATATATTCAAAATATATTTCTACGGTATATCTTGTGTACATTTTTTTACAGATGTTTGAGTATACATCTATACTATAATAAGTGTAGGCAGAAATTAGAAAATTTTGTATGCCTCTTTTGTGTTTCCAATGCAAAATTTATATTAAAAAATTGTCCATTGACGTTAAATATATTGGTCTACTTTGATATTTAATGTTATTAATTATATTAATAAAATATATCAAAATATTAAGGAATTTTAAGTCCCTTTTGCCCATGTAACAAGAATCTAGTTACGGGACTGTGCATATCCGCACCTGTCAAACCTTGAAAACAAAATACCTAAAATATTTAATTATAAAAACGTTTATATGCTTCCCTCACCATTGCGTTTTCAATAAATACCTTGGTATATGCATGAATATTATTTATATATACTTGATATGACCGTAGTGAATACTTTTTCTATGAGATATTCATAGCTAATTAAATAGCTGTGAGTAGCTTCGTAGTAGTTCCAGTAAAACTGCACGTAAGATGTGTTTTCTCTTCTCCCCATCTTTCAGAAGGAAAGCAATAGAAGAACAGTCAGCGCTTAAAACTAAATTCAATGTACTATCCTCCCACGATTACAAATAAAATTATTATAATCCATAATTTAATTCAAATCGTAAGCAGTCCTGGTAAACGCTGGTCTAAATTTATGAAAGCATTTAATCTTCTCTTTCTCTCTTTGCTACCGTATAAAATAAATTATTTCATAAAAAAACTTATTTGTGAAAATTCATCATCGAAGTTTTTTTAATTTTATTTAGATTGTTAAATTATTTTTAATAATATTTTATAATATTTTTAAAAATATTTTAACCTTATAATTTATATGAACTATTATCTTTAATATATTATCAATGATATCTTTATATTAAATGAAATTAAATTTTATATTATTTTCAAGTCCTTTCGCTTTTGTCACAGAAAGTTGTTCGTATAAAATTATTTATGCTTACACGCGTGCTACGTAATTAAATATACACACACATAAACCCTTATGTCATGAAAATTCATAAAGTAAAGACGTCACAATTTACTTTCATTGAAGTAAACAAATGTTGACATTTCGTATTCATTGCAACGTAATGTTTATCTAAATAATTTGCATCATTTGTGTGACATTCAGAATGAACAGCGACCCTATTTGTACAAATGACCGACTTCCTAAATAAGTCGCGAACTAGAGTTTAACATCATTGTTTACAAGACAGAAAAAAAATGACATACAACTCCTCGAGAAAATATTCGGAACATATGCCGATTTCCTCAAAAAGTACAGATGTTGGCGAACATTTTGGCGCCTGAACGGAAATCCGACGGTAACCAAAGCCTAAGATCCCGAAGAACAACTCCCTTGGGTTCCATCAGAGGAAATGTTTACGTCGGGATCAGTACTCTCTCCCCTTCGCCCATCCTCCATTCCATGGGCAAATCCCTGAGGAAGGGGACGAAGCGGAATCGAAACATTTGCAGGTGTGGGAAGAGGTGGTGGACAGGGAAAACTGCAGATAGGAATTCATCAAACTGACGGAGGGCCTCTTCGACTGAGCCGTAAATATGTCCGCGCGATGGTTTTTAATCTGGATGATGACACATTTATAGACGAGTAGCGATACTTTCTCGAGTGATGGACGCCTGTAGAATGGCTCATCGTTCATCAAAAACATTCTACTCTTGTTGAGAGATTGGTGCCCATCAGCAACTTTCCTCCGATCGTTTGCTCTCAAAGCGTTAAAATATCCTCTCTCTACCATAAACAGAAAATTATATATATGTATTTTTTTTTTAAGATTATAAAACCAAATTAAATTGTCCTTTTTTTGAGAGGGACTCTATTCGTGGAAAAATTGGTTGCAAAGAATGCTGAAGGACTGTGTATGGTTCTTGGATGGCGGCGTATTCGGTGCCATTACTCGAGGAACTGGAAAGGGGGAAGTCGGGTTAATAAGCATGCTGGCGTGGACAAGAGTCATCCATCTGACCACATCTCGGGATTAGTGAGCAGTTAGGCGACTCGAGTGGACAATCAGTCGTTCTGTTCTCCGACACTTGGCGGCCAACTCTCTCGGACACTGGTCAACATGCTGCTTCAGAACGCTCGTTTGTCAAGTCGAATAATCATAATATGCTGCGTCGTTCACTCGCAGCTGAATGATGGGCTTGTGTTTCCGTAGGGGTTCAAGTACAAATTGAATATCGTTTTTCGTGATACACATTGGTTCAAAATTAGGGAAATCGCTGTTCTTTAAAATATTTTATCCTCATATTTTATTAAAAGGAGCGGGATCATTTTATTTGATTTGCAACTTTCATACGATCCATTTATAATGAAAATATATTTATGTACTCTATTTATTGTTAATTTTATAAAAATAATTATTACCAAAATTTATACATATCGGTTTTATTTTCTATTACGAATCACACTCTTTGCACAAAAATCAATTCGATCAGTATCTAAGATACATATGTACATGGTCTTATTTTTAGCTAATAAAAGAAGCACTTCGTTAATTAAATTAGTAATTCATTTGTAATTTATCCCAATTATATTTAGTGCATAAATAACTAACGACCAGGAGAACAGTTCGTGGAAAAAAAAAACTGTTCATGACGCTCTATTTGTCAGTTTCATTCCAATCTGACAATTCCGTAGGTAGCAGACATATATTACAAAGATATCATCGAAGTGGATAGTACATCACATTTTCGTAGAATTGAAAATTTTAATGCTTTTTAAATAAAACGTTTTAATCGTCATATTCTGATTTATTTTGAAAACAGAACTTCATGTACATTTTTATGTCACGATTATCCCCAAACTGATTATTTTTCTTGTATTTAAATTATTATAATTACTAACGTAAGTCATCACAAGAACACTAATTTATTGTTGTTTTATTTATAATTTTATTCCAAATTAACTCAATATATATAAGAAACGAATAAATAATTAAAAGTAAGGTAAAAATATGCTGAACTCTATAATAAAGTTTCAGTGTGTATGCCACCAGATGGCGCTAAACTCTTATATGCAAATAAAGTGAATAACTATGGAAACAGATTTCAGTTTCATTGCTACATTTGCATTGTTCCATTGAGATATTTAAACTTTTATTTACAAATGGAAAGCATTTTAATTTATGTCTTAAATGTTAACTTTAAAACATCAAAGTACGACAACGATAAACCACATTTTATCTGAGTTTTCATCATAGAACTAATATTTATTTGAATATTTTTTTTTTATTATTTTTTTTATCTATTTATTTGAACTTCGTTTGGCCATCAAAAATTTACTGAAATGTTTAGTTTTACTTGAAAAGCATTCGAATTGCCAATTAGTTTGGAAATGAAACAAATTTCCGATAAGTTTGCCTTAAGTGAAGAATCCAATGCGCCTTATTTCAAATGTTAGAAAGTATTTTATTAAAGGAAATAATTAATTAGTCTAATTTTAAATATATTTAGAAATTTTTCCATCCTCAATAACTTCAATAAAAATGAAACAAATTACCCTTTTCGGATGTACTGTGCTTGGGCGTATTCGAAGAAATTTTAATAATTAATTCGTCGTTTATTACACAACACGTTCTTATATTTGTGGTGTTTCGTAAAAACGCTCTGTTTATAAACTTCTCTAAACTTTGACGAATCACCTTTTGGGAACTGCCCCCAGAGGCCGCAGTTTCGTCTTCCAAACCGCGACAGACAGGCACAATACATACAGAGCGAGGAGGAGAGAATGGCAGAGATGAAACTTTCTGCGGTGTAGGCATTGGTGGCAGAGAACGAGTGGTAGTGTCGCGGTCGAAACCATTATTTACAGCTATGCCGTGATTATGGACCGTTTGTCAGACCCACCCAAGACAGCGTGATACATCAACATCTGCAAACTCAAACCAGTGCACCAAGGGCCGCCATAAACAAATCAAGATCCCCTTCAAGAAGAAGAAGCTCTCACGAAAAGGGAATCCAATTTTTGAAACTTCTACTCGGCTTGAATTATGAGCGTGAAAAGAAATATCGACTTCACGGAATATTTGAATACGGCGAAAAAGCGAGGTCCGTCTTAAATTATAACCTCTTCAAATCGCATGCGAGACTCATATTAGCTTGATGCATGAACAGCGTTGCAGCAGTTGGTTTCGGGTGGAAAAGTTCGTATCCAATAAGAATTGATGATTCCACTACAATGGATCTCCAACTAGTATTTCAGATAAAGAAAAAATTGTTGACGGATGCTTTTGGGAGTGACCTTATTGAAGATCGTGATGAGGGATTATGCTCCCTATTATCTTTCAACGCTGCCGTTTTCTACCTGTCCTCTATCATCTGGCTCATCCTTTACTTATCTCACCTTCATTCCTAGTTTCATAAAGAAAAACGAAGGATAAATTGGGATTTTCTATTAATTTCATTCTCAAAAAAGTGTATTTTATAATTTTACTAAAAAGGGTAATTTTGTAAAAGAGGGTTAATTAACGCTATTAATTATTCTAATTATTTGGTTTTAATTAAAAAATGACGTGTTTTCAAAAATTCATGATTTTTAATGAAATAAACCAATTCAGTTTTATATATAATACAAGGGATTAATACTTATATATAATACAAGGGATATATATACTTATATATAATACAAGGGATTAATACTTATATATATAATACACGGATATATATACTTTATATATAATACACGGGATTTAACAATGATGTATTATTTACAATTATAGATTCTACTACATACTTCTTGGATTTTAGATATGAGCATAATCAAAAAATTTCATATTAAAAAGGAGTATGTTCTATAAGACTAAATAACTATTTCAATATTCTCTGTCTGACTTTATTAAAGCTTAAAACTTCAAAAATGTATACCTAACTCGTCATTTCATTTTTTCTCCCTTTTGCTATTCTCTTTTCTTTATTCTCTTATCTCCATATTCTTCCCCCTTTGCTCTCCTGTTTTCTCTCACCTTTGTTGTTATAACCGAAGATCTCTTCTTGAATAATTTAAAAAGACTGCAGGGGAATTCATCATCGAGACGAAGTTTGATTGTCTATTTTTTGTGCGTTGTAAAAATTTATTTCTTTGGATAATAATGAGACAAAAACGTTCTATCACGGACCTAAAGAAACGTGGAGAGTAAGACTTAATAGTATTAACAGATTCCTTTACCATCTACTTGGGTTACTTGATGAAATATTTTCGGTTAACATGTGCATGCGAGAAAAGGGTCTTGTATTTCTGGACTTAGTTTTATCCAGGGGTCAAGGGGCTGGGATGGTTACTCGAAAGGTTGTTAGATCATGACCAGCGCAAGTGCGCAGCAAACTTGCCTTTTATTTGGCTGTTAGGAACAAAAATATTCCAGCAAAAACTATAAAAATGAAAATCTAAAATTTAATGGTAAAATATCTTCTCGTTAAATTGAAAAAAAAAACCATCAAAGGTAAAAAATGGAAGAAGGGAAGGAAGAAAATGAAAAGACATATATAATTGCTGAAATATATATATATATATATATGGCCTGCAAAAGGGTTGCTGGTATCTAACTGGAAGGAGACCCACACGCTGAACGTATGTGACGATGTGTGGAACCGGCCAGGCCAGTAACCTAGTGTCCTACCCCGCCTTCAAGTGGTGCAGGCTGAGCTTTCTATTTATGTGGCAAATTAATATTTGCTACACGGATAGAAAGGCGGAAGGGGAGGGCTAATTCACCAACCCGTTTAGCCAGCGTGGTGAAATTATGGCTAATTCCTCCATTATGTTGACACACCAGAAACCATGGCCCCTAGTCTCCAGGTGCTGGAGTGCTCCTGATCAAGGCAGCGGTCAGTGTGGCATGAAAGCAGGGGGTGCTAAGAATCACTGGAATGGCCCAGGCTGCCGTTTGTTATTGACCTTGGCTACGTTTAATGGACGATCCCTTGCTTCTGAAGCAAAACTTCAGGAATTGGAAGAGGAACTAGACAAGATCAAATGGGACATTGTAGGACTCAGTGAAGTTAGAAGAAAAGGTGAAGAGTTGGTGGAACTGAAAAGCGGACATTTGTTTTATTATAGAGGAACGGAAACTGGAAGAACAAGTGGTGTTGGCTTCTTAATCAACAAAAGAATTAAAGACTGTCTTCTGGAAGTTGAAAGTACATCAGATCGAGCAGCGAGGCTCGTTGTTCAACTAACCCAGCGATACCAACTTCAGATAGTACAGGTATATGCACCAACATCAAGCCATACCGACGAAGAGGTTGAAGAATTTTATGAAGAAATCAAAGAGTTACACACCAAAGGGAAACAACATATCAAGCTCATCATGGGGGATTTCAATGCAAGAATTGGACAACAGGAACAAGGAGAGACATCGGTTGGTAAATACGGATATGGGGAAAGGAATGAACGTGGCGATCAACTCATCGAATTTGCAGAAGCTGAAAACCTTAGCATCATGAATTCATTTTTTAAGAAGAAACCGCAAAGAAAATGGACATGGAAACACCCAAATGGGGGAACTAGTGAAATTGACTATATCCTGGCAAACAAGAAATCAATTATTGAAGATTGCAGTGTACTGAACAGATTTAATACTGGAAGTGATCATCGAATGGTGAGATGTAAAGTGCACTTAAATACTAAATTAGAACGACAGAAGCTCATTAGGAAACAAGTAAGTAAGAGGGTGGATTTAAAGAAATTAAAAGAAAATACCGAGGCATTCAAGTTGGAATTAAAAAATCGCTTTTCTGCACTGGAAGGACTTATTGAAGAAGTTGACATCTCAGAAGCAAATGAAAACATTGTTAAGACAATAGTTGAAACTGCTGGGGAAATTGGTGGTGTAACCTGTAAAAAGCACAATAGCAAATTATCTGAGAAGACGAAACAGCTCATGAAAAGGCGAAGAGATATGAAGGTGGACAATCGAAATACCAGTTCCAGGATTGAGTACATAGAACTTTGTAAAACTCTGCGCAAAAGCATGAAAGAAGACATAAGAAAATTCAACTGTGAGCTAGTAAGGAAAGCCATTGAAAATAACAAGAGCCTTAGGGTTGTTAAAGGAAGTTTATCTGTTGGGAAGAAACACATCATTGCATTAAAAGGAGAGGATGGCACCGTAACAAGAAATAGGGAAGAAATACTTAGAAGAGTTGAAGAATTCTACAAAAAACTATATGAAAGTAACAGTGGATTAAACGAAGACGCCGCAATAGTCGAAGGAACAGCTCCTAAAATCTTAAAAGAAGAAGTTTCATTTGCAATAAAAAATATGAAGAAAGGAAGAGCCCCTGGTGATGATGGTATTACATTAGATATCCTAAAAGAAGCTGGAGAATATGTAGAAGACATACTTATATATTAATATAGGAATTTAGAAACAATTTATTCGAATATTTTTATACTCAATTTCATTATTTTGAACAGATCTATGTGTAATAGTGCAAGGGCGGATTCAGGATTTTATTACGAAGGGGGTGATTCCGGAGCTTCTCCCCCGGAAAATTTTAAGTTTTGGGCCGTTGTATAGTTTAGGTAAATTTTCTTCTTAAGTTATATTAAAAAGCAACTTTTTAAAAAACTTTAAGTTTATAGTGAAAAGTTAAACCATTTGGGTTTCTTTGAAAATTTGTCAATCACTTTATTTACATCAATATGAATGTCTCTGTAAGTGTGTATTAATGCTTGTCCTGAATGTATCTCTTCTTTCATCCACGTTCGAAGCCAAGTTTGAAGGCTCTTCAATCACAAAAAACTACATTTTGCTGAAGCAACACTTACTGGAAATATAGGTTGAAGAACGAGAAGCTTGCAGATTCGTGGAAAAAGTCTGGATCGCATTTCTCTAAGACCTGGAAACTTTGGACGACAGTGTTAAACCTTTCTCTATTACAGTCGTAACAAACGACACATATTTTTATTTTTTTTATTTAACCCTGAACGACAGGGGGCGATATCCCCTCCGCCCCTCGCTGTATCCACCCTTGTAATTGAATCATTGCAAAATTACAAAATGTGCAATTTGTTTTACAAACAACCAACAAGGAAAATATGGTAACAAGCCAAAATTTGGCATCATTGATAGCATTTCGTCGTTACCCCGTCTGAAAATGCTCCTGACATCTTTCTCACACACTCTCTCTCTCTCTCTCTCTCGTGTATCCGTTCGCTTTCACCATCTGATAAGTTTTCTTTACTAGGAAGAGAAACAGGTTCTTTTCCCCTTCAAGTAGGCTTCGCTGCACATGCGAAGATGCTGCGGTGAAAGCAGACTTCTTGGGGCGGCTTTCAGCCGCAGGAGCAGGCAGTCCGGATAGACGACGTCGCTTCCATGTCCTGAAGCAACTAACCGGAAAACTTGCTACCATTATTCACACATCTGTTCTTGTCAATAACGAATGAATTTATAATTTTAGACTCCTGTTTTTGACTGCCGGATACATTAACATCAAACTTTCGTTGTGCCCGTCGTTGTCAGAAGTTAAAGCAACTTCAAAAGGTTTAGGTTTTATGTGCGCCAATCGCTCACTCATCCCCGATCCCTCCCCCGTTTTCTTTCTTTGATCATTTCTTCCATTATAGCGCACTGTGTGTCTTAACAAACTCTAATGGTTTCTTTCTGTTGTTTCGATATCTTGTGCTTTCAAAAACAGAAAATTTCAAGAACGAAAAATATGTTTTTCTTCAGAGCGGGGAAAAAGTCATTGCTTGCGCTTTTATAAATAAACACGTGGAAATAAAATACGTTTTGCATTATTTTCATTTTTTTTCATTTAATACTGGGCCATTCTTCAAACGTATCTATCTTGAGCTATTCACATCCATGTTAATACAACGTGTTTGTTCGTTCCACACATTTTGTAAGCCCTTAAAAATATAAACCATGAACTTTTTATACAAAAAAAGCGAATTCCGATAACATAAATGAGAAAATTTAGCCAATCTAAACTCATGGATGAGTGATGGTTAATGTGAAGATGTTTAGATTAGGGATTGGCAACGTCATTAGGGATGGGCAAAGTATCTTTTTCATCCTTCACTAACGGATTCTACTCATCATTGAATGACGTGTAAAATCATTTGGCGAAACTATTATTGAAGGATTTTATCTATATCCAGTTCCAGAACTTGGAATAGTGTATGCTTTATTTCATGCTAAAATTATTCGCGGTTTATAATATTCACTAAAAAAAATTAAAAATAGCTTAAAAATTAATACAATTTCCTTTCTTCTACATATAAATATTTTATACCCTTAAAGGTGATGCTCAAGTATATTGGAAGATTATTGAAATTAGAAAATTGTGGGATTTCTCTGTGAAAATGATTTCGAGGGAAGTAGTCAGGAAATGGGAGTGTAGAATAGCTATAACTTTTGCCCATAGTGTCAGAGTTGACACTATAGGCAAAAGTTATAGCTATAGTGTCAGAGTTGACACTATATTATGTTTATGTGAAACACATGCTAAACAGGGAAAAGGATCACTCTGTCCAATCATGAGTGACCACGTGAAGACCCTCGACCAATAAGATCATTAAGGAAAAAGAGTTCGAGATGTCGAGAGAGCAAGAAAGGGGAGATGGGAGGTAAATGAAAAGAAGGACGGACGTTTGGTTGCGATGTTCCCTTTCCTCGGAGTGCAACAATAGAAACTAAGGCGCTGCGTCTAGAGTTGTATATATTTGTATATACCGATGTATCTTCCAATGAGTCTTCATTAAAGTAGTATATCATGTTCGTGTCTGCAATAACTCTTCACCGGTGCTTTCCTAAATCCGCCACGGGAAAAACCACAACGCCTCAAACCGAGATATCTCCACATAGCTTACGAGCCGAGCTAGTGGCAGCATTACCATAGCATTTTAAGAACGCTAACGACACACGCGCAGTGACCAGCGTATTATATTAGCATACACATACGTAGGGCATCACATTAAGTTAAAGAGAAGTTTTGTATTTTTATCGCTTCTATGTGCTGGCCGTTCATACGTTTTAGAGGCTCGTTTTCCACTATCTCGAATTTTGTAATCGTACAGAAATGCAAACGACTTTAGCAATATGATAAATTAGAAATTTTATGGCACACAGATGGTTTTGCATGGAAGTCTAAATGAATCTTGATTAACATGTGCATTGCTTGATAAATCACCCGCAGAGGAAGGAATGATTTTGTGTTTCGATGGGATACCATCCTACAACCCTTCGATTACCGGTCGAATGCTCCACCCACTAAGCTACTGAGAGCTATCGAACTTGTCTCTACGAGTGAATATAACGCTTCACGACGAACAAGTTAGCGAGTATTGGTGTAATGCCTAGACTGCCTTCTTTTAAAACCAAACTCAACGAAGTCAAACGAATCATTAAACCCAATTTAACTACAGTTTGACTTATGGAGAAATAATTTAATTAAATG
>QLNU02014802.1:108900433-108947991 GCA_006491805.2 Dysdera silvatica | reverse complement strand
TATATAATTAATATATTTATAAAGTTATCACGATTATAAAAGTAACGTTTACCATGTTTAGAAAATATTTGTTTTTTATAAAAGATGAATTTTATCTATGTATAGCCATCCATATTCTTGGGTTAGCAATACAGAATATAACCGATAGATTTCTGAATTTTTGCAAGATATTTTCCTTATTTTTGCATCTTATAAGATAAAACTGAATGCTTTCTCGGATGCAGACGACGCTTGTTTTTCTAGCATCATGTGGTCTATACGTTATTATATATATATAAAAGCAAAAGGGTTGCTGGTATCTAACTGGAAGGAGACCCACACGCTGAACGTATGTGACGATGTGTGGAACCGGCCAGGCCAGTAACCTAGTGTCCTACCCCGCCTTCAAGTGGTGCAGGCTGGGCTTTCTATTTATGAGGCAAATTAATATTTGCTGCACGGATAGAAAGGCGGAAGGGGAGGGCTAATTCACCAACCCGTCTAGCCAGCGTGGTGAAATGATGGCTAATTCCTCCAATATGCTAATACACCAAAAACCATGGCCCCTAGTCTCCAGGTGCTGGAGTGCTCCTGATCAAGGCAGCGGTCAGCGTGGCATGAAAGCAGGGGGTGCTAAGAATCACTGGAATGGCCCAGGCTGCCGTTTGTTATTGACCTTGGCAACGTATAATGGACGATCCCTTGCTTCTGAAGCAAAACTTCAAGAATTGGAAGAAGAACTTGACAAGATCAAATGGGACATTGTAGGACTCAGTGAAGTTAGAAGAAAAGGTGAAGAGTTGGTGGAACTTAAAAGTGGACATTTGTTTTATTATAGAGGAACGGAAACTGGAAGAACAAGTGGTGTTGGCTTCTTAATCAACAAAAGAATTAAAGACTACCTTCTTGAAGTCGAAAGCACGTCAGATCGAGCAGCGAGGCTCGTTGTTCAACTAACCCAGCGATACCAACTTCAAATAGTACAGGTATATGCACCAACATCAAGCCATACCGACGAAGAGGTTGAAGAATTTTATGAAGAAATCAAAGAGTTACACACCAAAGGGAAACAACATATCAAGCTCATCATGGGAGATTTTAATGCAAGAATTGGACAACAGGAACAAGGAGAGACATCGGTTGGTAAATACGGATACGGGGAAAGGAATGAACGTGGCGATCAACTCATCGAATTTGCAGAAGCTGAAAATCTTAGCATCATGAATTCATTTTTTAAGAAGAAACTACAAAGAAAATGGACATGGAAACACCCCAATGGAGGAACCAGCGAAATTGACTATATACTGGCAAACAAGAAATCAATTATTGAAGATTGCAGCGTACTGAACAGATTTAATACTGGAAGTGATCATCGAATGGTGAGATGTAAAATGCACTTAAATACTAAATTAGAACGACAGAAGCTCATTAGGAAACAAGTAAGTAAGAGGGTGGATCTACTGAAAATGGAAGTAAATACCGAGTCGTTCAAGTTGGAATTAAAAAATAGATTTTATGCACAGGAAGTACTTATTGATGAAAGTGATATATCAGAAGCAAATTAAAAAATTTTTAAGACAATAATTGAAACTGCTGGGGAAATTGGTGGTGTAATATGTAAAAAGCAGAATAGCAAATTATCTGAGAAGACGAAACAACTCATGAAAAGGCGAAGACTTATGAAGGTGGACAATCAAAATACCAGTCGCAAGATCGAGTATGTAGAACTTTGCAAAACTTTGCGCAAAAACATGAAAGAAGATATAAGAAAATTCAATTGTGAGTTAGTAAGGAAGGCCATTGAAAATAACAAGAGCCTTAGGGTTGTTAAAGGGAGTTTGTCTATTGGGAAGAAACACATCATTGCATTAAAAGGAGAGGATGGCACCGTAACAAGAAATAGGGAAGAAATACTTAGAAGAGTTGAAGAATTCTACAAAAATCTATACGAAAGTAACAGTGGATTAAACGAAGACTCTGAGATAGTCGAAGGAACAGCTCCTAAAATCTTAAAAGAAGAAGTTTCATTTGCAATAAAAAGTATGAAGAAAGGAAGAGCCCCTGGCGATGATGGTATTACATTAGATATCCTAAAAGAAGCTGGAGAATATGTAGAAGACATACTTGCAAAATTCTTTACCAAATGTCTTAACAGCGGTAACATACCAAACCAATGGGATTCTGCAACAGTAATTCTTTTGCATAAAAAAGGTGATAAAGAGGATTTGAAAAATTACCGACCAATTAGCTTGTTACCTGCTATTTATAAAATCTTCACAAAAGTGCTAACACATCGCCTGCAGAAAAAATTAGATGCAGCTCAACCAAGAGAACAAGCTGGATTTCGAAGTGGATTCAGTACAGTGGACCATATTCAAGTATTAAGAGAATTAATTGAAAGAACACATGAATATGAACTTCCATTGTGTGTTGCATTTATTGACTATGAGAAGGCCTTTGACTCTATTAAAACATCAGCAGTCATCAACTCTTTAAGATCAACAGACATTGAGGATGTGTACATTGACATGGTGAAACGTGTGTATAAAAATGCAAGTGCAAAATTTCGGTTACATAAAGATACCAAAACTATATATATATATGTGTGTGTGTGTGTGTGTGTGTGTGTGTGTGTGTGTGTGTGTGTGTGTGTATAAATTCACTTCATAATACAATAAAACGGAAGAGTTTAGCTTTTAAATAAATAATATTTTACTATTTTACATTACATTTTAAAATTAGAAAACCATTGCATGTTCAGTTAAAAGGTTATTAATATAGGAATTTAGAAACAATTTATTCGAATATTTTTATACTCAATTTCATTATTTTGAACAGATCTATGTGTAATAGTGCAAGGGCGGATTCAGGATTTTATTACGAAGGGGGTGATTCCGGAGCTTCTCCCCCGGAAAATTTTAAGTTTTGGGCCGTTGTATAGTTTAGGTAAATTTTCTTCTTAAGTTATATTAAAAAGCAACTTTTTAAAAAACTTTAAGTTTATAGTGCAAAGTCAAGCCAGCTTGGTTTCTTTGAAAATTTGTCAATTACTTTATTTACATCAATATGAAGGTCTCTGTGAGTGTGTATTAAAAGTCTCTTCTGTCATCCGCGTTCGAAGCCAAGTTTGAAGGGGTTTCAACGATAAAAAACTACGTTTTGCTGAAGCAACACTTACTGTAAACGTAGTTTGAAAGACGAGTAGCTTGAAGATTCGTGAAAAAAACGTCTGGATCGCATTTCTCCAAGACTTAGAGACTTTGGACGCCTGTGTAAGACTTTTATTTATTACAGTCGTAACAAACGACACATATTTTTATTTTTTTTATTTAACCCTGAACGACAGGGGGCGATATCCCCTCCGCCCCTCGCTGTATCCACCCTTGTAATTGAATCATTGCAAAATTACAAAATGTGCAATTTGTTTTACAAACAACCAACAAGGAAAATATGGTAACAAGCCAAAATTTGGCATCATTGATAGCATTTCGTCGTTACCCCGTCTGAAAATGCTCCTGACATCTTTCTCACACACTCTCTCTCTCTCTCTCTCGTGTATCCGTTCGCTTTCACCATCTGATAAGTTTTCTTTACTAGGAAGAGAAACAGGTTCTTTTCCCCTTCAAGTAGGCTTCGCTGCACATGCGAAGATGCTGCGGTGAAAGCAGACTTCTTGGGGCGGCTTTCAGCCGCAGGAGCAGGCAGTCCGGATAGACGACGTCGCTTCCATGTCCGGAAGCAACTAACCGGAAAACTTGCTACCATTATTCACACATCTGTTCTTGTCAATAACGAATGAATTTATAATTTTAGACTCCTGTTTTTGACTGCCGGATACATTAACATCAAACTTTCGTTGTGCCCGTCGTTGTCAGAAGTTAAAGCAACTTCAAAAGGTTTAGGTTTTATGTGCGCCAATCGCTCACTCATCCCCGATCCCTCCCCCGTTTTCTTTCTTTGATCATTTCTTCCATTATAGCGCACTGTGTGTCTTAACAAACTCTAATGGTTTCTTTCTGTTGTTTCGATATCTTGTGCTTTCAAAAACAGAAAATTTCAAGAACGAAAAATATGTTTTTCTTCAGAGCGGGGAAAAAGTCATTGCTTGCGCTTTTATAAATAAACACGTGGAAATAAAATACGTTTTGCATTATTTTCATTTTTTTTCATTTAATACTGGGCCATTCTTCAAACGTATCTATCTTGAGCTATTCACATCCATGTTAATACAACGTGTTTGTTCGTTCCACACATTTTGTAAGCCCTTAAAAATATAAACCATGAACTTTTTATACAAAAAAAGCGAATTCCGATAACATAAATGAGAAAATTTAGCCAATCTAAACTCATGGATGAGTGATGGTTAATGTGAAGATGTTTAGATTAGGGATTGGCAACGTCATTAGGGATGGGCAAAGTATCTTTTTCATCCTTCACTAACGGATTCTACTCATCATTGAATGACGTGTAAAATCATTTGGCGAAACTATTATTGAAGGATTTTATCTATATCCAGTTCCAGAACTTGGAATAGTGTATGCTTTATTTCATGCTAAAATTATTCGCGGTTTATAATATTCACTAAAAAAAATTAAAAATAGCTTAAAAATTAATACAATTTCCTTTCTTCTACATATAAATATTTTATACCCTTAAAGGTGATGCTCAAGTATATTGGAAGATTATTGAAATTAGAAAATTGTGGGATTTCTCTGTGAAAATGATTTCGAGGGAAGTAGTCAGGAAATGGGAGTGTAGAATAGCTATAACTTTTGCCCATAGTGTCAGAGTTGACACTATAGGCAAAAGTTATAGCTATAGTGTCAGAGTTGACACTATATTATGTTTATGTGAAACACATGCTAAACAGGGAAAAGGATCACTCTGTCCAATCATGAGTGACCACGTGAAGACCCTCGACCAATAAGATCATTAAGGAAAAAGAGTTCGAGATGTCGAGAGAGCAAGAAAGGGGAGATGGGAGGTAAATGAAAAGAAGGACGGACGTTTGGTTGCGATGTTCCCTTTCCTCGGAGTGCAACAATAGAAACTAAGGCGCTGCGTCTAGAGTTGTATATATTTGTATATACCGATGTATCTTCCAATGAGTCTTCATTAAAGTAGTATATCATGTTCGTGTCTGCAATAACTCTTCACCGGTGCTTTCCTAAATCCGCCACGGGAAAAACCACAACGCCTCAAACCGAGATATCTCCACATAGCTTACGAGCCGAGCTAGTGGCAGCATTACCATAGCATTTTAAGAACGCTAACGACACACGCGCAGTGACCAGCGTATTATATTAGCATACACATACGTAGGGCATCACATTAAGTTAAAGAGAAGTTTTGTATTTTTATCGCTTCTATGTGCTGGCCGTTCATACGTTTTAGAGGCTCGTTTTCCACTATCTCGAATTTTGTAATCGTACAGAAATGCAAACGACTTTAGCAATATGATAAATTAGAAATTTTATGGCACACAGATGGTTTTGCATGGAAGTCTAAATGAATCTTGATTAACATGTGCATTGCTTGATAAATCACCCGCAGAGGAAGGAATGATTTTGTGTTTCGATGGGATACCATCCTACAACCCTTCGATTACCGGTCGAATGCTCCACCCACTAAGCTACTGAGAGCTATCGAACTTGTCTCTACGAGTGAATATAACGCTTCACGACGAACAAGTTAGCGAGTATTGGTGTAATGCCTAGACTGCCTTCTTTTAAAACCAAACTCAACGAAGTCAAACGAATCATTAAACCCAATTTAACTACAGTTTGACTTATGGAGAAATAATTTAATTAAATGTAAAATGTTTTTTAACATATTACTGATTATTTGTTTTGATGATCGTTGGCGATTTCCTTTTGGCGACATTTGGAGTATCTTGATCTAACATATGGCTATAGTCAAATATGGCTATAATCAAATATGGCTATAATCATATATGGCTATAATCAAATATGGCTATAATCAAATAAGGGCTACCTTAAATGTAAGAAAAACTGATCTATTTGAGAATGTAAAGCCATTGGCAAATTTTAAATGTTGTTACAAGGAAACATGGATTTCATTTTTGCTGAAAAAATGCCTTAATTTTTCACTTTTGTTTGCGTTTCTTTAATTACTGACATTAGTTGTTACATATGTTTCAATTTAACTTCTTTTTAGGTATCACGATACGTAGGTTTACAAAAATTTCAAGGCAGTGTTTTTTCAACACACAAGAGAATATACGAATATCGCTGTGAATGTTCAATCACTTCGTAGTTCTCAAAATTGGGTGTTTTTCAACAAATTTGCATAAAATTTAATTCTAAAAGAAAAGAGGTATTTTTCCAACTATGTTGCTTCCAAGCTCTCGATAACGAGCAAAAAGATGAAGAATATTTTTATCCTTAAAGATCACTTTTGAAGTTAAATGGCTGTAATTAGCATATTGTCTTCTTCTTGAAACTTTTTATTAGCAATAAAAAGGCCATAAAAGGAAAAGAGCCATCGTGCTAGTTTTTATGGATTGTTTTAAGTACGAATCTTATGAGTTTTAATTAAATGCTAAATAAAATTAAATATGAACAGTTTTTAATTGAATTTAATCCAATTAAATAATTTAATCTCATTAACGAATTAAATCTACTGAATTAATTTTGATAATATTATTAAATGAATAATATTTTTAAAATACAAAAGAAATCGTTGACTTAAAAAATAATATTTTGTTTAAGGTTTTATTAAAAAACAAGACGCCTGAGCATTGAAATTTGAAGAATTAAGAAAAATTAAAATTAATATAATTTAAATGACTTTTGTTAAAAAATAGCGCTATTGTTGGAACCTCTAACAATGATAAGAATAAAGAAAAACAGACTACAAATATATTAATTGTTATGAATTATCTACTAATTTATTGTATAAATTAATCACTATTAATTAAACAAATAATATTTATTAATTCAATTCAATAATAAGAGATATATGTCAAAAACTATAAATTACCCATTAAAGAAATTTCAAGGAGTTCATAAACTACATATAAAAAAAGGCTGTACATGCAAACACTGAATTAGATTTTCTGAAATGAAGCGAAATCACATGTATTTACAACATACACATATTATTTAATTAATACATGCATTCGTTTACTACAAACTTTAAATTAACTGATACCACTCTAAATAGCTATCTATTTAGCTAGCTATAATAGCTCAATAAATAGCTAGAGTGTTTCCAAGATTTAGTGGCCAATATTAAAGAACCCAAATGGGAAAGATTATGAGAACACATCGACTCCACTATGAAAAGTTACATTATAAACAATTATAGAAATTTCAAATTGTAGAGGATATATGAAAGCACAATGAACTTTTGTCAATAAAGATATTCAAGTGATGGGAAACAGATTGTTATGGACAAAGTTGAATATAATCAGTGGCGTAGCATAGGGGGATGCCACCGTTCCGGAAGCCCCGGGCGCAAAATTTCAACATTGGACTGATGAAAGTGGGGAGGGGTGCTAACGGGTTTTAGCACACTTAACTTGTCCCAGGCGCTGGCAACCAATACATCGCCACTGAGTATAATACACTTTATTTCTGTCGAGATAGTGGGAAAATGTCGTTATAGACGCGCTTACCGTTATATGCAATTTTATAGTCATAGGTAGATTTCTCTGTACTTATTTCGGAATGTAGGAGCGCACTTGCTAGAATTTTTTTTATTATGTAAAGGATTTCCATTCGTTTTACGAGATCATAACAAGAAAGCAATCCAGTTAATCGGACTAAAGAGGGTTTCGTTATACAGGGGTTTTACTGTAAACTGAAACTGTTAGATGATAGATACAAGAAGTATAACTTACAATTTTTACCATTTCGACTTTCATACAGTGTTCTTTCTCGTGAACAATTTTCAAGGGACCGCAAAGCACCGGCGTTAAACGGATATGGTTGTTACTTAGAACGTCGTTATTAAGAAAGTTATTCTATGCTATTTTATTAAACGGCGTTTTTTGGAATCGTTGGCTATATTAGTTAACTAGGTTTTCAGTAAGCTGCGAAGGACCAGGGAATAAACTTATATACGAAAAGTTTAATATTTGTGAAATCTCGAACAAAAAAATAACCCAAACTTTCGAATGCATTAGCAACAGTTCTTCATCAGAAATGATTAATTTCAAAGTTTAACCTTTTTTCCATAACAAGGTCATATTAAAGAAATAAGATATGAGCGACTAGAAACGTGAACACTCTATTGGAAATTTGATGAACATTAAAAATAAAATAAACACAAAAACAAGCACCTTTTTTCCCTTAGGAATAAATTATTAGATGATTTAAAAATATTGAATAATGTTAATAAATTTAAAAACAATTTAAGGAAACACTTGAACCCACGAATAATAATAAAAAGAATGAATGAAAAAACCTTAAATGATAAGAAATCTATATCTTAAATGATAAGAACTCTATATCTTAAATGATAAGAAATCTATATCTTAAATGATAAAGAAATCTATATCTTGAATGATGAAATCTATATCTTGAAATGATAAGAAATCTATATCTTAAATGATAAGAAATCTATATCTTAAATGATAAAATCTATATCTTGAATGATAAGAAATCTGTATCTTAAATGATAAGAAATCTGTATCTTAAATGATAAGAAATCTATATCTTAAATGATAAGAAATCTATATCTTAAATGATATAACCTTAAATGATGATAATGATAATATCTTAAATGATAAGAAAGAAGGGGGGGAAAGGGAAATGGTAACGGAAAAAGGAAGAGTGGGGGAGAAGAGAAAAAATAGGGAATGTAAATAACTTCTTAAGGCCCGAGTAAAATTGGACAAAAGAAAAAACGATTTACTACTTTTAAACTTTTAGTTGGGACAGGAAGAGATGACTTTTGTATAACAACGATTAGTTTTAATTACAGATTAACAGAAACATGACATGCACATATGTGTACCTTAGTATCTGAATACTCAATTAATTCCACAAGTTGCTTTCATAAGTACTGCGAAAAAAAGGCTCATTAAATCACTTTTCTTAATTTCGTTTTATTTCAAACTTTTAACAAAAAACAGAACAGGTAGATTTCAATAAATCTATTTCATTTAGTATGAAACTTTTCGAAACAATTATTTTTCAGCACACAAAAGTTTGTCTTTTTTCTCTTGTCAAGAATGCTGGCAAATTCCCTGCATTTTATCATAGCCTGTTTTCACGACAATGCGGTCCCAAAAAGGCCTTCATATTCAACATTATAATTTATGGATTCAGAATTTAACAATATATCTATATATGTCTGTTAACTGCCCATTTCTCTATATACGTACATACGTTACAGTAAAATATACAAAATGAAAAGAGAAAATATAAATTAAGAGCAGATTGAAAACATTTTTATGCAGAATCAGAGATTTCGTGCAGTTATTATGATATATATATATGATGTATGATGATGTATGATGATATATGATGATGATAAAATGAAGAATCAATTAATTTAGACAGATCATAACTGTTCTGAATTAGAAGAAATGGACCTTTGGGATTGGTTTAAGGAGCGGAAGAGAGATTTAACTAAATAAAAGAAGTGTTATTATGGACATATGATTGTCTGTGACCACCTGAAAATCAACGTTCTTCAACGATCTTAGCCAGAATTTAATTTCTAGGTGGGAGGGGATTCAAAAATGTTCAATATGTATCGATACGGTCACCGCATAAACAGCTGAAGCTAAGTTTTATTAAAAAGTTAGTTTTGGGGGGATCGCTCCCTAAGATCCCCCCCTCTGGATACGGGCATGCTTATACCCAATATGAATAAAATCATTTAAAGAGTATTGTAACCTTAAAACATTTTTGTACAGCATACTTACAAAGGGGGCTCTATTAAGACATATAGTGACGGTATGTACAGTTTTAACTGGGGGCCACTTTATGCGCGGTTAAATATTTAGAGGGGGTCTGAAAGTATATAAAAAATAAGTACTTGTAAACACTCATTCTAAAAATCCTTAAATTTGTGGCAAACTATACGAAATAGCCCAAAAAAAGTAAGCTTTTACCTAAAAATTTTCTAGATGTCGATCAAAAGTGAGTAAACAAAAGTCAACTTAAAAAAAAAAACGTAATTTGGGAGCCCCCTCCAACTATGGACCCTAGGACCGGGGCTTGCGGGCCTAGTAGGTGATCAGGCCCTGCTTACAATGGAGTTACAGCTTTAGAGTTCGAACTCAAATAAACAGATTTTATTTCACTGAAAAAAAATTGCATATTTCTTGAAATCGAAAAATACATCAGGATAATTTGAAGCAATTTACAAAATAATTGACCTCGATGTAAATGCAAAAGCAATCTTTACAAAGCTATACCACTTTAGCATATCATTCTTAAATTTCAAACAACGAATACAGTTTTTTAATGTGAATACAAATTGCTTTAGAAAATCCTTCCATGCATGAGGGTAATTTGCCGACACACCGTCTTCTTGTAGGTAATTGATGCAAAGCGGTAACAGGAAGTTTTGTCGCCGAAGACTTAATTTTTTCGCGAAAATAATTAATGTACAGCGCGTGAGGAAGACAGGGACGGGGCTCAAAAAATTACAGCAACTAATGTTGTTGTCACATGTCTAATTTAATAGAACCCTGATAGCCTTACAGCTGATTAACTTCTACGGATCTATTTGGAGAAATTGTGTGCGATTCTAAACATCAAAGAAACCTGTCTCACAAGCTGTCACAATCTAAAATTGCTTCAAGTACAAATTAAGAAATAGCATGGAACCGTATAGTTTTTGCCAGATTGCCTTTCACTAGCAACGGCCTTTTTTTCTAGCTATAAACGTAAGCAGAATAAATAATTACTGCCTCTGATACCCTAATTTACGTCAGAGGTAATTACGTAACAAAAATTATTTTTCTAATTTTTTTTGGTGCAGGAAATGAAAACTACGCCTGAAATCGAAGGATACGACCGACCTCCATTTCTGACAATGACACTTTAAATTAAAATGCATTTTGCACAAAAAATTCATTAAAACCAAATAATGCTTTGAATTTAATTGCTCTGACTTTCGTTTAATTTAAATGGACGGATCTAATTTATTATTCATCATGTTTTTCATTTATTGTATTAAATATATCAGAATGCAAATTCTTACAATAATTGTTGGAGATATATTAATATGGTTAAGTACACAGGTCTTCAAAAACAATTGTTATAATAAAGATGATTTATGCTTCTGTTTTGGTGCTTTAATGCCTCTCAATGTAACTCTCGGTAGCCTCATTTGACAATATGAAATTTATTGCTATTGCAAATTAATTTATAAGTAAATTTCTACGGTTGTCCAAAGAAATAACAATTATATAATTATAAGTTGTACAACATTATACAATAATTTTTGCCACCCACGTTTCAATTACAGCTCAAACTAGAGCTTTTTTTATATTTGGAGAAAAAGAGACGCCGTCCTCATCCTGGATTCGAACCAGGGTCCCTCCGTTTAGCCCGGGGTGTCTTGACCTACTAGACGAATGAGGACAGGTAATAACGCTCTTTTTCTCCGTATATTAGGATGTAAGATATTATTACCCTTCACAGGGATAACACAATTGCCAAATAATGGTCAACACAGAAAAGCCTCCGGGGCGAGATTTTTGTGAGTTTTTGTGGGGGAATTTATTATACAATAATTTTTGCCACCCACGTTTAAGTAGCGGGCTCAACGTGAGGACCCTGGTTCGAGTCCAGGATGAGGACGGCGTCTCTTTTTCTCCAAAATTACATAAGCTCTAGTTTGAGCTAAATATACGTGGGTGGCAAAAATTATTGTATAATAAATTCCCCCACGAAAACTCACAAAAATCTCGCCCCGGAGGCTTTTCTGTGTTGACCATATTTGGCAATTGTGTTATCCCTGTGAAGGGTAATAATATCTTACATTGTACAATATTATTTTAAAATTTTCTACGTTAAAATTAATTTCAATATTTTATTGAGTAAATATTTTGAACCTATAATTATAGTGGCAATTAAATATTGAAAATAAATTCCTGAAGATATAAAATACATAAATAGTTATTTTAAAAAAATCATTTAAATTTCGGTTGGATAATATACGGACGTCTACTGGAAATGTTGGGTTCTCAGCTGGTTTAAATCTACTTTTTTTACTGATGACCCGTCAGTTGCTCGCGAAGGCGTCTCAGTTATGTATTTATAATTATTTTTTACATTTTATATTTTGTACTACACTGCAAACAATCTTTATTATGTATTGCTTACAACAATTGCTTATTACAATCTTTTATACATATTGCTTAATTTATAAGATGTGGAAACACTTTCAAAACTGCCTTCAACTGATCATGTGCTATCTTTTTAGTTACGAGTTTGAATTTAATTTCTACATTACTACTATTACAAGGTAATTTAACCACTTTCTATTTTATTGCTTGCATAAACTCCGCTAAAAACGTTTAAAAATGAAAAGTTTCTGACACTGAATAAATTCATCTATATTTTTTTTACATTTGTGGTATTACTTGAACTGAGTTTGTTGAATTACTACTTGTAAGTTATTCAACAGTGTTACTTTGATGTGAGATGTATATACGACTTTCTATTTCTTTCTATTTTCTGTCTCTTTCAAACAAAAAATTTGTTTTAATCTCTGCCACATGGATGGTTATAAACAAACAGGTCTTCCTGTATAATGTCTGCATTGAATGGGGAATGTTGGATTCTTAAAACACTCTTTAACCCATGATTATTGGCTCATAACGCCAATCAATGTACATCGCAGGTCCAATTCTTCTTTCTAATTCAGACCAACTATGATCTGTCTAAATTTATTGATTCTTCATTTATATATTAAATGGAATGTTAAAAATGCTGTGTTTTATAACAACTCCATTTGCATCATTTAAAATGGGTACATATTGGGCTTTGGTTAATGGTATTGAGATGGGATTTATATATTATATGGGTAATATATATATATATATGTGTGTGTGTGTGTGTGTGTGTGTGGTGGTGTTTTTGTATATATATTTGAGAATGTAATTTCTTAATTATTATCACCTGAAATTGAATGCTGGCTGAATGATTAAAAATGTTATAGAATAATATGTCATCTAAGCTATTTGGAATACTTATGAAGTGAAAATCTCACTTCCCCATTGAAAAATTACATAAATAATGAGAGCAAACAGATTTTAGATGCTTATAAATTTTTTAACACTTTTCGTAAAGCTAATTTATTCGTTGAATTTTAAATTTCAAAGACGAATCTGTTGTTTTTCAATCTGTATATAAAAATTTTAATTTTTATATTCTTAATTGGAAGAGACGGTTGCCATAACTTCCAACTGTTAATTGATTACCATTATATGTTTTATCGTTACACTGATTTAGAATCCATAAAAAAGTTCCATTATCTATTATCGATTTTTACCGATAGAATCTTGTAGAATTAATTGTACTTTGCGCCAATATGGCGTGATAATTACGTCATTTCTTCATCACTTGGCACCGAATTTCACTCTTCTTTCTCGCCAGAAATATAGCTGGAACGATGAGTTCACATCTGCATAAGATAGGAATGAACGGTTGTCATTATCTATGGAGCAATATCCGTGGCGCCAGTTTTTGAGTAATCGCCAATACCCCCTCCGCCAAGCGCGGAAAGAGACAGATTCGAAAAAACGTTCACGGGATTCCCTCCCCTTCTTCAGTAATTAGTCATTGTTTCGCTAACGCTGTGCGTTTTCGCTAAACCAAAAAGCGTTATTTTAAGAGGGAGCCACGCTATCTACAGTTTCTTAGGCATCCACAATAATTAATCTGAATTTCGTTTAAGTTCCTACGTCGTCGTTGTCCCCCACCACTTTTTTCTCTCCCCCCCCCGTCTTTCTTGTCGAGGCAGAAAAAGTTTTTGGGTCCTAAAAATCTCTTTTCTTAGCATCCAGTGACAAAGACAGAAGACTCTGCAAATGACAGTTTTAATTTATTCGGGCCCGCCGATAATTCGAGCCATCTGAAGCATGCTTTTTGCTAGCGTCCGAGTCCATCATTTATTATGTAGTGTGTCATTCGAAGGATCTGTAGCAATAACATAAAAGGAACTCCAGATGATGAAGATGATGAGGGCGCGCCGAAACGATGATGATGATGATGATGAAGATGAGACCGGTGAAAGAAATCATCCCCAACCTCTCTCTCTCTTCCAACGCACTACTTCTCCAACCTGGTTTTTTCCCTTTTTAATGATTTATATTAAAAGAAGGAGAATAAATTATTTGCAAGAGACACGTTCGAAAATATTTCACCAAGACCGAAAATAATTATAAGAAATTTTTGCTGAATATTCATAAGGAAACTTTCAAGAAAACTTGACAGAGAAACAGCTGAGTGAGAGAGGTTTCGAAGATAGAAGATTTTTATTCGTTCATTTCATTGAAAGCGGAAACGATTTTATAAATCTTGTATCAACCAGTTGCAGGCTCGGAAGATTGACTATTAAAGAAAATTCTGATTTTTAAGAGCACTGTGAGACAAGTAAAGTAATTTATTTCAAGTTGAACGACACAGAACGCATATTCAATCTTTCCAATTAATGTCCACGTAGACTGCCGAAGAAACAGCTGAAAAGATTTTAGAAATGCAAGAATTTTTCTACTTATATTTCTGTATGTTTGCGTTGTATTACCATGCACGTTGTTTATCCATTTCCAATTATTTCTTCGTAAAAATTGAGCTACATGAATATATTCAAGCAAAAAAGAGTTACAAGATGCGAGGCGTAATCACAATATTGTACACAATTTAAAGCCGTAATACATCTCTTAGAAAATTTTCTTAAACAATGCTAGTCTACAATAAATTAACAATAAAATGCATGAATGTTTAAAACATACATTTACCGATTATTTTTAAAACAGATTATTTACAAAATATTCCTTTAAACAGAACTTGTGACTTCATTAATATTCAAGAAGTATAAATAAAGGCTACGGATTTCACAATAAATGTAATAATATTTTATAAATATGGTTTGAAAAAGAAATATAATTTTCACATCTAATTATTGTACCTTTGAAACTGATTTTACTTCTTCCAACTCCTGTTTTTAATTTTGGTAAAATGAAATCATTGTAATTACGACAAGTAATTCTATCACAATCATTAAATTTAATTTTTATTAACTTATATATTTATTTTCCCTTATCCTTTTAAGCATTTTAATCGAGACACTATATTCATGCATTAGTTCTATTGGTAAGATGTTATATTTCTACCATAACTTAAATTAAAAAATAACTTAAGGCCGGTTATATTGAATGATGCAATCCTTTCTTCTTGTCTGTCTCTCTCTCTCCCCATTATTTAGGACGTTAAAACTCTTTGATCTATTTTCAGATAAATCTTAATACTCTATTAAAAGTAAAAACATGTACACTGTGTGCCAAAAGTGTATGTTTCTCACTCTGTCTTTACATTTTTCACTTTTGACAGTATTTAATCACAGATATACTAAAATAGTGCTTGCTGAGGTTCCTCAGATAATATGTCTAGGTTTTAAATAATTTATATCAAATGTTACAACTGTTGCAAGAAAGTATTATTCAATCATGAAATGACACATTTATAATTAGTAATAATTTGTAATTAATATGTGGAATATCTTTCTGATCTCTTACAACTTCTTCCTGGCCATCTCAATAAGATCGTCAAACATCACCGAATCTCAAAAAATCTCCAACAATAAATATACCACCCCTGCAAAACTCACAGATTACTCGAGTTTATTGCAGGTATGGTATCGTAATTGAATGAGGAAATAAGACATATCCGTAACTATTCAACTTCTGCTAAGCGCGGGAAAATTTCCTGATATTTAAATGTGCTTAAATGCCCATTGAGAACCCGTTATCCTGCGTTCTCCAGTAAGCCCTCCTGCGGATATTACCGATCATTTCCCTTCTACTAGTATGTCATTTCACACCGTGTCGTTTTCTCTTTGTCGTAATCGCTCCCAGTTAGCATCTAACTGAAATATCACACACAAGATATTTGATTCTCATCATCAGAATTTGCATCCAATAATGCTGATTTTGACTGAACGTTAACACCTTTTATTTATAAAATGAGCTTGACTTAACGCGCTTATTGTTCAATTACTATTTTTACGTTTATCTGTAATATACCGTGTCGTTTGCCATTTTGCTCGTGTCCGTGACTAATTTGGTATGTAGGATATATGCTAATTAGCGTGATATTCTCCAGATTTGGCAATATTTACCAACGCTCATTGTGAAAGAAACACCCTGCCAGCAAAAATATAGCTGAAATCGTATAAACAAAATATTTTCTTAACATTCGCCTTAATAGAACGCTTCAAAATAAATATATGCAAGCCACCTAAAATATATGATAGAATGACATAGTTTACATAACTGAAATCAGGGAAGATAGAAAGTGCTATTTAGAAAATTTTAAACAGTCACAAGTGGTACTTAAATGCTGTACATTTCGGAGGCACATTATTTTTCCCCCAAAAAAAGTGTGAAAAGAAATGTAGCAGAAAAAAATATTTGTAAAATGGAAGCTAAAAATCGAGTTTTTATGACTCAAAGGCTATAAGAGCTAGAAATGCCGATAGAAGATGAAAGAGAGAGAGAGAGAGAGAGGAAGGAGTGAGTTCGAGCAGAGATATATCCCTTGGAAGGAAAGGGATTCGGAGAGGGTGCTCTTGGGCTTCCCGTCACAGACACGTCAACAGTAATCGGGGGCGACGTGTCAGAGACAGGTTCTCCCCCTGAAGGATTACTAGCGGCCAGTCGATGACAGGAGACGTCCGCCCCCACAGACTCTTCGTCCGTACGTCCTGAGAGAAACCGCCCCATCCCTAGGCTTCGTTCTGGAAAAGTTTCGACCGTTTCAACATTCCCTCACCCCATCACCCACCTTCCAGCTACACCCCCATTTCTCCTCTTACTCCATTCTGTCTCACATTCGGACGAAATGTGTCAGAACTGTCAGGGCCGGACTATGACCGGATGGGCCGGCATGTCAAGGGAACGCTGGACTTGTCAAACAACGACCGATTCTGCTTTTGCTGCTCTCTTTTCTTCCTCTTCCGCTCCTTCACATGTATCCTTCCATTTTTTGATAGCCTGACCTTTTTTTTTATATCAACTTAGGCCCATTGTTCGACTTTTTCCAAAAGATAACCTTATTCGAGGAATTTCGGCTAACTTCTGTAGAAACTTTTAAAATGTTTATTAAAATTATTCTCAACAAATTATGAAGAGAATAATATGCTATATTTAACAAATAAAATTGATAAAAAAATACAAAAAGTTCAAAAACATACCTCTTGTATAAGCATATTTTTGAATATTGTGATTATTTGGAAAGGGTAATAATATCATGAAAAGGAAGGGGGGAAAACAGCATATACATTATCATAGAAGATAAAATATTTATCTTTTTCTTCTTCTGATATTCTAATCTGTCAACCATATAAAATTATATAATTTAAATACAATAAAATCGGTTATATGGACTTAGCTTAAGAAAAATCGGGTCATACTCGAAATAACTTGCTGCACTCACTAAGAAAGAAACTAATACAAATGGCAAATATCAAACCTATACACAGTTACACATATATTAAATATACGCAAAGATATAGAACTATTTTCAAGGCAGGTGCGAGAGCCATCCTGAAAGTAGCACCCGTTTTATTATTAACAAACACTCAACAAAGAATATTATTTGAATAAATAATACATTGAATTTGCGTTAAGTCTTAATACATCATTAAACCCTTTCCACTCTTCACTGGAGGGTCATCATAAGAATGTAACAAGACTTTGTGAAGTTATAAAATGGAAAACAATTTTAGAAATGAAAAAATTATTAAATGATATCAAATGTAAATAATAACTTGTGTTGCCAATTTGTAAAATAAAAATAATGGTGAAATTAAATGTGCTAAAGTTAATATTTGCTCACTGATAGAATGTATTTCCACTCTCCACTTAGTTGCACCGGTGTTTCGAGGTTGCATATTGTGGGTGTTCTTTGGTAGATTTCTATTGCTTCCATTAGTCTTAGGGAGTGTTCATTCTTAGCGTTTGTTGCCAAAATTTCTGTTTCTTCAAAATTTGGTTCGGTTATTAAAACTTACCGCAAATTCAACGTTGTATTTATTCAAATAATATTCATCATAAATTGCGGGTATTACCAACATTATTGAATTCAACAAAGAATTTAAAAAACATTTTTTTCGACAACAATGTGGCTTTCATTATTTCTTCATATCATCATATTCAACCATTATCTATCCACTGCTGGATGAAGGTCTCTCCAAATGCTTTCCACACAAGTCTATCCTGAGCAATTCGTTTCCACGTCACCCCAACCTGTTTTCTTATTTCATCCACCCATCTAGTTTGAGGACGTTTTCTAGGTCTTCGGTGGTCTCTTGGAATCCAGTTGAGAATTTCTGTTGTCCATCGTTGATCAGTCTTCCTTGCAACTTTTTTACATAGTCTCCACATAAATTTACACTTTTCATAGCGAGTAACGAGTTTTTGTATTCCTGCTTCGTATTCCTCCGCCGCCATTTCCTTCAGAAAAATAGTCATCCTTTCTTTCAGATCTTCATCACTGTAAAAACTTGTTCCTCCCAAAAACTCTTTCAATTTTATAAAAAGGTGAAAATTAGGATTAACACTGGGTTGTAAAAACCTTTTTGGGAGGAACAAATGCTCATGGTGGAAGACTTTTTGGGAGGAACAAGTGCTCACGGTGGAAGACTTTTTGGAAGGAACAAGTGCTCACGGTGGAAGACTTTTTGGGAGAAACAAATGCTCACGATTGAAGACTTTTTGGGAGGAACAAATGCTCACGGTTGAAGACTTTTTGGGAGGAACAAGTGCTCACGGTGGAAGACTTTTTGGGAGGAACAAGTGCTCACAGTGGAAGACTTTTTGGGAGGAACAAATGCTCACGGTTGAAGACTTTTTGGGAGGAACAAGTGCTCACAGTGGAAGACATGAAAGAAGGGTTCACTATTATTTTTAAGGAACTGGCGGCAGAGGAATATGGAAAGGAATACAAAAACTCATTACTTCTTATTACAAGCATTTGAATTAATGTGGTGACTACGTAGAAAATAGTATAAGGTTTGTTGTTGTCGGTGCCGTATTTCCCAATAAGTCTATACTAGGTAAGCTATACTAAGTAAGCTATACTAGGCTATAGACTAGGGCGGCAAAATTTTGTGTATTGAGTCTGATATAACGAAATAAATAGTGTATCCCTGAGAAGGGTAATAATATCTTACATCCTTATATATGGAGAAAAAGACCGTTGTTCTTGTCTTCATTCATTCGTCTAGTAGGTCGTCCGCGAGCCAAACGCGGGGACCCTGGTTCGAATCCGTGATGGGGATGACGTCTCTTTTTCTTCTAAACAAAAATAGCTCTAATTTGAGCTTATTTATACGTGGGTGTTGAAAATTATTAAGTAAAAACAAAATGTCATACGATGATATATTCGGATGTTTTATCCAAAAGAAAGCTGGACGTCATGCTTTCCATTTAAATACCAGTGTTCAATAGACTTTTATTTTTTGCTAAAATTAAAATTTATTTCAATAAAATTGAATTTGATTTATTATATACCAAAAAGAAATAATACTTCAACATAAGTTAACATTGTTTAATGTTTACGTTTCAATTTATGAGTTTGTTTTTCAATATATTTATTGTCAATACAAAAGTTTTTGGCGTATATTCACGGGCGCCGTTAGCGGGGGGACAAGGGATCCATCCCCTCCCCTCAATATTTGTATTAAGTTCCTATGTCCCCTCCCAATTTCAAACAAAAATTTTATAATAGGTAACGTCGTTCAAAATTTAATTTTTTTTTTTTAATCTAAGGAATGCGGTTATATTTTTCGGCGTAGTGTATTTAGTGCGAAATAAAAAAAATGCACTTTGTCATTTATTTGATGTAATTATAGCATTTGTTGTATTGTATTATATAGCTCTCTTTTCTGCATGGCAGCGTTTTCATTGACGTGTTATTATTTCAACTTTCAAACGGAATGTTTTTAATAACGTTACAACTAAAACTATAGTTTCTATATTTCAATTTCGCAAGTTTGAGAACCTTTTTGGACCAATAAACTCATCATCAACGACATAAATTAAAGGGACTGTTTACACCATCACTATTAGCATAATAAATACGCAATTTATTAAGGAGCATTGCATGTGAAAATGAAATTGGAAATGTAACTAGAATATTGATTTTATGGTAAAGTGAACGTCATCAAGCAGAAGCACATTTAACTTAAACACTGCTTTGTGGGTGGATGTCTGTTATCTCTGTAAAGAGTTGTTAACAACAAGGCCTTAACCAGAAATTTTTTTGTGGAGGCAAGAATTTTTTACAGCCTCGCTAATGAATAAGTATTGGTAGTAAAATCATTTCGAACGGAGGGACAGGCCCTTGGATCCATCCGCTGGTTACGTTCCTGTTTAACAAAAAGCTTCCTTCTACTAGTATACTGTCCCCTGTCCCCCCACAAATGTTTTTCTGCCGTCGGCGCCCATGCGTATATTGAATGTAATAATTTTTATGTTTCTACCACTGATTGGGGAGGGGCGGCGGACGGGTAAGAAGGAGCGGCAAAAAGTAGCATTAGGGCGTCAAAAGTAGCTCAGGGAGGGACGGCAAAATGGTAAATCCTCCCATAATTGTTGTCAAATAGAAAGTTTTCCCAAAAGTCTTTGCTGGTGGTTTTCTAATTATGAAACGGATACTACTTTCCTTTTCGGACGGTTCTCGTAATACATAACACACACACACACACACACACACATATATATATATATATATAGTTTTATAGTACCTTTTTTGCTATAAAGGTACTAAAATAGAATTGAATTTCTGGATTACCCTAAATCGAATTGGCAACCCTATATTTTGGATAACCAAGGATATACTGAAAGCAAATACGAGACGCGTGAAAACGTATAAGTAAAAAAAGGAAGTTATTTTTAAAACTTAGTTTAAAAATATTTTAAAACATTTTTTTTGTGGAATAGAACTTTTTTTAAAACTTTAAAGTGTTAAATGCACGGATCTTATGTGCAATGATAGAATTAAGCCTAGGCCAAAATGCTTTGAAGTAAGTGCTATAAAATTAGCAATAAGTATTTTATCAGTTTGTCATTTTTACAGGAAAATTTGTTTACTATAAATGGAAACTATAAATGAATAATTAACTTCCCTTAAAAAAGTTATATGACTGTTTTCAATACGAATGTGTGCATATAAAATAAACAATTTGTATTATAAGCATTTCGTAACATTGTAAAATTGTATAAACGAAATCAACTGTATTTCTAATTATTTAAGTATCTTGACTGTAAACTTACATACTAATAATTTAATAATGGTAAACGAACACAAAAAACGTAATTGATATGGAACCTGGCCATTTTTTCCACCAAAAATTCCTTGCACCACTGCCCCCCTTTGGGAATATTCTGGGTGCGCCACTGTACGACTTTCCCCAGCATGCCGATTATAGAATTATATAGAACATGATTTCCAATACCGGATAATGCAGAATAACATGCTCCACAATGTGTGTATATGAATGCGCGCGCATGCGCTTAGGACCTCAAAAAAATGAAAACAATATTGTAATTGAAAATAGTTCAGAGTATTTGAAATATAACGTTTAATGTCAACGAACGTGAAAAGCAATTTAGCCAAAATATAACCTCAACGGGTATATACATTTCGCTTAATTATAAAGCTATTAAAAATAATCGAAACTTAGATTTTTTAAAAATAACTTGAAAGATTTATTGTAAGAAAAAGAGTTTACATATTCTCCAAAAGCATAAAACTATTTAAACCTATTACGACATTTTAACTTCAAGAAACGCTTATCTATTTAAAATTATTATTTATTAACCGAAAAGATGTAAATATTAATAACTATCATTATATAGGTGGCATAATTCTATTGACCAGTTTCATTATATGTTTGTAAATCATCAAAAATACTTTGAATCATATTTTATTCAGTAATTATAAATTAGTGTTTTAATCCAATTTTTCTTAATACTATTTCGGTTAACTTTTTGAGCATCAAACCTCGACTTATTTTTACGTTTATCCCTATTTTTTCCCCCTTTTCTTAATTTTTTCCCTTCTACCCAAAGTCATAAACATCGCTTGTTATTAAGGTGTTGTCTTAGAAGCTGTGGGGAAATTGTTCAATTCAAAAAATGCGGAGGGTCTGTTTTTAACGAGCCCTCTGAGTAGTATCAATTATGTCCGTAAACGGAAAATTGTTGACGCCCCTGCTTCATGACGTTAATAATGGGTTATAATGCAGCAACACTCCTTTTTTCTTCTCCCTTAAATTTGTTCTGTTTTACACTCGCCCCCCACCCAGCCCTCCATTTTTTTTTTCAAATTCTGTTGGCCATGTTTCACAGCAAAAAGCATAATAAATTGTCTGAATACTTGTACTTTTTTTTCCCTCTTTCATGGAAGAATTAGATAGCCTTTAAATATATCTATTTTTTGCTTTTTTGCGGTTTTTTGAAGCGTATTCAGACTTATAAGCTTTTCTGAGCCGTAGCAGCTAAGAAAACATCCATTTATTGATCTGTGCTTCTTAATTTTATTAAAATTATTAAATAACCGTGCAAGTTGGAACGCTGTTCTTTATTTTTAATTTTAATGCATTGCTCATTTTCAAGTTATAATTAATTGGGAAGGAATAATTCATCTTTATTACGTATGAACCGTTTTTCCGATTCATCTTCGATTGTAAGAAATTTAAAAATAGTTTAACGTCTTTATATATTTTGAAATTGATCAACCTGTCGCGGTGAATTTTTTATCTCGACAGCAGTTAACGTAAAAGTTATTTGAAATAAGCAAAGTATTTTATTTATTTGTTATCGATATTAAAATGTAACAGTTCTATGTGACTGAACCAGGAATATATATTACATTAAAAGTTAAGTATTTAATGTTGCATTTTAACTAAAAATTTATTAGTTTTATATATGGTGCACAAGTTTTGTTTATATGCAAAATGTATTGCATATATATGTGTGTGTGTGTATAAAGGCCTTTGGCTCTATCCAAGTATCATCAACAGGGCCGACGAGAGGGGGAGAGCAGCAGGGGCTTCAGACCGGGGGGCCCTGATGAAATCTATAGGCCCGCACTGGCAAGAACCTATGCTGTGTGGGGGCCGGCCCTTCAGACGAGTTTTGCTAATCGGAAGGCCAGAAAAATTGTTCTCTAAATCCAGATTAATAAGATTTTGTACACTTTTAATGTACAGTTTTTTAATTATTCAAAAAATAGTAGCTTACATTAGTTTATTTTTCAAGCAGTGATCTTGTAAAGTAAGTAATAAGTACAAAAAAAAATGCGTTGTTATTTCATACTTTTTGTTCATTCCGGGGTTCAACCCCCTCCCCCAAAAAGAAAAAAAAACTACGTCACTGTCCAAGGAAGGAATCATGGGGGCCCATCAAAGCGAGCATGGGGCCAACGTGAGCTTTTGGCGCCCCTGATCATCAGTCACCGACTATTTTAAATCAACGGACATCGATAATGTGTACATTGACATGGTTTGTATAAAACACACGTTTGTATAAAATGAAAATGCGAAATTTCGGTTACTTAAAACAGGCGACAAAAATATAAAAATTAGCAGAGGTGTGAGACATACCATTTCTCCAAAACTTTTTGTCTATGTCTTGCAGGTGATTTTTGAACAATAAACTGGAATAACAAAGAAGTAAAAATAAATAGTGAACGTTTAAATCTCATCTGCGGTTCGCTGATGACATTATTAGTTTTTCAACAGGACCATCACAACTCCAAGACATAGTACAAGAGCTTTCAACTAGAAGAAGGAGAAAAGTTGCACCCAAGATGAATTTACAAAAAAATTAAAACTAAAACCATGTTCAATACCTTTGTAGATAAAATACATATATACGTTGACGACCTTGAGCTAGAAATTACCGATTCGTATACTTACCTCTTTCAACTGACTTCAATGGCAAGGAATATTACGAAGGAGCTCCACAAATGTATTAAACTTGCATGGAGAGGGAAAATTGATTCTTGTTGGACTTCTTTAGAGTATATTCGGATGAGGCCGTTTTGTCCTGAAGGAAAAACTGTCATTGTGTGTAAAAAGAAATGCTTTAAAGCAGTGCATGTTGCTAGTCCTCCCTTGTGGATCAAAGACATAGAAAATTTTGGGAGATTTTGCTTGAAATGTACAACGATATTACAATAATTTAAGCTAAATATCAGACATTGTGTCTTTTCCTCTATCAAGGTACTAAAGTTTTCAAACACGCGTTAGAAGTCAAAAGAGCTTTCTTGGTTTTATTTTTAAATAGCTAATAATATTCACAAAAACTTTTTAATGAATACAATTAATATTTTATTAGAAATTATATATTTCATAGGTAATTTTACAGTATTTAAAATTTAAAACTCAGGCATCGTATAAAATTCATGACATATGACGAGGGAGAGATTTGATTAGATGCAGCTGCATTATAAAAGTACTTACAACTTCAATTATGTCCTTTAGCTCCCTTCATCGATTACATAAATATGGATTCATGATGTACTAACATTTTCTGTGTATTAAGGCAATTTTTGGATAAGGGTAAAACTTTTTCTAATGCCCATCTGGAGACAAATGGACAGTCTTTGTCAAAGTCTCGAGATTCCTCTCCAAGAAAATCATTAATATTTTCATACCCTAAGTACAAAGCCGTGGCCAAATTGTAATTTTCTATTAAAAGTAGGATTAAGATTAAGACAATTTCAAGAAAAATTTTCCGGTTATTTAGGAAATAACTATATTTTCATTTCTCAGTGACCCAGTTCACCTTTTTCTTATATGAAGGATAAGAAGGTTGCCAGAATCTTTCTTTAGCCGCCAAGTTGCAAGAGTTGTACGTCGCGATGGAGTCACTTTTTGTTAATAAAGCTACGCTCTGATGCCAAACGGAGCCATAGATAATCCATTAATTACCCCTCGTGGTTGCTGTCAGTCTCATCTGTTCCGTCATTTCATCCCTGGATGATACTGTTGTTAGATGAAAAGAAAATGGCGCATTGCTCTCGGGCATCCCGGAGCATCGATGAGAAGAGAAACGTTATTAACGTCCTCCGGATCTGAGGATGAAACCCTGGAACTTTTCATTTCCACGTTGTGCAGAAAGAGAGGGATAATTGATATTGTTTAAGAAGCTGTGGTCGACGTTCCGGACCCGTTGCGGCAAGGAAGCCTCGTTTCTTCTTCTTCTTCGTTGTCGTCTTTCTCCTTGAATTAATCGATGTAATTGGACGATTTATCAGTGGTGTGACGCATTCAGCAATGAAGGCCACGATTATTCTTAACTGTTCATCGATACTATTCGCTGCTTCTGACTACCATTTGTAGGCTGCGAAGAACCTCACACTGAACTTTTGCATTATTTCGCAATTTTTACTTTCCCCTCCGTCGAAACTTTTACGACACATTTAAAACATTAATTCTATTGCCAGAAACTTTAATAGCTTACAGCAAAGTTCAATTTTCTACACGTTTTGAAGAAAAAGTAGGAAATTTTGGAGACCCAAGTGATAATTAGGGAATAATCAACTGCGTACAAAACTTTCATGACTGGCAACGCCAACAGTCGCCAACCTTTCGGACCTCATGGACCACTAAATTCATAATTTTAAATCCCGCGGACCACATTTCGTGAATTTAGTGCAATATAAAGGTGGAAATTGCATTCAGAATATGAGAATTTCTTAGAATATTATTTTTGTTTTATTATTAATAAATCATTAAAAATGCAAATAATGTCCAGCTTTTTCTACGAAACCATCAAAATCTTCTCGCGAACCACCGGTTGGCGACCGCTGGGCTATACAACAGTGATAGTTGTCGAAAAAAATTAATAATTACTCGTGTGTATATGCTCAATATAAAAATATATTATTTATAAAATTATTGTATGCACATATGTGTGTTTTAGGTCTATATATAATAAATTCTTTTAACATAATTTTAATTGAAGGAGTTAGAAATAGAACCACAAGCCTAATTCCACTATTTGCAGATACATAGTATAATCGAACCTAGTTATAAGGTAAATATCCATAACGTGAATTACTTTTATCATAAACTATTTCTAAATCTTGTCAAATTGTACAGGAATAGTCAGAGTTCGATAAAAGCGACAAAACTTAATCGTTTGCCTCAAAGGGAAAACCTATGAACACAATAGGAAAAACAAATTACTTCTAGAGGCTTATTATAATTTATAGAGGTTTATTATAATATATAATTTATATAGGTTATTATAATTTATAGAGGTTTATCTACTCGCGAACGAAGACGGGGCAACCGGATTTTTTTAGCCCAGGTAATTGAGAGAAATATACTTCCTCATGTCAATTACTGGACATCATACTCAGATCTATTCTTTAGCATTAAATAAACCATTCTGAAATAATTAAACAATGCACGTCAATAGAAACGACTAAATATATGAACACGTCTTAGGATACAAATGATGATTTGCAAAAATATGATTTTTTTTTTAACTTTTTCCAAAAATATTTCTAGTAGTTGATAGAAAAGCTCCAAAGTCTTTATAACGTTTATAAATAAAAATATGTATTATCGTTATATTATTTTTAATAAGAAAACACCTCAATATATTTTTATAAGGCTACGTAAGAGAATAATTTAATATGAAAAAAATATTTTAGAGGGAAAGATGATGTGTAGCCTCATGTGCTGATATGTGATGTATTTACAATATATAGAACAAGTATAGTAAAACGATTGCTTATGTAAATAACTTAAGTAATATAAAAAAAATAGGTAATTTAGAGGTTTATTCACTTATTTTATTAAGTTATTGTATACACTGCGCATATGAAGAAGCCTTAGACTTAACTTGAGAGTTAAATATAACGTAAGGGGGGGGAGGGGCAAAAACCCTCAAAATTCTGAAAAATGCAATTTTGCCTCTTTTCTATTAAAATTGGGGGTGCATGTTCCCCATTACTCCTGTCAGATTACGCCTATAGATGTAGCTATGTATAATATGATCACAACAGGTTTGATTATTGCCATAGAAGTGCCAATGACAACCTGAAAAAGTTAATAATATTGACATGACTTTAAACTTTCAGAGGTATTATACTGTGAAACTCTTAAATAGCAAACACTTTGCGACTTGAGTACCTGTTCATTATTTAGAAGTGTCCGCTATTCGAGAGTGTTGATCGATAATAAGCAGTGGAAATTGGAAAGTGTCCATTAAACGCAGAGGTTGCTGAATCAAGGCAGAACCATGACATGGCTTTTTCCTCACTGTTATGGGTGAAAGAGGGCTTGTTTATGTCCCAAAAGGCAAGTGTGTGGATTTAAGTTCCTCAAGTAACATAATATGACATAGGGACATACACCTCATTCGTTAATACGCACATGCTAGGCATAGATGTACGCAGAAAGTTCATATGGGGGCTATATGCTCGATGCTGGGGTTACAGAGCTACAACTCACATATTCCTATGTTAAATATGCAAAATTTCATTGCAATGGGGGTTACAACTTCTATCAAAACCCCCCGCGTACACCAATGGTGAAAAATCAAAAGAAGTCAAGAAAATTTTAAATAAAGGAGGAAACTTTAAACTTTAGTTTTATTCCTTGTATATAACAAAAGCATCGGCAGTTGAAGGTTTGTTTGTGGCAAGAATTTTAGTTTCGGATGATAGATGCGAAGTATTTATCCTGGGTCTTAAAATCTCCCCACCTCCTTTGCTGTTTTCTCCTGTTTGTGACAGCTTTCCGAGGGCAGCGAAGCGCGAAACCTATCAAATTATCCTTCCTTTGAAGGCATTGCATTCTTAATTTGACTTCTTGACACGGTAACGATATTGATGTCCCCGTGGTCCTGCTCCTTGATGTATGAGCAAAAGTTTTCGTATGTTCATCATACTTTCCCTTGGAAATTCGTTTCACAGACGGTATCAAAGGCAGGATCGTCTTGAAGCACGTTATTAATTTCCAAAAAGATGCTTCCCCCCTTTCGTACTTGGGCTCTCGTTTTTTTTATTCTTGCCGGAAATTCATAATTGTCTCAAAGTGGGAATTGCACATGTCAACTGAGAGTTAAATCTCATGAAGCGTACCGCCTGCGTAGCAAAAATAGAAACTTATCCCGATTTTCACTGTGTCTCTCTCTGAAGCTGCATGTAAAGCAATGAATGTGCTTAATGTGTTGAAAACATTCAATGAACTTAACGCCTCAAATGGCTGCCATTTGCCATTTGTACACACACATGAAAACCAATGGTCGACAATAAGATCTCGGCCCCACCCTCCCCAACCACGGCATGTTTGCAACATTTTACGATATTCTTATGTAAATAAATTTGCAACTCTTTAGAGCTGTAAGACATTATCATAAAACTATAATATATGCATTAAAATATCAGTATTTTTGTAACGATAAAAAATTATATCGAAAATTAGTGCATCTTTTTAATTTATATATTTGGAAGCAGATATGTAATAAGAGAGTATACGAGAGTATACTATATTGCTCAGTTATGTAATTAAGTTATATGTCACTGATATAAAGTATCAATTGAATACCACTAACTTTTGCACATAAAGTATCGGATATAAGTGATACTTTCAATATATATATGATTCCATGTCTCCATTATCCCTCTTCTCTGGTCATATTTTTAATATCCACTACACTGAGGTTTTTCTGTAACGTTTTAAAAACAAATTTGATATGTCGAACTGACTAAAAATTTGCTATCTATCGATTTGAAGTTGTTATTACGCAGATATTTACAAATATCGTGACATTTATTAAAAAGAGACTGCACATTTCTTTGTCAGTTTTGTGTCCGACAATATACGTCTTCAGGACGATTTGCTCTACTACATAGACAAATATAAAAATATTAAACACCGCGAAACCCTACCTCCTTACTGACGTTAGGATATTTGTGTCCGGAAAATATGCATACCATTTTCTCCAAGAAAACCATGCATAGATGCATCATTTATATCAAAATATATATGAGTATATTTACGTATTAAATATATCGCATGCATCAATATTTTAACAATTTTCCGAATAATAGGACTTGTAATTGGTTTATGATTAGTGAAAAAATTTGCACTTGCAAATCATAATCAAAATCTATATTTCAATTAAACTATTGAAATCGATTATTAGGTTCAATTGATTAATAGGTTGAAGTCAATTAATATTTTGAAATCGATTAATAAATAGTTTGAAATCGATTAATAAATAGTTTGAAATCGATTAATAAATAGTTTGAAATCGATTAATATATAGTTTGAAATTGATTAATAAATAGTTTGAAATCAATTAATTTTTCAAATTTATTAATAGTTTGAAATCGATTAATAAATAATTCGAAATCAGTTAATATTTTCAAATTTATTAATAGCTTGAAATCGATTAATAAATAGTTTGAAATCAATTAATACACTGAAATCAGTAAGTCTATTGAAATAGATTAATATATTTCTTTGGCTACCATCCGTAGCTCAACGTTCTCTAAACATAATTTAAATTAGTTTTAAATGATTTGAAATTGGCTCACAGAAACTTTGAAGACGTTTACTATGTACAGCATATTTTCTATACTATAGAATTACTGTATGAAATATCGTAATTACGCTTAATTTTGCCAAACTCTATTCTAATTTAATATTTAATACAACGCGTGCAGGTAATAATAGTTGACCCAAATTTTAAGGCACACTTTTTTTATAATACATTGAGACCTTTTAAACTTCCAGAATATTTCACACTTTTCACAAAAGAAATTGAAAAAGCTCCTCTTTTGAAACAAGCGCCTTATTTTTTTTTTTAAATTTCTGCCATCATTTTTTATTTATCATTTTTTATTTATTCTTTTAAATTAAAGTTTCAAAATAGTACAATTAGTCATTATGATAATAGTAGGCTATATAAAATTAATTAAACTCTACAAAACTACGTTGTAATTGTTACATGTATTAGAAAATGACCGAAATATCCTTGTCGAAATAGAAGTGCAATGGTCGAAAACAGTTTCCTGCAATAATAATTAAAACTCATTTCAATTAAATTGGACTTGGTCATCCTTGCTGTAAACCTAACATCTATTTGTTGATTAATATCTATTATTAGTTTGCGGTATTATCCATGGGTAGTAGTGGCTTAACAACTATTGGTTGGAGGTATTAATTACTAAGTATTAGTGGCTCAATAACTATCAATATCTCCCTTCTCTCGCTCCTTCACCTCCACTATTACAGATGTTACAAATTGTGGAGAAATAGTTGACTTAATCAGTGCCGTATCACGATTTTTGTGGATCTTAGGCCCGGAAGGGTGGAATGGACCTTTAAAGCACGTGGCGGCCCACAAGGTGTTCATTCAGTAAATCATGAATTTTCCTTTAAAGTTCATTATTCACAATAGTTAGGTTCACTAATGATGAAAATTTTTCGGGCATTTGTACATAAAAAGTTTAAAATAACGCCTAAACATTTAATAATACAAGGACCCTGTGGGCATGGGCGCCGACGACATAAAAATATTGGGGGCGGGGGGACAATATACCAGTAGAAGGCATTTTGTTTGAAATTGAAGGGATACAGGTAACCCTAATACCAACATTGGGGGACGGGTCCCCCCTGTCCCCCCCGCTAACGGCGCCCGTGGGGAAGGGAAATTGCAGATTCCTAGGTCAATGCCTATGCGGCCTACATGTTGATAAGGCACTAGGTTTGACAGGACCGTAGCCAGGATTTAATTTCAAGGGGGGGTTCAAAAATTTTTACCGCATGCATCGATACAATTACAGCATGCAAGTCCGTAGCCAAGTCCCATTAAAAATTTAATTTCGGGGGGACCGGTCCCTAAGTTACCCTCCTCTGAATACGGACACGAGGTTTGATATCAAGTATAACATAAAGCCAATAGAACAGAAACTCGCATTAGATAGTATGATTCTCTAAGAAGTGTTAACGTGAGAAATATACCATGTAAATCTGCATTTTGATGATTGGAAAGTATAAGAAAATTATATGTTCATATCGTCGATTTCATGTTAAACACATGAATCTGTAAATTCAACAATATTTGCCTAAGTTGTTTATTATGCTCTGCCTGAAAGGCGAAAGTATACTGTTAACCTAAATATTAACTAATTATGCGCTTAATATTAATTATTAATGCGCTTTCATTTATCTGTGTTAGCGCATGCTTTTCAATAAAATTCAAAATCATAATATTATAATTATAAAATATTGGTAATTATATATTAAATTAATTAATTATAGATTAAGGTATATATTAATAAATACATATTAAAATTAATTAATTAAATTAAAGAATATATTAATTAATGTATATTAAAATATATAATTTAAATGCGATTTTCTCGGTACTAGAATTTTCAGATTTATTAGTTTAGTATGGTTTCGATCCAGGCGGACTGGGTCTTCTCAAAGTCCTATTTATGGGCGAGTCCTACCGTCCATGAGGGCGCACCGGCCCGATGGCCGGTTGGCCGGCGTCCCACTCTGCCCCTGTTTCAACCAAACATAGGGTGGCGACAAAATAATGAAATTGATCGAAGTAAATAGCCGTGAAGTCTGACTCTTCACTTTTAAGGTCCTAGAATATATTTTTGGCTCATAATTGTCTGATGATAAAACAAAATTTGGCAAGAGTATAGGCTGGACCTAAACTAGCGGCCTCTGGATTATCTTTCATGTGCAATTTACCCTTGCCTGAGCAATCGAGCACAGCTATGCTTGGCTTTTTTCTCATATATATTTTTGGCTTATAATTCCCGGAAAAAAGAAACTCTGTCACATACTCAGTCTGAAAATTCTCACACGTGGCTATATTCAAGGTCATGGCGGTCAAAGCCCTGAAACAGTAACTCAGAAGTTGCTGGCTAGAGCACAGTATGAGCGCGAGGTAAATTTTTTAATTCTGCAAACCATGAACCAAAAATATGTTTTAGTATAAACCATAAATAGAAGAGTAAAGCTTAATTATAATGATGGTAATTCCTTCACATCTTCCCTTAATTTTTAATGAGATTCTTTTGGTAAAAAAATCAATAATTATATGATAGTCTTTTTTCATTTATTTTCTTCAAAATAGCCCCCCAAAGAACGCAATAATTTTTTTATACAACGCTCATATAGTCGTTCACAATATTTGAAAATCTCTCTTATTTAATGGCGTTTAGTTTCAACTTAGGAACTTAAAATGAAAACTACACATATTTCAATTTCAATTTCAATTTCAGATGGGTCACGACGCCAGTTGGGGTAAATCAAAGAAATATGTGGGAATCTTTAATTGCCAAAATGAGACCCGGTTTTGTTAAAACTATCGTTGCGTACTTTGATATGCAAATGAGATGTAATCGTTCAACTATGAACAACTTGAGAAAATATAAAAATAATATCAGAAACATAAAAAAGTAGAGTGTGAAAGTGGTGACCGAAATCCGCATGTAAAAAGGGTTTAGATAGAACTTCAATAATATTGTTACGAACAGTTTGTTTGTTTGGATTTTTTATGGCGCAAGAGCATCTGGGCTATACTGCGCCAAACATGGTAAAATCAAAGACTGTAGTTACGAACAGTGCTATTCGTAAAAATAATATTGTTACGAATAGCACTATTCTCTGCCTGTTTATCTTCTCACATTGAAATAGACGCGGATCTCTCATTTTGGTGTGTGGAATCAAAATTCCAACGTAATTGTCGTTTCTTGTTGTACTCGTCACTTTTACCATAGACAATTTGTTTGTTGTGATTCAAAAATTTCGGAATTTAATAAATATAATTCTAATTGTCCAGCCTAGCGCTATCTTGACTACATGAATCGTGAACACATTCTATGCAACACTAGAATCCTAAATTTAGTTTACACTATAGGCCCTGCGGTGGCGCAGTGTGGTAACGCGTTCTCCTATTGCGCGGCTAATCCGGGTTCGACTCCCAGCAGTGCAAAAAGAACGCTTACTCAGAGATCTCATAAAGATCGCACTGCTCACTGTAGTCCGGGGTTTGGTTCCCTAGGCCTTAAGAGGTTCGGATTCCTCGGAAAACAGTAGGTCCCGGCGCAGCATGACCACTGTAGTCTTTGAGCCGTAAAACCAAAAAGAAAGAAAGAAAGAAAGTAATTTACAATATACCACAACTACCATTACTGGAACTCATTAAAATTCATTTTTAGCCACTTTGTACTTTCAATCTTAATAATCTTTTCCGCGCAATGTGTATTCTGCACCGTATCTTATACTATTATCCTATAAAATTGAATATTAGTCCGTATAAAATTAAACATTAGTCCATATAAAATTAAACATCAGTCTATATGAAATTAGATATTAGTCTCTATAAAATTAAATATCAATCTATATAAAATTAAATATCAGTCTATATAAAATTAAATATTAGTCTATATATAAAATTAAATAATAGTCTAAATAAAATTCATTATTTTTTAATAAATTTGAACATTATTCTATAAATTAGGACATCATTTATTAAATTAATTATCTTGTAATAAATTTTGACATTATTCTATAAATTAGGACATAATGTAATAAATTAAATATTATTTTATAGAATTATCAAACATTATTTTATATTAAATTGAACATTATTCTAAAAAAATTATTATTATGTTAAAAAATTCAACATTATTCGAAAAAATTAATACTATGCTACAAAATAAAAAAATAATAAATTAAATTATGCTATAAGAGATAATGTTGTAATGAATATTTGGCGTTCACTTAAACGAGAAATTACGGAAAAGGGTATGTATAACTTATTTCTTCACCTCGTTTAAAAAAACTCTGCAAGGATGGAATTATTTCGCTGTTACGATGCGTTTTTTTTTTATTAATGTCTCTTCACTTCTCCTATTTTTCTGACTTCATTGTCATGTTACGTCGCAGAAATTCTGTTCGTGGACTAAATGTCGCCGATCCTAGAAGCACGCTATTTGAACCTGTCAGTCTGCGATTCTAGACAATATCTCACAAAGAAATGCGACTCTCTTCCTCACTCAAATCCTTGGATGCCTTCACTCGCAATTAATCTGGATTTAGATTTCGTATCAGCATGAAAAATAATCAAAAATCTAGCTCGTCATAACGAAAGAAAAATGATACAAATATATTCGTAAGGGTTATCTCCTTTCAAATAATTAAAAATTGATTTACTTCGTGTTCTAAACAAATATGTCGCATAGATTTAAACTAAACAAAATTACCTTTGATTTAGGTTTGGAAAGTGGCACATATGGGAAATTGCCTGGCCCTAAACACAGGCTGCATTGCTGGACCCTTTGCTTTCATACCTTTAAAAAAGATCACACGTACAGACATAGGCGTACGTAGAAAGTTCATATGGGGTATTACAGACTTATAAGAGCTACGGTTCAATATATTCATGTGTATTTATACACACAACATTTCATCATAATGGGGGGTTAGCATCCCTATCAACCCCCCCGTGTACGTCAGTGTATACGGCACTACTATCCATTTTATATATGTATAGGTTGTACATCACAAAATTTATTTAAGCTAAAGTTTGATTAATAATTTTTGTACTCCTAGCTGGCTGCCCCTTAAAATTTTCAGGTATAATGATTATTTACCACATAAAAAATGTTTAAAATCTGGTATTTCGCAAATCTTCGCTATTTCATTCATAAATAATTTATATCAACACAGATTAATATCTACTATAATCTAAAAAAAGATGAAAATATAAGGCTTAATATATGAAACGTATATTCATCCTTTATTGCATACGTTTGTTTGCAATACCTCCTTTTAACGTTATCAAATTTTGAGCTCTTTACTAATTAACGCCTCAACAGATGACAACTTTTTTGTGCGTTATTTAGCAAATTGTGTGGAGGAACAACTCATAACACACCCGAGAAGGCACACCTGTCTTGTGTGTGTCTTCGCCTTCTTTTCTTGTCAACAAACTTTCTGACAATTTCCTTATCATCAAATTTTGTGACAATTTTCTTGTCATCGATCTTTGTGACAATTTTCTTGTCATCAATTTTTGTGACGATTTCTTGCCCTCAAATCTGATTTAAAAAATATGGCCGTTTCTTATGATTGAAATTTAGATCACACGAAATGGTTTTGAAGGCTAGTTACCTTATTCCCTACATCATAATCTTATCCATATCATTAATTCATTAGATTTCATTGAATTGATATAATTCTACCATTGATATAAGTAGTTAATGTCGATTAACTTGAATATAGTCACATTACAACGAATTTTTTAACACTCCATACACAAGAGAGTCATACACTAGCATACGCAAAAGAGTTGAAGAGGATTGTAACCTTCAATTGCGATAGAATTTTTTATATAAATATATATACATATGAATCTATGAAGTTGTAGTTCTGTAACGCCCACTCATTGAATTGATGTATCCCCCTCCTATGTACTTTCTGCGCACGCATATGCCTTTGAATGATATTGAATGTAACTAATTTTTAACACATTCTAGACTGATTGGTTAGAATTTGTGTTTTGTATGGTCAGCCACATTCAACTACCGTAAAAATTTGTAATATTCGCGCCGCATCCTCTCCGTCCTCCTACGTTTGGGCGCATTTAATTTGTAATTAGATTACCTTCAATTTCCAAACATTTTATAATATATAGAAAACATTTTTTGCATACGTATTTAAAAATATTTAGATAATTTTTCATACGATAAAAATATGTGGTGAATATCTATTTCATTGGGCAATGGAGCAACTCGTAACAACAAAGGTTTTATTTCTTTGTTCAAAGAATTTTAATTGGCGTATAATTGTAATTGCATTATGATTATGGTAAATAATAACCAATAAATCAAGGTAATTATTGCGTCATTGATAGCCTCTCTCACACTGATCTGCTGAGCGGATGCGGATAGAATCACGTGTTTGTCCGGCGGATAATGTCAAGCGTTGTCTTCTCTAAGCGGGTGTTGTCCAAATTCAGAAGACCAAACCCGTATTTCAGGGGTTATCCCCCGATTGAAATTCTGACTGAAAGCTTGTAAAGAAAGGAAAATATGAAAACACCATATGGGTCCATAAATAAACGCGGATGAGAGAAGGATTTAAATAGTTAAACTATTTACCAGATTATAATTTCGAGAGAATCTTTGATAAATGATCATTGGAGATGTAATTAATAATGTTACTTGTTAATTCTTGTTAATTCAATGTTACTATAAAGTTATTATATGAAAGCAATATGACAGTGGTAGTTCCACAAACTCTGTGAGAATGTTATCTCTCGTGTTTATCTTCTCACAGCCCCACCCCGAAAAGATGTCGAAAAGATTAAAAAAAAAAAAGAGAGAGACGAAGGAATTTATTTAACCTCACAGAATGCTTTTAATCATCCGTACATTGACGTGCGCAAAAAATAAAGTCCACAAGGGGGAGATTATAGGCTTACAATGGGGAGTAAAAACAAACTTAAAAACAAACTTAAAATAATTTAATATAGATCTTCTCTTACATTTCTATAATTTTTATACTGCTCAAGCTATGTATCACGAAATATTGTATATCGGGTTGAATAAAAATTTATTATTATTATTATTATTATTATTATTTATAGAGCTACAATTCCATATATTTATATATGTATCTATATTTTATCGTAATGGGGGTCATAATTCCCAACAAACCCCCATGCGTGCGCCAATTTATGCTACGGTTTGTTGTAAAAGTGTGATTAAAAATCTCCTTCCTTTCTTGCTTCCTTCCTTCACTCCCTCCCTCCTCTTTATGTGTATGCCCATTAAATATTTTTATTTTGTGCTTTCCAATTAATTGATTAAAGATTAATCAAAATTCAAACTTTGATACAAATTCATAAGCTATGTTAATATTGAGCAATAAAACAAGAGAACTAACATCGTTTCGTTTAAAAATGATTAAAGAAATTGATCAGTTTAAAGTGATCAATTTTGGTGTATTTGATTGCCGTTTCTCCTCAATTTTCTTGTATATTACATTTTTTGTTTAAATTTTAATTTTTGTGCAAATAGTTTGGTTATAAGTACGTATTTACTAATCTAAAAATATTGTTCTCCCGAAATTCCATTTACTTCGGTGTGTCCAGTATCGGCCTAGTCAAAAATCCCTCGCCAAGAAGCCAATATTTCTTACCCAATACTTGTCTGCCAATAAAAGGAAAACAACTGTCAACCAAATTTTTAAACCAACTATTTTATTTTCAGTCCATTGATTAAGCAGGAGCGTGTTCGAATCTGAAAAGGCTTTTTGTTTTGGGAAAAAAATGCTATTTCTGCTTGTCCGATTTCGATCTGAACTCGTTAAGCTCCTACTGTCTGAATGCTTCCTTATTATAAATGCTTCCCCACCCCCATAACTCCTAACTGAATAACCATTCACTAATCATGAGCTTTTTTTTCCATCATAAACTTAAGCGTTTAATCAGAATATACTGATCCATCATCCATGTACTACATTTCATAGTTCACTACACTACATTCATCACATCATACATAGAAATATACTGCATACTGTGCATCATACATAGAAATATAATACATACTGTACATCATACATAGAAATATATTACATACTATATATCATATTATTTCAATATGTATTATATGAATGCAACATATCCTATAGCACTGTAATATCCACAATAATTTTAAGAGATACTATGATATTACGAATAGCCTTTGTATTATTGCAGTATGTCATGATATTGTAATATGGTATAGAATTACTATGTACCGTAAACAGGTGATTCTTAAACTTTTTTTGGGTAGTACCTCTGGGTACGAACTAAAAGCCTAATATATACCTCCCAGAAGAAAATTTTCCCAGAAAACCTAGAAGTTTTTGCGTCATATTTCACATACTCATATAATAATAATAATAATAACAGTAATAATAATAATAATAACATTAAGTAAGGTACGTTACTTTGGGTTTAGTAAATTCACCTTTCTTCAGGATACGAGATACATTTTCTTGGCGATACATTTTTTTGGCGCAGTATAGCCCAGATGCTCTTGCGCCATAAAACATCCAAACAAACAAACATTTTCTTAGTAACCATATTATCAAGAGAAATTGCATGGGATCGCTTGTGCGAGGAACTGCTACTTTTGGAATCGCTAATATATCATAATACATTATTAGTTTGGTTTTTTTGGCGCAGTATAGCCCAGATGCTCTTGCGCCATAAAAAATCCAAACAAACATTATTAATTTTGGCCGGTTTCTTCTTTTATAATTAATCCAACTGTTAGACTGAATCAAAGGGATATTCTTGTGTAAATTCTTGTTAATTGTGTAAATGTTTATATTGAACCGTGAGAATACGATTTTCTGTTCAGCTATGGTGTTAAACCATCATAGTACAAATGGCACATTTTACAAGTGGGCAGGAACATGATGAGACAATTTTTTGGGAGGGCAAAAATAAATTCTAGAAAATCGCCAAAGTGGGGCGAAAAATGCGCCAAGAAGGTAAACATCGAAGAAAAACCGAGAAGAATATTGGAAAAGAGTTCAGATGCAGATCACTTGCGTCCTCTCGACAGTTGTATGACTCTCTCGGGGATTATCTTGAGGGCGGAGGAGAGAAAGGGGGTAAAGATGCCCTTTGGCGAGCGAGAATCGCTGCTCCATACATCATTGTCATCCTCTCCCTATTTTGTCGCCAACAAAGCCACATTTCTAAACGCCAGGGAGGGATGGAAAAGGATAAAAATCTTTTTGGTGAATGCAATAACCGGTCCCCCACCCTCCGCTCCTCAGTACCATTGTCAAAGGAAAACAGAGCAACCCAGGATTAGGTCGGAGCCAGCTTTTCCTTTTTATGATGTCTTTAAAGTGTCAACGCCAATTCATAAATAAATTCCTAATCAAATAACATAGTTTTAAAGATCGGCCTGCGCTGAGTGTTCTGGCAGGAAGGTTCTTTTTACGTGTTTCTGCATAACTCTGTCCCGGCCGCTTCTTCCGGAGAAAGTTTTGGCCGGGAGAAGCAGGTGAAAAATGGGAGCGACCCGCTGATGGAGAGTCATTGCGCGCGTGCTTAATAGCTGGAGTATTTCAAACAGGGAGACAGATATTTTAACATTACGACACGGCCTGATCCGGGCCGCTCCGGTATTTATGGGGTACTCGAGGAGAGGTACTCCCGAAAATACCCCGCGAAAACTCCTGGAATTGCCGACGGGTGCTTAAGACCTAGAGATACGGATATGATCCTACCGCTCCGGCATACATTTGCATTTGCTCCTGAATTACGATCCGGGAAAGTTAGTTCTCATTTACACCTCCAGGCTTCTGGGATTGTTTTACACCTTCTGGACGATTCCTGCTCCTTTCTCTCCTTCCGTGTCCTGGAGAGAGGAAAAAAAAATCCCCAAAAATAAAATGAAAACATCTCTGATGAAACGAAGGCAAGGATAAAAACGGTGAGAATATAGGGAAAAAAAGTCCCCACTTTTAGATTTGAGGCCCATGAAAACACTATCGCAGCTTCGCCAAAGATTCCCGAATCTCAGATGTCAGGTAATTGTAGCTTTCTCCTGGAGGGATATTATGTCTTAAATTTCTCCAGGACCATAGGCGACTGTCCCTTTTTACGTTGTTTTTGTGCTTTATTGGGGAACGTTATTGCCGAAATGGCACTCCTGGTTTTTTTTCTTGTTTTAAACCCGGCCAAGAATCGAAATTAAAAATCGAGGTGGCTGAATATATTAAGGGTCGAGCGGTTTTTAGTACCCCCTATTTCAGTACGAAGGCGATACAAACCGAGGTATTAGTCCAAGGAGGGAACTTTAACCGTTTAAAAAGATCCCTCGGGTAGAGCGGTTTTCCCTCAGTAACTGCCACTTTCCCTTGGACGCATTTTTAATTCGAATTAAATTAAATTTTTTTGGGTGAAGTTACGGGCTTCAAGATTTGGAAGTTTAGGGGAGAAAGGGAATTCCACTACTTCGGTTTATGGGGATTTTCCAGGAACCCGGTTCTCGAACATGCCATTTATCCCTCACGGCCGCTCGCCATTACACTGCCAAGCTCTTCCTCCAGCAAGACTTTTCCCTTCTTAACAAAGCAGTTATACATTGTGGCGTGTATTTTTATTGTGCTTATTTTCATTCCAAATATGCATTAATCAGGAATTCTTTCCATAAAAACTAAGCGTAAAAACGTGCTGGGGAAAAAATGAAAAAGTGCAAGTTAGAGGACTTAGGCGAGGGGAAAAAGTTATAAAAATGGCAGTGGACGTGTTCTTTCTCTCGTAATGAAACTTTTCATGAATTTATTTTTTCAGGAACCCGCGCTTACGAAAGACATAATGTAAGGAACCTGAATTATTAACAACAAAACTGGCAACGTCTCGTAGTTACTGCCGGGGAGTTAAGTTCCATCAACGTCACATTTTGCAGACGCCCGAAATATCTGACGCTCATCTGCATAATCAAATAGCATGCTAACATCCCCGGCGCAAAATTTGGCACAGCCCTATAATAAACCAAAATTTTCAATAATATTTTACTCCATCCATGCTTAAAATATCCGCTCATGCATAACTAATGATGCAAAATTACATTTACATTTTCAAAAATTTCAGTCTTAATGTATTGTTCTTAATTTTTTTAATTATATAAAAGTAATTGTTGTCCTCTGTGATGGGATAGTGGTAATGCTTTCATCTATCGTAAAAATCGGCATAACTTTGCAAGTTCTTTTCATATTTATATTTCATATTGTATGATGTACACACAGACGCAATTTAGGGAGAAAGGGACATGTGCCCGTCTATTTCTTTTAGAAAAAGGGCAAAACTATTTTCTTTCCCCCTCAGTTTTGGGGCGTTTTTATGCTCCAATTTTTGCACCTCCCCCAGTTTATATCCCCAAATTTACGCTTATGGACGTACATATACATAAACAAAATTCATGATCCGTCAGAATATATTTATTGAATACTAATTATCTACTAAATATTAATGATACATTATTTAATAATTATATATAATATATCAATAAATAAATACAATAAACAAATTAAATAAATAGTTATTATTATTATTATTATTATTATTATTATTATTATTATTATGACCGTTATACATTGTTGTGTTACACAGCTTCAAGGAGATAATCACTATCCGCTTGATCTGGAGTTCTTGGTTCAGTTCAAGTCTCACCCAGAAACCTGAGAACTGTCCATATATCTTCTTAATATATAGGCGGTGCCCAGTAAGGCAGTTTTTTGTAGGTCTGTTGTCGTTATGTCAGTAATGTCCAGTTTTTCTAGGAAGTTCTTTAAATTAGGTGTGATGGCCCCCAGTGCACCTATCACAATCGGGATGACTGTTACTTGTTTTTTCCAGAGTCTATTAATTTCTATTGCAAGGTCACGATATTTGGAGATTTTTATTATTATTATTATATTATATAACATTTTATATACACTTAACGTTTTCTCTCATTTAAAGCTCTAAATAAATAAGATAGAATGTTATTAGTAAATCGAATTAATTCTGTTTGATAATAATTTGAAATTTATAATTTTATGGTTATTTTAATCTAGTTTCATGTCACCTTTGTTTAATTAATCACTTTTTCCATTACAACTTCTCTTACGTTGAACTGAGACATTAATTTATTAATAATTTTAGCTACAACTCATCTATTTCATTCATTAATTGGTTAAAATGAGAGAGGGAAAGAGAGAGAGAGAGAAAGCGAAAAAATATGTATTTCTATACCAGCATATAAGCCCAATGCTGGCAGAAATTTATTAAATATAACTATCTTAATTCATTTTTCAAGGTTAAATCTACAGGAAATATTAAACTTTTAAAATTTAAGTACTAATTTAAATTGTCATTCAAATTAGAATAATACATACCATTTAATTTTTACATACAAATTAAATATAACATACTCTGATTTTTATATTCAAAGTAACGTAACAAACAAAGTAATTTATGAATAGCATCCAGTTTTTGTAATTTAAAAAATTATCATTTTTATTCCTTCTATGTCTATTCGATTTTAATCGCCTCCTTTCTCACCGAAGGTTAATTTTAATAATTTATTTGCATTCAATTAATGTTACACATATATATAATTGGAACCTTTGAAATAATATATAATATCATTATATAGATAAAACGTTTGAGTTGTCAGAATATTTCTTCTCTCTCTCTCTCACTTTTTTCTTTCCTTTTTTTATGTATATAATTCTCTTGTATTCAGGTGAAAAAGCAACCAAGAAACTCTTTCTTTTGGTAATGTAATTTCCCCCTGAAAAATACAGGCCTTGACAAGATATGAGTTTTTGGTTTTTATTTCGTCTGTTGTGTAAAATCTTAATAGAGTTTTTCGGTTTCTTAAATTAAAAACACTTGTTTTTCAATTCCTGCAAAAATTTTAAACAAAACATTTTGCACAACTTCTTCTTTTCAAAAATGCTCCTGAACTGAATGAAGAAAGTTTCATTCACTACTTGACTAACAGTATTGAAAGTTTCTCTGTACGGCTTTCTTAATACTATTCTTCGTGTTAATCCAACTTATTTTCTTATCTCATATCATGTTCTAAGATATTTTCTTATTTGTCGTTACGTTTTTAACAACAAACGATACAAACATAAAATGATTAGCTGTCGTTTCTATCAATTTCTAATATAAAGATGTTAATTTTACATTGCGTTTTATTAAGTTTATTCTTTGTAAGTGTTTTTCATGAGAAGGTGGTCTGAGTAAGAGTGAAGTTCAAACCTTCCTCATTAGACATTTTGTCATAAAGTAGGACATGTATGTGACTCATGTATTTTTAATAAAGAAATATATGAATAGATAAGAAAAATACAAATGGAATGTTTCCTGAAATGGAATTGGATATATCATAATTGCGAAGAAAATTACAAATAATACACGTGAATAAAATTACATGAAATAAATTACGCATCTTTTTATTTCATTAAAATTTACTCGAGCGGCACAGGAAGGACACCAAACAATAATTGTTTGTTGCTTCACGAAAACTTCCACAGCGCACACTTAATTACAAAACAATTTGCAGACACAAAACTGTGTTAACACTATTTTGTAGCTGAAAATTATTTTATAGTTAATTGCTTATGTTTTATAATTACAAATTAATTTTATATATTTGAATAATACCTTAATGAGGTGCGTTTAAGTTAATTCTCAGCAGTTCTACTGCGATTCGGAATTTACTGTTAACTCTTCAAACAATATTCAAAACTTCGCTTGATGTTTTCTTTCTTGATGTTTTCTTTCTTGATGTTTTCTTTCTTGATGTTTGAAATTCACGATCCCAAGATAGTTTGGGCAGAACCTCCATGCCACTTAAATTTCAGGTGCCATCAAAATACATCTTTTGGTTTTCGAACAGTGTACAAAATTCTATTAATTACTATTTTTTTTTGTTATTTTTACGAATTTTGGCGAAAATTTTGCTTAAATTGGTCCATTAACGAGATTAAGTGATCATTCGAAGATTTCTTTCTGAGCATCTTATATCTATCTAGTTGAGCCTTATACTACTTTAAGTTCTGAAATCAGATGGCGATATTCAAATATGATCATACTCGCCAAAATACGGAAATAAATCGCCAAATTTTTTAGCCAAGCGAATGAACAAAACTTGCTGTTAAGCTTTCATAATTTTCTACATTAACAAAATGTCTTTTGTGGTTTCTTCTTTTGTAGTTTCAGTATCCTTGTAAAGTTTCAATTTTTCTGCATTAATCGATTTGCTTCGCTGAAATTATTTAACCATTTAAAAATAAATAATTATTATTTATAAAAACATGTGATCTAAATTTTAAAATATGGATTTTTGCATTTCAATCTTAAATAAGCTAACTAAATTTGCATGTCCGGGAACACTTCCTTTGTAGTCACTCTAATGCAGCCATCACCAACCTTTTTTATCTCGCGACATAACAAAACAAATCATTCAAATTGCGCGCCAAAAATACATTTTTCGCCAACCTGATAAAAAGTAATAATAATTATATACGGAAAATCAATAAATAAAAAATGGGTGTAATTTTGATCGAACTACAAAATATAAATTAGCATCGCTTGTAACTCAATACCTCAGGAAAAAATCTGAATACTTCGACAAACAGTATTATCTGGTACTGGAATTTTTAAAACCTCCTTTTCATATTTGTCGCTAAACATGAAATTTACATTTTTACAGCATTAAAACGCTATATTATTAAAATTAAATTATACACTGTGCCTTAGTTAAATGTTACTATTTTTTTTACTTAAATATCTCTGGGAAACTAGCTAAGTGCTTGTGAGAGAATACTCAGACATTGCATGTTCTAAAAATTCTCTTGACACATTTGTGGACCTTCCGCGATATTTTCTTCAACCGGCATGCCTCGGCACACTGGTTATAAACAACGTGCCGTGGTGGCACTGGTTATAAACAACGTGCCGCGGTGGCACTGGTTATAAACAACGTGCCGCAGTGGCACTGGTTATAAAGAGTAGTCCTAACGTGTTGGGGAGATGAATGGGATACTTAACTTGCGTCAGATTTTTCAATCTGCAGTAGTTCCTCCTTTCATCTATAATTTTTAGTCTGAGATTAGGACGTCTGCAAAATTTGAATCGGTAAACATGTACAAAGACATAGAAACAAGAGGAAAACGAAGAAGACTGAGTAAGAAAAAGATAGCAAAGTGAAGAAATGTTGAAAAAAGGGCAATAAAAATCTTATTCAGTATATCTTAAATAAAAGAGGTGGGGATCAAAAGAAGTGATATTATTTAATGCTTCAACATATGCAAAATTGCAACACTTGCTAAATTTCAAAGGTGAATAAACTGAAATTATAGGAATGAATGAATTACGGTGCTTTCCTATATACAATAATATTGTCGAATTTGAAAGCATTCCTTTGATATCAGCTGGTGCTCATAAAATCTAATGAACTTTCTCAATCAAGAAAACCCAATGATATGAATATGCGAAGCAACGAATGAGGGACTGTTACGTTTTAAATAGTTCTCCAGGCGCGAGTCCATAAAAATGTATCTCGTTTTATCTACTGCCATTAGTACTAGCAGACCTTAATAACAAAGAATGTCTGGAGGATATTTAAAAGCGGCAAACAGCGATGAGTTATGATAAATAACGCATCGTAAATTCATGGCAGACAAGACTAAATGACTTTCATATTTCACCATCAGAAACGTTCTCTTCTGTTTCATTAGCTAACCGTACATACATACGCTTTTTTATCCTTCATTTTAAAGAAGATGGGGGGGAGTAGGGACACCATATTCGGCGACATTAACTCCACTTTGGCTTTCATGTTACATTACTCCGGTAATGAATCCCCGAAGAGAATACCTATATCTCCCGCTGCCAACAAGAAGACAAATTCTCCGTTCGTCCGCCATTCCAAAGTCAAATGATGATGATGAGATCTGGAAAGGAGGAGCCAATATGTTCCAGGACTATGAAATTTACTGGAAAAGTCGTTGGAGATGAAGGGGAAGAGGATGGGCTCAAGGTAATAAATAACTTTTCATGGCTTTTCCCATTAATTGGCGTCAGCCCGAATAACGAAGTTGCCCTGACGGATGGCTCCCCTGGACCGAGCGCCAGAAGACTGGAGGACAGATTTAACGTCCCTGAGTGGTCCTAACACTGATCCTCTCTTGCAGATAACCCGACCCGCGGGACAAACGGAACTTTATTAACTGCCTTGTATTAGGATGGTGGGCCTTTTGCGGTTGTAATGTGGCGGAAATCTTACCATCCCTCTCCAGCTCTCGCTCCTCTTCCTGGATTTAGGATTGTTTGTGGATGCTCTTTTGGTTTAAGTACGCAGCGCATTCTGTCCGCTATGCTAATTAAGGCGTTCCAATAGCCGTCTTGGTTTAAGATACAGCCAGAGGGCCTCGAGGGAAATTCAAAGATCGAGTTGCTTACAAATTCCTAAGCAAACGATATCTCCTGCTTCTTTTACTTCTTTTTTACTCTTAATATCTTCGATTTGAACATACCGTTATATGGAAGAGTATGCTGTATCCTTACCACATGCATTAACCAAAAGTTATTTCATCCCATTTGAATATTTTCATATTGAAATTTAGCCCCTTGTTTAATATCGCAGTCGTGTTACGAGGTAATGGGATATAGCCCCATAAATTTTCACAAAGTGTTCCTTATTATTTTAAATATTAACCTTTTATAATACAACATCTTCAAGTATAGTGTATAATAATTGAAAACAATATTTGACATAGTATTGTTAAAAACCATTAAATTTTTGTTTATAATGAGGAAAGTACAAAAAATGATTCCTTTGTTGTTCAGGACTTCTCACGTGTTACATATAAGTACATTTTTTAAGATTTCTAATTTTGAAACTTTAAAACAAGGAATAAAACATTATATACCGAAGCAAAAAGTATTTGCAGGAAAACTAAAACTTATTGTTTCATAGCCACAATAAAATTAAGAATATTTTTTTCGTTGTATTTATAAACATTAATGAATTATTTCTTATTAATGATGCATTTTATAATGATTACAAATTTTGTCATATTATATCTGCTTGAGATAAAGAAATGCTATTTGGTACCTCTCTCTTACTTCGTCCCCTCTCATATAGATGAATCACTATTTTACTATGGAAATTTTTAACTTAATGCGAATATTTTATTTAAATTTTTTATTCTTTTAGAGATAGGGATAAATCGCGTCTTAATTCAGTATGAGAATTACATTTCAAGAAGGTATGGGAATAAAGTTTAAATACGGAAATTATGCGTCAATATAAATATAAATCGCTTATAAATTTAGTATATGATTATTTTTGAGCTAATTAAAGAAAATACCTTTAATTCTGGAACGTAATTTGGCCTTTAAAACCTATGCAGATTGTCTTTTTAAGTTAATATGAAAACTGATGTATATTTAATATAAAAACTATTTTACATTTCATATAGAAGTTTCTATTAATTTAATAGAGGGAGAGAGAGACAGAGAGAGAGAGAAGAAGGTTAAACATTTCTGGGAAATTAATTATTGAAATTATTGAACATGATTATATTTTTTGTAAGTTAACCTTGAGACCAACTTCTCTAATTCTAGTTGAGAGCTCCTGTACCATGTCTTAGAGTTCTGATGGGTTTGATGAAAAAATAACAAGGTCAGCAGCCATTCGCAGATGACTTAAATAATTACTATTTATTTTTATGCCCTTATTGTTCAAATTCATGAGCTGAAAAGTCATCTGTAAAGCTGAAGTAAAAAGTTT
>QLNU02014802.1:108876637-108900333 GCA_006491805.2 Dysdera silvatica | reverse complement strand
GATATGAATATGCGAAGCAACGAATGAGGGACTGTTACGTTTTAAATAGTTCTCCAGGCGCGAGTCCATAAAAATGTATCTCGTTTTATCTACTGCCATTAGTACTAGCAGACCTTAATAACAAAGAATGTCTGGAGGATATTTAAAAGCGGCAAACAGCGATGAGTTATGATAAATAACGCATCGTAAATTCATGGCAGACAAGACTAAATGACTTTCATATTTCACCATCAGAAACGTTCTCTTCTGTTTCATTAGCTAACCGTACATACATACGCTTTTTTATCCTTCATTTTAAAGAAGATGGGGGGGAGTAGGGACACCATATTCGGCGACATTAACTCCACTTTGGCTTTCATGTTACATTACTCCGGTAATGAATCCCCGAAGAGAATACCTATATCTCCCGCTGCCAACAAGAAGACAAATTCTCCGTTCGTCCGCCATTCCAAAGTCAAATGATGATGATGAGATCTGGAAAGGAGGAGCCAATATGTTCCAGGACTATGAAATTTACTGGAAAAGTCGTTGGAGATGAAGGGGAAGAGGATGGGCTCAAGGTAATAAATAACTTTTCATGGCTTTTCCCATTAATTGGCGTCAGCCCGAATAACGAAGTTGCCCTGACGGATGGCTCCCCTGGACCGAGCGCCAGAAGACTGGAGGACAGATTTAACGTCCCTGAGTGGTCCTAACACTGATCCTCTCTTGCAGATAACCCGACCCGCGGGACAAACGGAACTTTATTAACTGCCTTGTATTAGGATGGTGGGCCTTTTGCGGTTGTAATGTGGCGGAAATCTTACCATCCCTCTCCAGCTCTCGCTCCTCTTCCTGGATTTAGGATTGTTTGTGGATGCTCTTTTGGTTTAAGTACGCAGCGCATTCTGTCCGCTATGCTAATTAAGGCGTTCCAATAGCCGTCTTGGTTTAAGATACAGCCAGAGGGCCTCGAGGGAAATTCAAAGATCGAGTTGCTTACAAATTCCTAAGCAAACGATATCTCCTGCTTCTTTTACTTCTTTTTTACTCTTAATATCTTCGATTTGAACATACCGTTATATGGAAGAGTATGCTGTATCCTTACCACATGCATTAACCAAAAGTTATTTCATCCCATTTGAATATTTTCATATTGAAATTTAGCCCCTTGTTTAATATCGCAGTCGTGTTACGAGGTAATGGGATATAGCCCCATAAATTTTCACAAAGTGTTCCTTATTATTTTAAATATTAACCTTTTATAATACAACATCTTCAAGTATAGTGTATAATAATTGAAAACAATATTTGACATAGTATTGTTAAAAACCATTAAATTTTTGTTTATAATGAGGAAAGTACAAAAAATGATTCCTTTGTTGTTCAGGACTTCTCACGTGTTACATATAAGTACATTTTTTAAGATTTCTAATTTTGAAACTTTAAAACAAGGAATAAAACATTATTTACCGAGGCAAAAAGTATTCGCAGGAAAACTAAAACTTATTGTCTCATAGCCACAATAAAATTAAGAATATTTTTTTTGTTGTATTTATAAACATTAATGAATTATTTCTTATTAATGATGCATTTTATAATGATTACAAATTTTGTCATATTATATCTGCTTGAGATAAAGAAATGCTATTTGGTACCTCTCTCTTACTTCGTCCCCTCTCATATAGATGAATCACTATTTTACTATGGAAATGTTTAACTTAATGCGAATATTTTATTTAAATTTTTTATTCTTTTAGAGATAGGGATAAATTGCGTCTTAATTCAGTATGAGAATTACATTTCAAGAAGGTATGGGAATAAAGTTTAAATACGGAAATTATGCGTCAATATAAATATAAATCGCTTATAAATTTAGTATATGATTATTTTTGAGCTAATTAAAGAAAATACCTTTAATTCTGGAACGTAATTTGGCCTTTAAAACCTATGCAGATTGTCTTTTTAAGTTAATATGAAAACTGATGTATATTTAATATAAAAACTATTTTACATTTCATATAGAAGTTTCTATTAATTTAATAGAGGGAGAGAGAGACAGAGAGAGAGAGAAGAAGGTTAAACATTTCTGGGAAATTAATTATTGAAATTATTGAACATGATCTTAGTTTTTTGTAGGTTCATCTTGAGTCCAACTTCTTTACTTCTAGTTGAGAGCTCCTGTACCATGTCTTGGAGTTCTAATGGGTTCGTTGAAAAAATAACAATGTCATCAGCAAACCGCAAATGATTTAAATATTCACCATTTATTTTTATTCCCTTGTTATTCCAATTTATCTGCTGAAAAATCATCTGTAAAGCTGAAGTAAAAAGTTTTGGAGAAATGGTATCTCCCTGCCTCACACCTTTACCAATTTTGATAGTTTTGGTATCTTTATGTAACCGAAATTTTGCACTTGCATTTTTATACACACGTTTCACCATGTCAATGTACACATCCTCAATGTCTGTTGATCTTAAAGAGTTGATGACTGCTGATGTTTTAATAGAGTCAAAGGCCTTCTCATAGTCAATAAATGCCACACACAATGGAAGTTCATATTCATGTGTTCTTTCAATTAATTCTCTTAATACTTGAATATGGTCCACTGTACTGAATCCACTTCGAAATCCAGCTTGTTCTCTTGGTTGAGCTGCATCTAATTTTTTCTGCAGGCGATGTGTTAGCACTTTTGTGAAGATTTTATAAATAGCAGGTAACAAGCTAATTGGTCGGTAATTTTTCAAATCCTCTTTATCACCTTTTTTATGCAAAAGAATTACTGTTGCAGAATCCCATTGGTTTGGTATGTTACCGCTGTTAAGACATTTGGTAAAGAATTTTGCAAGTATGTCTTCTACATATTCTCCAGCTTCTTTTAGGATATCTAATGTAATACCATCATCACCAGGGGCTCTTCCTTTCTTCATACTTTTTATTGCAAATGAAACTTCTTCTTTTAAGATTTTAGGAGCTGTTCCTTCGACTATTTCAATGTCTTCGTTTAATCCACTGTTACTTTCGTATAGATTTTTGTAGAATTCTTCAACTCTTCTAAGTATTTCTTCCCTATTTCTTGTTACGGTGCCATCCTCTCCTTTTAATGCAATGATGTGTTTCTTCCCAACAGATAAACTTCCTTTAACAACCCTAAGGCTCTTGTTATTTTCAATGGCTTTCCTTACTAGCTCACAGTTGAATTTTCTTATGTCTTCTTTCATGCTTTTGCGCAGAGTTTTACAAAGTTCTATGTACTCAATCCTGGAACTGGTATTTTGATTGTCCACCTTCATATCTCTTCGCCTTTTCATGAGCTGTTTCGTCTTCTCAGATAATTTGCTATTGTGCTTTTTACAGGTTACACCACCAATTTCCCCAGCAGTTTCAACTATTGTCTTAACAATGTTTTCATTTGCTTCTGAGATATCACTTTCATCAATAAGTCCTTCCAGTGCAGAAAAGCGATTTTTTAATTCCAACTTGAATGCCTCGGTATTTTCTTTTAATTTCTTTAAATCCACCCTCTTACTTACTTGTTTCCTAATGAGCTTCTGTCGTTCTAATTTAGTATTTAAGTGCACTTTACATCTCACCATTCGATGATCACTTCCAGTATTAAATCTGTTCAGTACACTGCAATCTTCAATAATTGATTTCTTGTTTGCCAGGATATAGTCAATTTCACTAGTTCCCCCATTTGGGTGTTTCCATGTCCATTTTCTTTGCGGTTTCTTCTTAAAAAATGAATTCATGATGCTAAGGTTTTCAGCTTCTGCAAATTCGATGAGTTGATCGCCACGTTCATTCCTTTCCCCATATCCGTATTTACCAACCGATGTCTCTCCTTGTTCCTGTTGTCCAATTCTTGCATTGAAATCCCCCATGATGAGCTTGATATGTTGTTTCCCTTTGGTGTGTAACTCTTTGATTTCTTCATAAAATTCTTCAACCTCTTCGTCGGTATGGCTTGATGTTGGTGCATATACCTGTACTATTTGAAGTTGGTATCGCTGGGTTAGTTGAACAACGAGCCTCGCTGCTCGATCTGACGTGCTTTCGACTTCAAGAAGGTAGTCTTTAATTCTTTTGTTGATTAAGAAGCCAACACCACTTGTTCTTCCAGTTTCCGTTCCTCTATAATAAAACAAATGTCCACTTTTAAGTTCCACCAACTCTTCACCTTTTCTTCTAACTTCACTGAGTCCTACAATGTCCCATTTGATCTTGTCAAGTTCTTCTTCCAATTCCTGAAGTTTTGCTTCAGAAGCAAGGGATCGTCCATTAAACGTAGCCAAGGTCAATAACAAACGGCAGCCTGGGCCATTCCAGTGATTCTTAGCACCCCCTGCTTTCATGCCACACTGACCGCTGCCTTGATCAGGAGCACTCCAGCACCTGGAGACTAGGGGCCATGGTTTCTGGTGTGTCAACATAATGGAGGAATTAGCCATAATTTCACCACGCTGGCTAGACGGGTTGGTGAATTAGCCCTCCCCTTCCGCCTTTCTATCCGTGCAGCAAATATTAATTTGCCACATAAATAGAAAGCCCGGCCGGTTCCACACATCGTCACATACGTTCAGCGTGTGGGTCTCCTTCCAGTTAGATACCAGCAACCCTTTTGCAGGCCATATATATATATATTTATGAATTGCTCAGGATAGACGTGTGGAAAGCATTTGGAGAGACCTTCATCCATCAGTGGATAGATAATGGTTGAATATGATGATGATGATGATGATATATATATATTGGTGTGTGTGTGTGTGTGTTCCAGAGGAAAAAGTATTTATTCAACATGCACCATTAAATATTACATATATTGATGTTCTCATTTTCCAGTTTGTACGACACATTAAAATATAGAAATATATATATAAACAAATATGTACAAGATAGATAACGTAATTGATATAAACCGTTGTTAACACTCATTAAGTTCATTTATAAAGTCCAGTTGATTTGTGTAATTTGCACTAGAATGAAGAGAACTACAAAAAGTCCATCAGAAAAGAAAAATCCATGAAATCACCGAAAAACCGTTTAGAAACCATTTCTTTAAGTGCAAGAGGCCATTGTTCGCCGTAGATTGTCGTTTTCCTAAGCATTCTAATTCTAGAAGGTTCCAGCGTTGGACAGTGTGAAGTAACATGCTCCGCTGTTTGCTCAACAGTTTCGTTACAGAAGCAGAAAGAAGACTCTCACAGACCGAATCTTTGAAAATATTGGCCAAAGTTTCCATAACCAGTTAGTAACTGGGTTAAATTGTAAGAGAGTTCTAGATGGTTTGCATTCAGCCCATCTTTGACGGTTGGGAAAAATTTCTTTGTTACGCTGCCGTTCCTTGAATGCTTCCATAGTTCCTTCCATTTCTGAAGTATTGTATCTTCAACAGTTTTTTTTTATTTCATCAATAGGAGCTTTATCGTAAGTTATTGGAAGGTCATCTGATAGGGCGGCAAACTTGGCAAGTATATCGACGTTTGCATTTCCCCGATTGCCGTTGTGAGCTTTAATCCAATTCAGTTTTATCTCCCAATGATTTGAGTGGAGATTTGACATAACTTGCCGAATGCCTTCAGGGATGGGATAGTGATTGCTGCAATTTTGAATGGAATCAATTGTGATATCGCTATCAGTGTAAATGATGGCCTTTTTTTGTGGATATACGATATGCTTCGTCATTCAAATGTTCGAGAACCAATGCAATCGCCATTGCTTCTGCTTGGTTATTTGAACACAATGGATATAGTCTGCATTTTCCCTCTCTGACAACAATGTCCTCCTTGTAAACGATGAAGGCACATCCGACCTGTTCATTAATTTTACTACCATCTGTATATATTTGAAATTCAAACTGGGAGTCGAGCATATGGCCAACATTGTTAATTTTCCCTGGATGAATCCACTTGGAGGGCGAAATTGGCAAATCATGGCTCTGGTCATCTATTGCCTTCTTCTTGGATCGAAAAATTTTAACTATTTCCCGCACTTTTAAAAATATTGGAGCAATTCCTGCCAGAAGACAAGCAGCTTCATATAAAATGGTGCGAAATCCCTTAATAATACATAAAGCTATGCTTCTCTGTACAGAATTAAGCTTACGTTGATTGTAAATTTTATATAAACCAGAAATCTAGGCGGGTGCTGCATATGTTAATAGGGGAAAAATAGCTCCTTCATAAAAAATTTTAAGACAGGGGATCCTGCTCCGCAGATCAATTACTCCGTTTTAGATATAGAGCATTAATAATATTAAAAGATTTTTCGCAGATGTAATTGATGTGAGTATTCCATTTAGTATCCAATTTATCGTCAAAAAACACACTAAAGTACTTTAATTCTTTAAAAATTTTGAGTCTCTTTCTTTCCAAAAAAAAAATTGGTATTGTGTGTTTTACTTTCTTGCGAGTAAAGTGCATTGCTTTTGATTCATTGTCGTTAAAAACGACTTTATTGCTGTAGGACCATTTTCATATTTTTTAAACACCCATTTCCAAACATTTTCAGTTCCAATCCCATTTTTGCTGTCACAAATAGGAGAATGTCATAAGCAAATGCAACTATTTCTATATTGGGGGGGAACTTTAACTTCAACAAAGAATCGAAGACAATGATCCAGAACCAAGGACCACAGCACGATCCCTGAGGACATCCTTTCGTGTATGCGTGTATGTGTGTGTGTGTGTAATTGCATCTCAGTGGGGTTGTGACCCCCATCAACATCCCTATGCGTAAGCTGGGGTATCTATCTAATATTTCAAGGATCAGGGATTCAAACTACAAATCTATAGAATCCTAACAGAATCAAATCCGAGTTATCTGCGAACTAACCAAACTCATTACCACCAGGTCACCGCAAGTCAATTAAACTTTGAATTAAACACTAAGGAAAAATAAGTGTTTTTTAGTGGGATTCGGAGTAAAAATTTAAGCCAGTATTACATTTTCAAATTTTATATGCCTTTTTCTCAGTAACCGCTCATTATAGATAGCTTCCCAATTATTTTACCATATAAGAATAAAATACTTTTACATACTTTAATATGGGTAATGATACATAAAAGTTACATAAACCCTCAAAACACATTTTGAGAAAAAGGGCCTTAAAGTAAAAAAACTTTTTACCCAAATTTCATGGTTTTAGTACAGTACAATTCTTCGGTTCGTCTAGATGTTCCGCTTTCTCAAAAATACAAATATTCGGTACAAATACAACAAATAAGAGTACCGAACTCAGTATCATATATAAAGCTGCAAATAAAACCCAAATCTATCCAAGTATAGTATAGGCTACACAGTGTAGACATCCACATATAATGCCTTCCCTTACAAAAATTTAGAAGTATGACACTTAAAATATATATGTGTATGTGTGTGTGTGTGTATAATTATCCGATTATAATGAGAAATATATCGTTTTAAAGAAAAGATTTCAAAGTTCTAGAAATTAAAAAATGAAACTCATATTTATTTTTTATTTTATTTATTTATTTATTTTTTATTTTGTCTTTCCTTACCTACCTCCTTAAGGCAATCGAATTATGCATTTGGCCTCCGGGTGTTAACTATTTTCTATACGGCTCTAGATTAATCTTGAATCATTTGTGATGCCCACGGTATTGTAATTTAATATTATCTAGAATATGGCCTCAAAGAGGTTCCGGAGAAAATGATACAACATCTTCCCCAAATGAAGAAAAAAATGTGCAACATCAAAAATATTTGGATTCTTTTCTGTGAAAATAATGAAATTATCCGTTCCGATGGAGAAAAGGAGAAAACAGAGATTTAGAGAAGTGGATAGTCGGACAGAAGCGCACTAGTTCAATAGAGGTTCATCACAGCAACGGAAACGACCAAGAATTAATTCAACTTCGAGAAAGAATATTTTTTGTGATACTTTTTCTATGATATCTCCTTCCAAAAAACGTGCAAAGAAAATAAAATTAAATCTGTTATTTGTTTCGATGGGTTTTTATGTGCGTTTTGAGCAGAAAACCACGGCCTGGTCTTTTATAGAAAAACTCCAGCATATTTCCGGTTCTTAATACCCGCATCCCAAATCATCTCATCACTACAAAGGAGGGAAAGGAGCAAAGAAAAATCCCTAGTAACAACCGCCAAAAGGGAAAAAAAAGGGAAATTTTACACAAATCCCATCAACTGATATTTCATTTTTACTCTTAAAAAGTGTTATCTGTTCAGACAGGGTCTGCATTTGACACAGGAAAACTAAAACCTCTGTTAATGATAAAAAAAAAGGGGGAAAAGATACCGAAAACGGATTTGGGAAACCGACTATTTTTAATTTCTTTTTCCCCTTTTCCCCCGCAAAAAGATGAGTAAAATTACGGGAAATATTTGTAAACAAAAAAAGATCCTGAAACACTGTTTCCTCAACGCAGGAAACGGGACGGACAGATGCAGATTAATTTTCCCCACTGTTTCTAGCATTTAGCTTTTTCAAATGCATCATCAATTTTAACTAAAAGGAAGGGTCGGGAAGGACCTCGGGATCCCTTTCCGATGTAACACCATCTTTTGTAGTATCCTCCAATGCTACACAATAGCCTTCCTCTAAATTTCAAAAGCGCTTTTTCCAAAAAAGTAAAAAAAAACAAAAACGTAAAGTGATCCGTTAGGTGGCGCTTATCTAGTCATTAGTTGTAACTTTAGTTCGCTAATAAATAATGAGCTCGGTTTTATCTGAAAAATTGTTTTTGCGGTTTTGGCAATTTTGAACTGCCACATTTAAAACCACCCTTTGAAGGCTCCAAATTTTAGTAATTACCAACAAGTGTGAAATTTTAACCTTCATAAACTGGTAAGTAGCAGTTTCGGTTACCTAAATACTTGTTCTGTTTGGCCCAAATTTCAGCAAAATTTTAAGGCAATTTAAAATATTTATTCCAATAATTAAATACGTTGATTAGTTATTATTACTTACTCCAAAATTTGGGTTTATTTATTGAACACAATACAAAAATCTAGATACAAAATTCTAAATACAAAAATCTCGATACAAAATTCTAAATACAAAAATCTCGATACAAAATTCTAAATAAATTCCAGATACAAAATTCTAAATAAATTCTAGATACAAAATTCTAAATAAATTCTAGATACAAAATTCTAGATAATTCTAACTGTAAAGTATTTTCTTTTGCTACATTTCCGAATACAGTAGAACCCAGATTGTTCGCAATACAGGCAGACTCGACATCGGACAAGCGAAATTTCGGATTTTTTGGGAACACAGTTTTCAGTGTAGAGATGCAAAACACTGTAATTTTAATCCAAAGACGTGCTTGATTACACATTAATAAACTACCATACTGGCAGTGGAAGACGTCGCAAAGTATATATAAACATTATGATGTCTTCCACTGCCAATATGTGGATGACATCGCAAAGTATATATAAACATTAAGATACCTATTGCCTTGGACATAATCCGCTATCTTATAGTACATCAGACACATTCATCATTATATATGCACGATATAAGAATATTTATATATTGATATCTATAAATAAACATTTAGATGAGACAGAGAGAACAAGAGTAGATGACATCTTTAAAAATAAAAAAGCTGAACCGGCGATGGGCTAGGTATATCGCAAGAAGAATTGATCAACAGTGAACTACTGAAATTCTCAACTGGTTTCCAAAAGACCACCAAAGACTTAGGAAACTTTCTCGGATGGGTAGATGAATTATGAAAAGAGATTGAGGTAATATAGAAATGAATTGCTTAAGATAGATTTGCATGTAAAGCATTTGGTGAGACCTTTATCCATACGCGGATAGACAACACAGACCTGCGAAATAATACTTTTTAATTTTTTTTCTGCACCATTTTAGGTTTTTCTAATGTTTTTCGGTACACTGATTCAGAAATGCCGATCTTTTCCCTCTATCATGTAAGGTTTTTCCATAAAGTGATGATGAAAGCCCAGAAAAATCACAGAAGATCTAGCAGTGTTAAAAAACTTTATTTACGAAAAAACTTAAAAATAAGATATATTTCACATTTTATTGCTTTGTTATATTTGTCATAGCTATCACAAAGTTCAAAATCATTATAATAGATTTAAAATTTTTTCTCCTGTGCGCTGCTTGCGCCTCCTCCCTAGTTAGCATCCAGCAGTAATCTGCTATTATGTTGACGTTCCACCGGCTCTGATACCTCCGTGCCATTTTCTTTATGTTCTGGTGGAATCTCTCTCCTTGCTTTTCACTTACAGAGCCTAGATTTTCTCGGAAATATCTTAGATGGCAGTTAAAAAGTAGATCTTCTAGCTCATGGAGCAGCCTAAGGCTTTGAAGTTCTCCAGCATGTTTCCTACGACGTTCTTGAAGTCAGGGTCTTTCTGCTTGCCAAGAAACTTCTTTACAACTTCTTTAAAGGATTTTCAAGCTGACCTCTCAATGTTTTCCATTTTGGTTTTAAAGATTTTGCCTGTTATGAGTTTTTGAATGTCAGGATGGACGAAAACCCTTTCTTTCCGCTTCGTTTCTGACAGCCCTGGAAACTTACTTGTCGGGTACTTGAAAATATCACCATCTTCCGAGAGGGCTTTCACAAATTTCTTCATGATACCAAGTTTGACGTGAAGTGGAAGCAGGGATACTTTTTGGGTCCACAAAAGATTCGACGTGCACGTTCTTTTTTCTTTGTCTTTGGTGCCTTGGCCACATTTTCTGACTCTGGTGCTTAGTTTTACCACCAATGTCCCATTCGCAAAGGAAACAGGTGTACTTAGTCTAGCCACCTTATTGACCAAGGATCATAGAGAACATTTTCAGATCGCCACAGATGGTCCATTGGTATTCCTTGTAGTTAAGTTGGTCATCAAAGCTAAATTCTGTTACCTCTCTTTCAGATGAACAGAGAGGTCAACCGGTATGGAGGCATATCTGTTGCAGTTGTAAAGAAGGACAGCTTTCAAACTTTTTTGTGATGAGCCAATGAAGAGTCTCCAATCTTTTACCTTAAGTTTTGCATTGTTTTTCTATCCATCGTAGATTGAAATGCTCCAAATTACTTGGAGTTCATTACGTTGTAATTTTTTAAACGTTCTTTGATTTATAATGTCATTTATGCGTTTGACTTTTTGATAACATTTTTCTACTTTCTATGTTTTAATTTATCGATCATGAGGCAAAATACCTCCTTCTAAGCAAAAATATTGCTTTGACACATTTTTATAGTAGCACACCTAGTAGGTAGGCAACCAGACAGAAATTCTCGATTTGTGTCAAAACTGTACGTGATAGAATTTTTTAAGTATTTTTCCTAAATTCAGCTTCCAAAAATATATAAGAAACGCCCTTTACTTTGAAGAAAAAAAAATTCATCGCAGACTTGCGTAATCGTTGAATATGGTGATATTATGCCTGATACCTTTCATGTTAGTTCCTCTATTAAACCGGGTGTATTAAAAAACAAATAGAACAGTTTTTGCAGAAAACATTGAATGTTAAATAATGTATTCATCTTAATGGCTCACAAACAGCCATGACTACACTCAGGTCTCAATGTTTCAATGACTATCTAAGAGTATTGTGCTGTTGAGAATTCATAAACCTTGTAATTGACAGCGGCATATCAATTACATTTCAATGAATCCAAAGTCATTGCAATGTGTTTGGTAATTAGAAGGCAGGCCAACTTTCCATAACTTCGGCAACAACTTACCTTCTAGTTGCACCTCAAACAGGTAAAAGAATTATTAAATCTAGTATAATGTGACAAAATCGTTGAAATATTCTGATAAAATTGCTGGGAAAAGTTGGAACAATCTCCTGAAGTACTTCGTAGCGAAAGAGTTTCCAAAGAAGGTTAGAGCAGCTTGTTCAGACGTACTACTGAACATGACTACCCACAATAGCATTTCCGTGGACTTAGATTGACTAATTCATCTACATCCATGTGTAAACTTCAACTAATGACAAGAAACTGCCTTCTTTCTTGCCCAAGTCTACAAGAACGATAATTTTGTGGTAAATCCTTATTATTTTTTTTAATTTGTCAAATCAATATTGGGTCATTAGAACTTCAATGGCCAAAGTGCAAGAAAGTGGGGTCGAATTAAAAAAAAGTTTTTTAACGGCTCATTTATTTTCAGCTCACATTTGATCAGTGACCGTGCTAGGGCGGCCGTGTGTAGGGACAGCCACCTTAAACAAGCACCATTCATCTAATATTTAAAATATCGTGTTGATTCAAAGATATCATGGAAGATAATTTGAAATAGCATTGCGCATAGACTTGAAACTCAACGATATCAGTTATGAAAAATCATTTTGTCATATCATTCAAGTATTACATGAAATCGCATTTTATTAATTCTAAAATTAGAACATTAATCAGCGTAAACGGTTCTGTCTTGTAAAAGTTTCTAATTTTAAAATATCTTTCAGTTCCGCTGAATTATCACTGGAAAAATCATTGTATCGCGAGATGTCAAGAATATTTCTTTTAATTAAGTTTAACTTGCGCCTCACATGTTTAATGAAATATCTTGCTACGAAAACAATGGAAAACCTACATCAGCGTCGAGTTTTCAAAATTGTTGTAGAGGGGGCAAGCACCTATTATGTGCATTTATACAATACAATATATGTAAAATTACATTTCCAATTATCGTGGGCTTGGGCCTCACAAACCTGTATAACTCTACATTATTGGACGACTGAGGAATTCGGCCCAGTTTTGAACGACTCGCTGAATAATCATGCCTCTTTTTGAATGGTTCATTGAATGGTTAGGCACATCATTACGTGCATCATTACGAACTTCCAACCTCCAGTTGAAATCGTCGCTCGGCAATTATCAAATTTGTTTCAAGGTATATTTCACACTACAGTTTTGATTGATTATTAGTGAAACTCAGCAAAGCAAAATTTCACTAAGTTCACGATATTGCGCCAAATATTAAATCCTTACATTATGTAAACCTTGTATTATGTGTATTGTGAAATCTGATCATATAATAAATATAAAATTACAGGTTGTGCATACCCAATCCGAAATTCGCAACGTCAATCACACTTGGAAAAATTTCATTCCCTTTGAGACAGGACAGTAAACAATTTTTTTTCAGGGAATCTATCAGCCATGTAGTTTAATTAAATACCATTCTTGGTCACCTCGTCACTTTCTCCATGATCCTTTGTGGTCATCTTACGAAAGCTCTACTTCTCACAATTTAATTTCATTATTATGTTTCAATGAACTGGTGAACAACTTTCCATCCTGATGTGTAAGGCCTCTAGGAATGTGTTTGTAGGCCATATGTGAACAAAAAGATATGAAGAGATAAAATGCTAATGTGGTAAGACAGTTTAAGTTGAAGAATACGTTCGTAGCAGCTCAGTAGAGTATAGTGAAAGCTATTAAAAGATCATACAATTATTAATCAATTTATTTAACAATTGATTACACTTCAAAATGTTATATTATTAATTCATTAAAATTAATTAATTTTATCCTAGTAGGAGCATATAATTTTTTCTATTAAAATCAAGTATTCTTTTCTACATACAGTAGGTTTTTCTGAAACAAATATTGACGACTCCAGCAAATAATTTTTGATTAGGCTGAGTATTTATAATTATCCGGGTGTTAATAAATATACAGCGATATACAATGAGGTGTCAAAAGCCTTGGGATAGCAGTATGCAAATTTACAAAGGGCGCTCGCATCGCTTTAAAAGGATATGAAGAGTCGAATGGTTGTCAGTGCTGTTTGTTGGATTCTTGACTGTCTTATAAAACGTCTTGAATAATGATAATGATTACCCGATGATAATGATTAGCTGCCAAAAACGAACCGAAATTGAACGCAAAATGATTGTTGGAGCTCGACGCATGGGGTACAGCATTTCAGAAGTTGTTACAACCTTTAAGAGTTTTCGCTCCATTGCGCCAAGGGTATAGAGAGAATGCCTCATGGAAGGCATTGCCTTTCACAAAAGGCAGCGCAATGGCCATCCACAACTTCTAAATGATCGAGACCAGAGACCATGAAGGAGCGTCCGTGCTAACAAATGAATGACATGGCACGAATTGACTGCCATATTTAAAGAGGACACACTCAAGAGGTGTGTGTCTCTGAGACCCGTGCCGCAGAATTTGGCGTTGATGGGATATGGCAGCAGAAGACCTAATCTCACACCAGATTACCTGTGCCTTTATTTTATGTGCTTTTACTCACACCAGATAAATGGCGTCAACATCTCTCCTAGGCTCAAGATTTATGCATTGGGCCCCTAGATCATCAAAAAAAAGGTAGTGTGGTCAGGACCTGATTAACTCACAGGCCTCAGGGGCCACGGCCCTGGGCCTCCAACTTTTTTATGTGATATTTTTTATCAAGCTTAAAATGTCAGTTTGAAACCTAGTTTATTTAATTATAACAGTAATTTATTAATATTACATTTTTCTTAATTGTGACAGGCACTGGAAACGGCTTCAAACTATTGATTTTGTAGATAATATATATATAACACTACACATATATATATATATAACAAGAGTTTGTATTTGTTACTGTGTCAGTTATTTGTGACCGTGTTAGCGCAAGAAGTTGCCGGACCGGAGTACCACCTCTCGACAAGTTGTGTAGAACTACTTACCGTCGAAATCATATTGTCTCACATGCACCAAAGCCTCTCCTAGATGGGTCCTCACTGGGGTCCTCACTGGGGTCCTCACTGGATGGGTTCCACGAGCAACCCTTGACCTATGTGAAAAACATTGTTTGGGAGCATGTCCAAATGGAGGAACGCTCTACGAATCTGCAAAGGAAAAGATTGAGGAAGGAAAAGTGAGTGCGTGGGATGCAGATATTAGGAAAAATACTATTTTAAAATATAGAACAGCTATACAACTTGCTTAGCAAAAATAATCTTCAGAATTGACCTTTCAAATTTTTAATTAAAAAAAACATATATTAGGAAAAATACTCTTTTAAAAAATAGAACAGCTATAAATCTTGTTTAGAAAAAAAAATCAAATGAAACATCTTTTAAAAAATTACTTTTAAACCTGAATAATAGATGATCTAAAAAAAATCACATTTTGAAAAATCGAATCGGAGAAATTTTCCAATGATTTAAATGTGAGGAATAGAACTTATTTTGAAAGCGAGAAATAAAACTTTTGGGAAAAGCGAATAATGTTTTTTTTTCTTAGGAGAAAGAAAATTTGGGGACAAAAATAAGCTTTTGAAAATTGACAAAAGAGAAGAGGGATACGTACGAAGCATATATTAGGAGGGATAGTAACGATGGTGAGAGAAAATTAAGCACTTACCGCAGTGGATGGTGATGGATCGTAGAGACGCTTCGGCGGTGGGGAATCTATCCAATCGCTTGACCGTGTGTAACTCATTGAAAAACTTGGGAAATCTCCTTGAATCTGAAAAGATTGAGTAAAAAAAAATGAATATGGGTAAATCGTGAAATTTATGGTAGCAAATAGTAATAAATAGATGGAAAAGTGAGAATAATGCTGGCGGTTAGAATAAATAAAGAAGACTTACCAAATTAGAAGGTTCGTATAAAGATTGCATCGAGAACTTGAAATTCGGTAATCGAGCCAGCTGGCACGACCTATTTCCAACGATGATACACGCTAAATTGACTAAAATGGCGAATTGTTTGAAGGGAGAATAAGAAAAAAGAGCGATAAATGTGGTAACCTATGACCATTTCATGTTCTGACAGGAAAAGATCAGAAATACCAACCAGACATTAAGGCGATGACAGGGAAAACACGCTGGCAACCCTGTATCGGTAGGTAGCACCCTCTAGAAAATATTTGCCGATGCCAATCCACTAAAGATAAACAGGTTGCGCCCTCTAGGAAATATTTATAGTAAAGAGATTAATTTTACAAAAAAATAAGCAGGGCCCCTTAGGAGAAAAAATAAGCATCTGTAGCGCACCCTAGGAGAAAAGAAACATGTTTAGCGCCCCTATAACAATCAGTAGAAATACCCCTCGAAACAATATAAATTGAAATAAGGTTCAAAAACCGTCACCAGGGGGAGCTAAGATGGCTGAGAAAGGTGGCATGTAGTCATAAATATGTATATGGGGAAACTAATAATAACATCGCTAGAAACAAAATATATACAAAAGAAGCTACAATCACTAAAACACGTGACCATTATACAAAAATATTCAATGAACATGCGAAATACCCCTTGAAACAAAATATTTACAAAAAGTTACAAATTTTGCCACTAGGGGGAAGCTACAATCACTAAAAAGGCGGGCACATGACCATCATATAAAAATATTCAACGAACAAGAGAAATACCCCTGAAAACAAAATATTTGCAAAAAGTGCCAAAATTTACAGCTAGGGGGAGCTAGGATCGACCAGAAGGGGAACACGTGACCATCAGATAGGAATATACGACGAACAAGAGAAATATCCTTTGAAACAATAGAAACCGTATAAATCCTAAGAGGTTCCAAAATTTGCCGCTAGCGGAGCTAGGATTGCTGAAAAAGGAATCACGTGTTCGTCATATATGTATATACAACGAACAATAGAAATATCCCTCGAAGTAGCAAAAATCGAAAAAAAATCCAAATTTTGCAGCTGGGGGAGCTAGGATCGATCAGAAAGGGAATACGTGACCACCCGATACAAATAGGCGACAACCGGTAGAAATAAACAATAAAAATCGAAAGAAATACCTAAAATTACCGCTAGGAGGACCCCACATCCGTGCAACCCTGTCTCTCTAAGGCCCACCACCTCCCGCCACTGCCGTAGGACTGTCAGTTTTCCTCTATTGACGGCCCGTGAAGATTATTCGTTAAAGTGGGGAAATTTAACGATGATTCTATGGAAATAATTTTGGCTCTATGTACATATAGATTTTATATTTATGACCAACACATTCGATTGTTCATGACTTTCTTAAGTATTACATTTAATTAGAACTAGAGTTGTAAAAAGTTCGGGAATTTTGGGCACATTGGAAACTTTGAATATAGAAACCAAGATAGCTAGAATAAAGGAGGTAGTCCCGTCCTTACCTTTCTTCCTATTGGTCGATTCGACAAAATCGACCAATAGGGAGAAAGGTGAGGATGGCAATACCTCCTTTATTCTAGCTATCTTGGTTTCTTCCCATCAAAGTTTCCAATGTGTCCAAAATTCCCGGGTTTTTTACAACTCTAATCAGAACTGGTCGGTCCATTAAGTAAACCTAAGCAGTCAACAAGTATGTAAAGGTCCCAGAAACATTTCCTCAAATTTGAATGTTTTAGTGGTTGGACGGTGGCGTACGAAAATTTTGAGGCGTCAATTTTAAGCCTCGTCTAGGGCGCTTATATATCGAATACACGAGTCTATCTTATGGCGCCTCACACTCTTGCGCCGGCGCTCTAACGCATGTCAACCAGCGCCATAGTTCCCAATAGGCTTTACTAGGCTATGGACTGGGGCGGCAAAATTTTGTGTATTGAGTCAGATATGACCGCCCATAAAAACGCGCCATAAAAAAGCCAAACAATCAATCAGATATAACAAAATCCATATACGATGATATAATCAGATGTTTTGCCGAGAAGAAAGCTAGACGTCATGCTTTCCATTTAAATACCAGTGTTCGATAGGCTTTTATTTTTTGCTAAAATTAAAATTTATTTCAATAAAATTGAATTTGATTTATTATATACCAAGAAGAGATAATACTTCAATATAAGTTAATATTGTTTAATGTTTATGTTTCAATTTATGAGTTTGTTTTTCAACGTATTTACTGTTAATATAAACTTTTGTAGCGTATATTGAATGTAACAATTTTTATGTTCCTACCACTGATTGTCGGGGGGACGGGTAGGAAGAGGGCGGCAAAAATAGCCTAGGGGCGGCAAAATATGAAGTCCGCCCATGATGTCAACAAGAAACTGTCAAGAAACCAAAGTGTGAAACTGATCCCGTGATTCACCGATATGATTAACTTTAAATTTAAAAAAAGTATCGCTAAATTGAGTTTCATAATCGCAATTTATATTCAGAAAATACGTCCTTCAAATGTGCGTGGAAACTAAAAACATCCTAGTCATCTTTGAATTTACTTTTGTTTACCTGTACAAGAAAGCTTTAAACTATAAATTATGAACGCTCTTCTCTTCGCTCATACGCCATGTAAAATTACTTTTTTAAAGCTTCCAGTCCTTTTGGTTCATATTATTATTCCACTCCAAATTATTTATGCAAGCCCTATAATAATTTTTAGCAATATCAATAAATTATTTGCCTTTTCAATCGTAGTTTTGTTGAACTACGTAAGACGTAAAGATAAAAACTACGTCCTGCATTTGTCGGATGGTTTAGAAGATTCGCTTTGCGATGAAGCCAACTAAAAATTTCGCTCTGCAATACTTCTCGAGGGAATATTTTAAAATTTATCTTCCGGCCGTTTCTAATAAACAAATTTTTCCCTTCTTCCTTCCGATCCAATGAATTTCCCTAAAAACGGGAAACAAAGATTATCATCCTGAAAATTTTAAAATTCAAAACGCTTTTTTCCCTTCCGAAAAATCGCTTCGTTAATCTGTCAACAGTAATCAGAATTGTCTGCTGAGCCCACCAGAGATGACGTGAAAGAGAATTCGAAAATCCTTTGCTTTGCTTCTTTGCCTTGGAAGATGGGTGGGGAAGAAGTGAGGGAAAAGGTAGAAAATGGGGAGAGAGAAAGGGAAAAGTTAATTAACTCTCTCCGAATATTCATTCTTATTTTTTTTTCTTCTTTCATTTTTGTTTCATTCACAGTCACTCGATGAAAGAAAAGAACATTTATTTGAGATGAAGACGCCGTTCGGCAGTCGCCAAGTTCGGTTTTAGTTTTTCGAGCCTCTGCTGATGCTAAAGACAGCAGATCCGGAATCTATCTTTTATTATGACAGTCTTTCCAAAAATGCCAGGAAACTGTCCAAGTGAATTTTAAAGTGTTGTATTACTAACGGGAAGTCGAAGAAAATGTGTGGTCTTATCCAACTTTTCTATCTGTAATCGACTTATGAACCATAAAGTTAATGCCGATGATCTAGTCCTGCATAATACAGATATGATTCGCACATGAGTAATTATTATGTAAAATCGTCGCTTATAAAATAATTATATATAAGAATATTTTGTTCCACAGCAAAATTGTTTATAAAACAATCACTCATCATCCGTATTTTCATCTACTTCCTCAAGCAGCTGCTTTTATAGTAAGGGTTGGAAAGAAGCATATGTACTATCCTCTGTAGATATGTACTTTCCTCTCTCTCTAATTTTAATTTTCTTCCCTAATTTTCTCTCGAACTTAAATTCTAAAAAAAGAGGGGGCATGAGGTCTAAATTTATAAGCATAAATATGAAGATAAAACCATATATTTCATAGTCGACATATTAAATTGATCATTCATTAGTTATACGGATAGCTAACAAGGTTCTTCCTTACGTACGTAATTTTCATGTAATTTCAGTGAAAAAAAACATTTTTTTTAATCCATATATATATATATATACAGTATAAAACCTGCGTAAAGAGACCACCTCTAGGACTGGACTGCAGTGGTCGCCATAGATAGGTGGTTACAATACATCACAGACTTTTGTCTAGGCATGATTAAGTCCCTAACCATTCTCTCTTATAAAAAATGGTCACTTTATTCAGGTGGTCATCTTACCAAGGTGATGAGATGTACAAGTGTTATTTTTTAAGTAAGGTGCGTTTGTGAATACCGTTTGAAATTCCACGTGCGCTTGAGAAAGAGTGCTCATGTAGGCTCCCGGCATTCTTTGAGCAGAATCTGACAGCTTTTCTATTCACGCCGTCAGTCTGTACGCTTCATTAAAATATTTAAGAAAACTGAGCGCCTCACCAACTGTGAAATACGGTCAGTCATCCAATTCTTAAAAACAAGAAACATGAAATCTGCCGATATTCATCACCAGATATTCGATGTTTACGGGGATAACGCAATGAGTGATTCTAAAGTGCGCAAATGGGTAAGATTGCTCAAGGAAGTTCGGAAAATATCCATGACACATTACGCTCTCGTGGGCCATCTGTAATCACTGACGATTTAGTGCAGCAGGCAGTTGATACCCAAATTCACACAAACAGGAGATTCACAATTTCTAAGATGTCATCGGAATTCCCACGAATTTCAAGGTTAGTTTTGTTTAAAATTATGTCTGAGAACTTAGAGTATAAAAAATTGTGTGGGTTCCTAAACTGCTGAGTGAGGAACACAAAAAGAAAAGATTGGCAAGTTCTCTAACATGTTTGACCCTCTACAACGAGAAAGGTGATGATTCGATCATCCGTCATACAGTTCAGACATTGCACCTAGCGACTTACCACCTCTTCACTCATCTGAAGACCTTTATGGGTTGCAAGTGCTTATACACTGACGAAGAAGCGAAAACGACCGTGAGCAACTGGCTATCATCACAGGCGGCAGAGTTCCATGATGATGGTATCTAAAAACTGGTAGATAGTTACGATTTAATGTTTCAATCGGAAAGGAAATTATGTAGAAAAATGAAGAATTGTATGTAAATTTATAATATGAATGCTTTTTTTGAAAAAAATAAACTTACTTCGCTTTTATTGCAAAACGGACCTTACTTAAAAAATAGTCCTCGTACATAGTGGACCCTGGTAAAGTGACCACCTTAGTAAGTTGACCACCTGAGTAACGTAACCACTTTTTATAAGAAAGAATTGGTAGGGACTTGGTCATGCCTATACCAAAGTCTGTCGTGTATAGTGACCACCTGTCTATGGTAACCACTGTAGTCCAGTCCCAAAGGCGATCGATTTAGGCAGGTTCTACTGTATGTATATGTGTGTGTGTATATATATACAAACTACAAAAACCTAAGATCATGTTCAATAATTTTGTAGAGGAAACAAAAATACAAGTTGACAACATTGAGCTAGAAATTGCTGATTCATATATTTACCTTGGCCAGCTGATTTCAATGGATGGCAACATTATGAAAGAACTCAACAGACGTATTAAACTTGGCTGGAGTGCATTTGGAAGAAACAGTTTTATCCTGAAGGGGAAATTGCCTTTGTGTCTAAAAAGAAAGGTCTTCAACCAGTGTGTATTGCCAGTCCTCTCTTATGGATCAGAGACATGGAGTCTAACAGTTGGAGCAATACGAAAGTTACAGACAACGCAAAGGAGCATGGAGAGGTGCATGCTTGGAATAACTAGGAGAGATCGAAAAAGAAACACTTGGGTGAGAGAGCAAACTAGAGTAGAGGACATCATTGTTAAAGTAAAAGGGCTGAAATGGCGATGGGCTGGGCATATTGCAAGAAGAACTGATCAACGATGGACAACAGAAATTCTGAACTGGATTCCAAGAGACCACCGAAGACCTAGAAAACGTCCTCAAACTAGATGGGTGGATGAAATAAGAAAACAGGTTGGGGTGACGTGGAAACGAATGGCCCAGGATAGACTTGTGTGGAAAGCATTTGGAGAGACCTTCATCCAGCAGTGGATAGATAATGGTTGAATATGATGATGATGATATATATATATATATATATATATATATACGAAAGAACCTTATTAACTATATACAAATAGATATGCAAATAAAAGAAAAAAGAGAAAAGAGAAGAGATAAAAAAAGGAAGAGAATTGAGCATGATGGCATTTAAAATTTTAAAATTTGAGACTTCAATGTATATCCCCAAGCGATAAAGTGAATGTTTACTTTTGATAACAATGGTAGTGACAAATTTATAGAAAAATGAATATGTAGGAGCAGAGCAATTATTGCGATTGTCTTTTTCCTGCTTTAAATCAAAGAGATACCTGAGAAATTATTTCATAATTGCTTTTCCGTCTGACAATACTTCCACATTCAAATTCCATCGCTGGGTTTTCAGACAATTCCACTGAAACAAGAAATGCTTAAATCCGCGTCTGTTTCGCAATATTGTGTCTTCACAAAGAATTGACTAAATTCGAACTGTAATTGTTTTCGACAAAAACCGCACGAATTCCAAATATTTTGCTCTTTTGTGACGAACCAAAATACCGAAATCAAACATTTCTAAAAACCCAATTCCCAAGCTGTTCGAACAACGTGCAAACGAACAGAAACTGACAATATCTTTTACCAAATCATTTCGATAAGTTGAGGATTTTTTTTTTCCCTCCTTCTATTCTAAAATGAGGCGCCGTCTTCTATTGCTATTCTCAACGCGTTATAACTCGACATGTTTATCCGACTTCGACGCAAAGGGAAAAACTTCCGCGAATTGAAACACAGTATCGTTTAAATAATTATCGATGACAGGTCCAAAGTACCCGAGAGGATTACCGTTCATTTAAAATATTTTTCTATTATGCAAAGATCTTCGTTTCGTCTTTGAAGCAGCAAAATTTTATTTTTATTAAATTTAAATCTATTTATAAAAGAACGAAACTCACATGAAATCGCCGGCTTTGGAAGAATTGCCTCTTTTTTTTAAGCTTAAAGACTAAAATATAAAATCACCAGAATGTGATTTTTCTGTTCATCCGATGCCATTTCGAAACGGCGTTTGGGGGAAACAAACTCCAAAAATGTGGTTTTTGATTCAGAGGAATCCCCCTTGGTTATTTGAAAACCTCTCGTAGACTTCCAAATTGAAAACATATTTTCGATGTTTAATATTTGAATAAAACATAATTTTTAATATTAATCCTGCGATAGAACAATTATTTAAAATCTAAAAACATAAAGAAGTCTCTCATAAAAGGAGAATAGTTAATTTAAACTTAAGTAAACACATATTGAGTGTATAATAATTTATTTGTATATAATAATTTATTTGTATATAATAATATAATATTGCTGATAATATTTTATTTTCTTCACATGTACATCACCGTTTTGATGCACTATACTATGTAGTATTTATACATACCATGCAGTGGCGTACTAATAACCCCGCAGCCCCCGCAAAGCGGGGATCCCAGGAAAAAGGGGCTCAATTATTCGTCGTTTATTATCCATAAAATTTATAATTAAAACGATAATATTATTATTATTACATTTTTAGTTAATAAGGATTTTTTTTAATCTTTAGGTAAAATATAAAATAAAATAAACGGTTTCCAACTGTGGCAAACTTATTACGCGTATTTACTTTAGCTGTTTTTATTGCCTTTAAAATTGAACTCAACATCCGAAAATTATAATATTAGACGAATTTTGAAGCTTTAGTATAAGCTTTGTGCCTGAATTCTATCTCATGGAAAGGTGACTAATAGGCATGTGTTCTGTTTAAAATACTGAAATGCGTCGCCGGTTACTTTCTTATACGTACGTAGAAGACACACCACTATTATATATATTTTTTTTTTTCATATATGCATATACAAATTAATTTTCGTAACAGGGGGAGGGGGCCCAAAAAATTATTGCGGAGGCCCGAGATTTACCCTTACGCCACTGATACAATGCTCTTTATTTCAAATTATATTATATCCGTACACATCTGTATGTAATACATGTAGAAATATATAGTATATTATATAATGAGAGTAACAACAGATGTATGATATATGTTATGCATAGATGATTAGTAATACATCATTACTAAAGATGAAATTTTCGAAGCTTGGCGAAAGAAAAAAATGTATAACTATCTCGGGATTCCGAGAAGA
>QLNU02014802.1:108848366-108876537 GCA_006491805.2 Dysdera silvatica | reverse complement strand
CAGAAAACAATACAGTTCAAATTGGGAGGATGGACCAGGAAAGTCCCTTCCTCCACCCTGGATAAGGCCTTGTGTTAAACACAGTTTCCAAATGATAAAGTTGATTTGACAAAGGCCTAATGGATGATGCAAGAAACTGGGAAGGGCGGCCTAAGTCAAAATTCAAAGGAAGATAGTAGTTCTGCTACCCTTACAATAAAGCGTTTTAAGCATTTAATATACTGCATTTATTTGCATTTTTCAAGGGAGATTTCCCCGTTCCTTCCTGCGTCGAGAGTCCCAAATATTAGTGCGTATATCCTTTTCAACGAGTCAGATTTCATTATTCGAGTATTAAAAGTCAGTCCTATAAAGGGCGTAGCCGGGGGGGGGGTTAAAGGGGCTCTAGCCCCAAAGAAATATATTAAGGGCTATTTTTAAAAAATCCTTAGCCCTAGATCTTGTGAAACTAAATTTGTGTATCAAATTCATCTCCCCTCCTCACCTCGAGCTGAGGTTTCTTGCTAAGCTCCTGGCTTCTATAACAGTTTTAGACTCATCTGTAGAGGTGCCTGAGAAAAAGCATATTGCAATTTTCATATAGGGAAATACGCAGAAAACTTACGTGAAAATATGCATATATAAAGTGAGTGACACCGTGCACAATCCGTTAACTAATTTGAAATTTCTATACAATTTCTCACAGTCTTATAACTTCCCTTCCCTACTTTTCTATATTTTCTGAAAATTTTAATTTTTCTAAACTGATAAGGAACTATTGGAATTAGAGATAATTACCCTCATGTCATAAATTGACAAAGATATCAATAAATGGAAAATGACGTATGCAACCCTTTCTCCTCTCGTTTCACTTCAGGGATTTTAACTATCTTCTTTTATCCCTGCATCCATAAATGACGTATGCCAACTTCTTTTATCCTTGTATGCGTTAGCGATGGATGCCAAATATGGCTGCGCGAGTAAAAACTTGACTGAAAAGCCTTCTGTCAATTTGAACATATAATTTATTTACATTTCGACATTTTTATGTCCCCCGCCCAGTTCCAGACGACACTGACAAGACACAGAGGGAAACCGACATGTCTTCGTTCGTCCCAACCTCAAGGTAGTCCTTTGACTCCGCGGTTTGGAGAAAGTCCCCACTTCCGATGCTCCTGGACGTCCGTCGGGAGGACGTGGCGGAAGGAGCAGAAGTGGGCAGCGTGTGGCGAACAGTTTATAATGGAAGTTGGGGAGGGTTACACCATTTGATCCCGGCAGTGGTGACGAAGTGGTACACATACAAGAAATGAATTATGGGATAGCTAGACTTCTGCCGCTTCTGAAAAGTCTTAAGGCGTCTATAGATCATCAAATTGTATGTGTATGGGAGGAGCGAGGAGAAAAAATAGACCGCGTATTCGTATGTAAACTGATATCCTTTGTTTGTAGGTCGCGGTGCATTTGTTGGATTTGTAAACTATGGGTATGCCCCCTCATATGCTAATGATAAATATAATTTGGAGAAGAAAATTAGCTTATCATATTCGAAAAATTCGCCTTAAAGTGGAAAGTTAAGGGGAAATTACAAGAATAAGAATTGATATTTGTAAATTTAAGAATGATAATCAAAAAATAAAGAATTAATGGTTGTATCCTCTTATACTGCAATTTTCCATTAACTTACATGTAGAGAAAGGTTGCACTCTCCCCACCTCCTTCTGCTTTAAAGAAGAAGCTTCAAAGTTGATATCGTAAATACGACTATGCATGATGGTCATTAAAAGCTCATCAGAAACTCAGCAGAGCATCAAGACGGAAATTCGAAGACCGCTGATTTGACGACAGTCCAGGACATAGATCTTTTCTTCATCTTAACCCTTCCGAATCGAAAGATCCCAGTATGAACCAGGAAACTTAGGGCATAGAAATTAATTCTGTTAAATTTCCTAAACTGCCTAAAATGCCGCTGTTTTAACCTCGTATTTTATGTTTATTGCATTACAATTAATTAATTGACATTGAAAGCCTCTCCCCACTGCCAAATTCAACGATTTCAAATGGGACTGTCTCTTTCACGTGGTCGTCAAATCACATTTACCAGTATCCAAATTAATTTAGATTTTAATCTCTTCCCGACTAACTACACACTGTAGTCCGGGGTTTGGTTTCCCTAGGCCTAAGTAGCACGGATTTCTCTGGCAAACGTAGGCCCATTACCCTACAATAGCGCAGAGGTAACGGTATCGACTACAGGGCGTTAATCCGATTTCGATTCCCAAGAGTTTAATATATACACGCACCGACCCATCGAGTTTTTTTTTACCCAGTACGAGGTTAGGTTAACTTGGCAACAGACGTTTGGATTCCTCGGGAAACAGCATATTTGGATTTCTTGGAAAACAAAGGTTCGGATTCCTCGGAAAACATCAGGTTTGGTTTTCTTGGCAACAGAGGTTCGGATTTCTTGTGAAACAGTCGGTTTGGATTCCTCGGAAAACGGCAGGTTTCGACTCAGCATGACCTTACCTATCCTTGCACCGTAATCACTTAAATAAAATAGAGCTAAGCCTGGTCACTTTGAAAGCAAAGCCGTTAAAAATAAACAATCCGGCTGCTGCGGAGCGTGATCGTTTTGACTTTTGTACCCAACCATAATTTGGATCAATGTTTCTTAAAGTGTGATCCGCCAAATTCTGCACAAATGACGTGCAGTAGAGTTGGGCTAAACCATTCATTGATCGAATCACCAAACGATCCTGCCCATCTCCAAGAAACAGGCAAAATCGTCATCCTGATTCGAATAGTGATCAATTTTCACGTCTCTGGTATGCAGGGTCTTACAGCGGCCACCCTTTCCACCCCCCACCCACTCTACTACTACTTTCACTTCTCAGGGCGAGAGCCAACGCGGACCCCCCAAGCTCACACTGATCGGCCCCATGACCCCCCAGGCCCCACAGCAGGTCCTGCCAGCGCGGGTCCCCGAAGACTCCATCCCGGCCCCCCCCACTCTTATCGGCTCTGACTAATAGTGCGCAGAGTCTTTAGGAAATTTGACTTCGGTTGACCTTCAGATAAGTATTGAAATAACTACAACATTTTTCAACACATGTGGCGACATTTTGAAATAATTTGCAAGAAGTAGAATATGATTTACGTGTATATATTTTTTAATTTCGCATTCAATCCTATGTTACCTTATAATAAAAATTTATTTGATTATTTATAATGTGCTCCATAAAAAAAAGCTCAGATATGTGATAGATATGGGCGCCCATATGGGGGACAGAGGAGCCTTCCCCAGCCGTTTAAAAATGTTATTTGCCCGAACCTGCCCTGTATTTAAGTTCAAAAGTTTTGCAGTCGCATTTTAAAATAAAGTACTTTTTAGCTCATTACTAATTGTCAAGCAGTATCAATTATTTTTGTAGCGTTTTGGTATCTTGTACATTCACTAAAATTCTCGACAGCTTTGAGAAGGAGGTAATAATTTTTCTCATCCCCAACCCCGAAGTCCCATGGGACAAATTCGTGGTGATAAAGAAGCCCCATGAGACGACGAGAACAAAAACATACCAAAAGTAATAAAAGTTTTGTATTGAAATAAAACAAAAATTAAAATTATAAAAAAGAGTATTGAAAAAAAATCATAAAACCAAAACTTACAATTTGAAAAAACGAAATTAGAAATTCGAACAAGATTGGTGGTTTTAAAAAGAACAGTTCTAATAATAATAATGCAAGTTATTTCACAGGCAAACCTAAGATTATTTACAAATGCAAATATATGAAAAAAATGGTAAAATAAAATGAAAAGTGCCTGACGGATGAGTTAAAAAAAGAGAAAACTGCAATAATGTTAAAGTACGTTCAATGTAAACGCACATTCCGCCACTAGAGTATACAGGGATGGGGGATGATGGGGATTGTGACACCCTATTGCCATGAAATTCTGTATACATATAAATATATGGAGTTGTGCTTCTGTAACCTCCCAATGTAAGCCTGTAACATAGCCTACTCCTATGGTTGCCGGTATCAGATAAAATTTCAAAATACCTCAGCAAAACTTTATTAACCAAATCCGCAGAATTTTCATCGATTTATTTTGAAATCTGACATCACCGAAGGCTGATATCTTCTGGAGCAATGAACCTAAGAAATACCAGTAACAATCAGTGCCGTAGGAAAGGGGTGCTCAGGGGCCCAATTCCTCTCCATTTGATATCAAGACAAGTTCATTCTCTTTAACGCTATATTAGAATTGCAATAAATAAATTCAGAAAATATAAAAAAATCTTTAAAATTACTTGAGCCCTCATAATATTTTAATTGGTACACCTGTGAAAAAATAGTAAGATGAATGGAGTAGGAAATTTATCTACGTTCACCTTTTGGACTGTAAATTCGTATGCTAATAATTAAAATATGCAAAATTGCTTTCATTCTCTTCAGATTAGCAGAAAATTTACTTTAAAATTATATTCTCCTTCGAAATCATTCACTCGTTTAATATGATATACAGTAGAACCTTTGGGACTGGGCTGCTATGATCACCATAGACAGGTAGGTGGGCGCTATTTACGACAAATTTTGATATAGACATGATTAAGTCCCTACCAGATCTCTTTCGTAAAAAATGGTCACTTTATTCAGGTGGTTAGTTTATCAAGGTGGTCACTTTAACAGGTTTTACTGCATTTACTAATTAAAAGATGTATTATTCCACGAGTTATATAAAATAATAATGTCACTGTTTTTTATAATTTATATTTAAATAAAATATCTTTATGTAAAAAATTAATACAGATATCACAAATTTTATAACAAGTATGCTGCAGCTTTTTTAGTGATTATTGTAAATCAGAGGAAAAATCTATTGAGTTGTTGATTGCTTAACTATCACTAATGTAAATTTTTGATTTTTTTTTTATTGTAGGGACAAAAAGGGAAAAACTTGGGATGAAACGTCACAATGGCAGATGTGGAGTGCGCATGCTCTATACATGGACGGATGGACGCAGCGGCGTGTGACAGGGTGATGGGGAGTAAAGGGGGGCTAGTAGGACGATTATCGAGAAATTACCCCAGCCGGTTGATTGATGAAATGTCGGACGAAAGAAAAGTAGCAGAGAGAGGGGAAGACGATAATAATAATCATAATACGAGAAAAAAATGGAAAAAGAAAAATCCGAGCTTGAAAGGGTGACGCGGTCGTCCTACTTTCTGTCTCCTATCCCTTCTCCCCCTGTTGCCACGTAGGGTTGCTAACCTTTTCCCGCACCGATAGACCAAATTCTATTTGAATTGCTCACCAAATTGTTTTCTCAAGGTATGTATACGTGCTCGCTGAAAAGCATCACTTTCCATAAGACTGGCTTGCATATTGTTTTATATATTGGCACCCAAAATAAACTTGTCGGTTTCACGGTGGCGTTATTAAAAATTTCGATACTCGGAGCTTTAATAAGCGTGTCTCCTTTAATTAGTGTGTAGAGTAGCAAGCCATGCTTCAATCCCCACCCCCAACCCCCACCCCGGGTCAAATTTTTGCGTCAAGGGATTCAATTTCCTAACCCAGGTGTCGGCAACGTTTAATGCGTGTTGTGACAAAATAATACTGCAGTTTCATTCCGTATGTCAAAGTAATACTGTAATTTCAAGCGTCGGAACCCCACGCCATGTGTATGTGGAATGTGTGCTGTGGGTTTCCAAACCATAGGTGAATAAGGGTCGGAACACCACGCCATGTGTGTTGTGCGTGCCGTGGGTTTCCAAACCGTAGGTGAACAGGCGTTGGAACCCCCGGAATACTGTAAGCTCTGACATAGCATTACCTTAAACCACAGACATCCACAACGAAAACCCTATTCAAAAATGGGTTATCGGAGGTCAATCTCGGGATTTTCACACACATTGACCAAGAAAGAAATCACTGAGTTTTTCAGTGGTTTTCCTTGACTTTTTTCGCAAAATTTCCTGACTTTTTCGACAAAATTTCTTGACTACTTTTTTAACTTTTCTCTGTGGATCCAACTGAACTTCAATTGCGGGGAAGATGGTTTCACGCTCTTGAGTGATTTAGCTATTTGATACGGAAGTTGGGGAGGTTTCTCCCCCTGACTTTTCCCTGAATTTGCGGGACGTTTTCAAATTACCTGACAATTGTAGATCCTCCAGGATTTTCAGGTGCGTGGAAGCCCTGCAATCTACATCAAAAATGCTTCCTTCCATGTCAGAACATTGACATTTTCTGAAGAGAAATGCTGGGGCATACATTTAAAAACCGCACGGCAACTTAAAGGTAGAACGATCTATTATGCAGAACACCCGGGTTTAAATCCCGTAGGTATTGAAAGATTGTTTCTTTATCGGGTTTTGATTCCTAGAAATTTGAATCTCTAAGAAAACCGCAAGTTCCCCTGCAACATGCTCTCAGTAGTCATTGGTACGTAAAACGCAAATGAACATAATACTCGTAAATAAAGTCAAATTCGGTTATAACGTATATCAAGAGACCACAGAATTTTCTTCGTTATAGCCGATACAATCATTTATATTTTATATTAAATCAAACTAACAGAAATAATTTGTTCTTCATAGCCGTGAAATCATTGTATCCGTATTCGTTATAACCGGAGTTCGCTGTATATTGATTATATTTGAAACAATACATGTAAAAGAGGGCATTAACAGCGGATAAATATTCACCCCTCTCCCACGATTCGACTACCTGGCGCCCCTTGTTTTAATAATACGTAGGCCCGGAAGTCCCCTGCCCTCCAGGTCATGGCTTTACAAAGTTTATGGGGGGCTTATTTGCGCCACTAGTAAGTAAACTGGCTAACTAATTTTCTTTAAACTTTCCTGTGAATATACCTGCCTCCTTTTAGGCAATTTATGGCGTTTGGGTAGGTGGAAATCGCCCCTAACTCCTCGCCCCCTTACTTGCGGGGGCAGCTCTCGCCTCCGCAGGTGCCCAGTTGCAGTTATTATCCCTCTGCTGCCTCGTAGCGATGGCCCCTATTCTAAAAACTGTCAGTTCCCCAATTTATGAACGAACACGTAGCGATGTTTGTGCAAATTACCCTGCGTGTATTCTATGTATATATAGAACGTTATGCTTATTAAAGTCAGACCTGGTGAATATAGCATTTAAAGTATTGGTATTTGCAAGCAATACAACCTTCTAGGTATTGGTAATGCTGCTAGAAAGATTGGTTGGGAGGTCCTTTGTAGTACATGTAATCAGAGGTGGATCTGCGCCCTGATGCTAATAAAGTTGGAGCTTTACGCTCCTCACAAGTCCAGGTCAGCCCTGTAGGACTCGAATATCTCAGAAAATAAAATAAGTGAAAGGTCTCTTTTGTTTTATAAAGGAGAACCCCCCCTCTAAGATGTCAAGGCTCAGCCCTCCCCAAAAAATAAATCCGCCACTATATATTATACACGTACTGTCAGGGTCAAGTTTAGTTCGGAGGAGTAATAAATAATTAAGTAATTAAATAAATAATTAAGGAGTAAGGAAAATAATTTTGAACCCCTGAAGAGCCTTCATAGGAACCATAGCCCAGATGCTGTTCCCCCTCAAGCCTAATAACAAAAAATCAATAGTGCAAAAATAATTATTAAGTATAAAATAAACACACTGTTTTTAAAAAAAAAAATATGGTATACATCTATATGCGACATTGGAAATGTGCACAAATGCAGTTTAATGTCACAATAGTTATAAATACATATAATTCACAAAAAAATACTTGATAATATTAAAAAGCACAATTCATTATACCAATATCATTATATGTTGTATATGAAATTATTTTGCATAATAAATTGCATTTAAGTCTGATAAATATGGGCCTGCACGTGTAATTTTAAAACTGTCGTCAAAGGTCTTCCTTAAAATCACATGCTTGGCGCTTTCTCTAGAAGTATGTCATCGAACATCTCTCCCATAAAACAAAACATAAATTCGAGAAACATATATAAAGCTCAAAAGCTCCAGAAAACCATATAAAGACCAATATAATAAAAATTAATAGATTTTTACCTATATGTCTGCATTATTTAAAATACCTTCAGAAAAAGTTCAGGTATGCGAATTCGGAAAAAATATATATTTCATTTATAAACAAAACGTATGTCAAAAGCATTTTTATTTTCAGTAACTCTAAATCATTAAATAATTAATTAATCCTTAATAAATAAAATAATTTTTAATCCAACGTAGCGCTTTCGAAATTATTGGAGAGGTGGGAGGCAAGCACATATTTCGTACATTTTTACATTATAATATATGTAAAATTGCAATTTATTTCAGATTATTGAGAGAGTTCAGACCCTACGGCCCTATATAACTCTACGCCTATGCTTTCGTCACAGTTCTATAAATTAAAAAGTTTGGCGATGAAGGGAATTTGATGATATTGTCGCCAATAGATAAACTCGCCAAATGAAGAGGATTGGACAGCGACCATAGAGAGAGAGTGGCGGGGAAGAGGAAAGGAAGAAGGGATTCGGATCACTCCGCGAAACGGCCCGGACAGTCCATCAATGTCAGGTCCAGAGTTTCCGCGGGCGAAGGAGGGGACTTTGGCCTGCAGGAAAAAGGACATATTTCAAATTAGTCATCAGCAGAATGACAAGCCCTGGCTCGTATTTTATCTGTCCCTAATGCTGAGGTGACGCTCTCTCTCCTCCCGTCCTCCTTCTTCCCTCTGTCTTGTCCATAGATCGCCGACCAGGACAGCCCATGAAGAGAAAGGGGAGCGGGGTGGGTGGGGGGGGGTCCAGTGATGGACAACGTCACATAAAACGGGTAGGCCCAGAAAACACGAGGGGAGGAAGTCAGTCCCTAGCTTCCTCGTCACTACTCGCTTGCTCTCTTTCAAACACCTCCCCCCCCACCATGTCAGTTTATTACGGTTTGACTGCGACAGTTATTGGTGGACTGAATTCGCGCCCGTGAAAAAGAAGTCCTGTCGTTTTCACGCTGCAGGAAAAGAATGGCTTTATCAGACCTTGTTTTCAGTGCAGAGTTCATAACGTTAGTTATATAAATCAAACGCTGTTAACTTACATATTTTGACCCAATCTGGTCTCATTCGATCCATTCCTATAAAGCATTATCAGAGAAAACCCTTTTGATGAGAACAATGATACTGATGAATACCGAATCTATGATGAGCAGTTTGTTATCGTTCACTGAACAAACTGATCAGCAATCAATCACTTTCGGTCGGTTTTGTGATTAGCATCCGATTTAACAACGGCCAGTAATCGGTGCATCGGCGCCGCCCAGAATTCAGAGACTATCTTTGCATATCATCGAACTGAACACGAAATTGACCTGAAATCTCATCGGGTAGACACACCTCCCGCAGTTTGCGATTTCTGGTCGGTCAGAACGCTTATCTGTCTGTTACGTCGAAGGCGGATGTCGATTTCATTTGATTCCCATTGGCAATTAAGACTCGAAAACCATATTAATGGTATTTACCTGCAATAGCTGATAAGCGGTCAAGTTATTCGCAGTAACGTAACTGTTAAAGTCGGATCAATTTCGAACGGGAATATGTTGCTAGAAAAAGAGAGACGCAATATTTCGGCATTACATATAGAAATGTAATAATTGCTCTGTTAGACAAATTTTAGCCAAAAGTACGCTTCCTGAAACGTGTTACATTTTAAAGTCATTCAATTTTATCATTAAATCATTACATTTTTACGTAGTTCAAGTGAACTGAAGCCCTAATTTGTACAAAGAGTTTCAGAATTCAAAAAGTATTGAAATATACCTATTACTCCCAAAATCATCAGGCGTTTCTCACATTATGTGCAACGCGTAAGCTGCTGTTCAAAGTTCTGAAAAGAAATTAAAGTTTAATAATAATTGTTTATTAAATCTGTGATATGTTGTATGGTTAGATATCGTGAAGAGTTGTTTAGTTTTTATCTACTTGTATTTGTTTATATTTTAGTATAGAAATGTATCCATTTTAATAGATAGGTTAGAAAAGGAGAAGAGCGGAAGACATAGCTTGTGTTTAAAGATTATCTTCCAGAGAGTGGGTATAAAAAAAAAATAGGAAAAAAAAATTTGCTTTATTATACAAACACAGGTTTCGTTTACAGATATCCATTATTTTATTATTTTTACGATTTTTCAAAATGTTAAAATAATGATTTGGAATATGAACGCCCAGTGCCATATTTCCCAATATGTTATACTAGGCTATAGACTAGGGCGACAAAATTTTGTGTATTGAGTCTGATAGAACAAAATCAATACCAGACGATGATATAATCAGATGCTTCAAGAAGAAAGCTAGACGTCATGCTTTCCATTTAAATACTAGTGCTCGATAGGGTTTTTTTTTCTTTTTTTGCTAAAATCAAAATTCATTTCTGTAAAATCGAATTTTATTTATTATATACCAAAATCAAATAATACTGCAATGTAAATTAATACTGTTTAATATCTATGTTGCGATTTATGAATTTGTTTTTCCAACATATTTACTTTCAATACAAAAGTTTTTGGCGTATATTGAATGTAACATTTTTATGTTCCTACCACTGATTGAGGGATGTACGGGTAAGAAAGGGCGGCACAAAAGTAGCATTATGGCGTCAAAAAAAGTTACTTAGGGGCGACAAAAAAATGTAGCATGGGAACGGCAAAACGATAAATTCGCCCATGTGAACGCCGTTTCCCCCTCCCCTCTCCTCCTTCTAAATAAAATTTTACAGGAAATGAGCGGTATCATTCATTTTAATGAATTATTCTCATTCGTTAATGGATCCGTTCTTTCAAGTCAGTCACTCATTCATGAGTAATGAGAGTGATCTTTCTTTCTTTCTTTTTATCATTCACATTAAAGAATGATCACTTTCGTTCACTTCTTCCCTGCTCAGCTCTAATTTTTCCGTAATATATAGTGTGTACCAGCAGGCGTGGTTTTACAGAATTGTTTAAAATGCATATTAAGCTGTTGGCTTCTATTTTATGAGGCAATGATATCCATGACCATGTTGCACCAAGGTTTACCGGGGTTTACAAGAAATATGAACCACTGTGCTAAGGAATCAACCTCCGAACTAAAGGTCTAAGTAGTAAAAAAAGTCAAGCAATTATTCGAATGGTATTCGAACTCCTTGCCACCACGCCACCTCAGGGGACGTTTATCAATTTACGCATTTTTTTCTTAGTTCTAGTATGTTTCCATATATTTTTGCATTTTGGTTGCCCCTGCTTTTGCCATCAAAGCATCACAATCAATATTATTCATACACTATCTTAATGCTTCGAAAAATGCTTGTCAATAACCATAATGATACGTAACATCATTATGGTAAGTATTAATATACGTACATGCGTATATGGTACGTATTAATATACGTACATACGTATATGTTACGTATTAATGTACGTATTAATATACGTAACACAGCCTAAGAGTTTATATATGAAGGTTGGTTCTGTTGAAGTTTTACACGTACAGAGTAAATATATTGCAATGTTAAAAGTCAGAGCTCTAATAATACAACATAATAACTCTATACGTATGCAACGTTGTTACTCTGCAGATATTCAATGTTGTTACTCTGTATCTATACGGCATTGTTATTCTGCACGTATGCAATCTTGCTACTTTGTACGTATGCAACGTTTTTACTCCGTACGTATGCAACGTTGTTACTCTGTACGTATGCAACGTTGTTACTCTGTACGTATGTAATGTTGCTACTCTGTGCGTGTTCAAAGATCGTACTAGATCAATCTGGAGATTGCATTTCTGAAGGAAACATTAGCATTCCCCAAGAATTTTCACAATAAATTAAAGTTAATATATTGAGTCGGGGACGATGTCTCTTTTTCTCCTATACCTAAAAAAGTTGAAGGCAAGCAAAAGGATTAATTACTACAGATTTGTAATGTGAGTACACTAAAGTAGTACTTTGTAGAAAATAAAGTCCAGTACTACACAAGTAGTACTTTGTGAAACGTGATTTCTTGAAATTATGTAAAATGCACAAACGCCTTACAGGTAAGCAAAGTTGTTTCTCCTTCAGGAACAGATTGAAATAAATACAGAGTGCTTCCATTTCATGTTACGGTTAGTTGTTTCTGGCGACAATGTTATCTACTGTTGAGAAATTTTAGAAGTTAAAAAATAATGAAGAAAACATTTTAAAACGGAAAGGTGGGGGGCAGCAATTAATGCGTGGAAGTTAATACGGCCTTCCACTGGCGTAGGCAGGGGGTGTTTATGGGAGGGTTGTAACCCCCATTGCAATAAAAAAATTTATATTTAACAAAATACACGGAGTTGTAGCTCCGTAACGCCCCCAATTGAGCTCATAACCCCACGTACGAACTTTCTGCGTACGCCCATGGAGGGCCTTCTCTGCTTTATTGCAGCTAGTAATATATTTATGATGAATAATGATATATTTTATATTGAGCTACGTACATTTTCACGCTTGATTTTCAAACTAATAATTTATTGTTAAGAAAAATATGTTAATAAATGTATTGCTATATATACTCAAAGGAGAAAGTTTCGATACCGCATAAATTATAATACTAATGAATCAAAATATATAATTGAGGATAGGGGAGTAGCAGTTCGGAAATTATGGGGGGCTTAATTAGCTTTAAGAAAGGTCATGTGACTCAACGTGAAATAGGAAAATATGCTTAATATCCATTGAAAGGGGGTTGTGTTCCCCGAACCCCCCCCCACTTTCTACACCGCTGGTTAAGTAGTAAAAATTAAAACACGCTTCCCGGCAAAAATCAACACACCTGAAAACTATAATCCGATTTTCTCTATGTTAAGAACTTTTGGGTCAACTTTTTAGTCATAAAATTTATATCCCCTTAATAAACTTCCCCAAAATTATATTTTTGCTTTGAATTAACCCTCTTTGTATCGAAAATAATAATAAAATCTTTGATGTGACATTTCCAAGCACGCTTAGAAGCAAATATATTTTCTCAGTCGATTTGTTCACCCTTCTATAATTCGTGCCTTTAGTTGAAATAAGACAATGAGAGTTGAGTTATAATCAGTGCGTACACATGAGTGGGGTTGATGGGGTCGTCACCCCCATTACGATACAATCAATTTCATATATATATACATATGAATATATGGAGTTTCAGCCCTATAATGACCCCTTATAAACATTCTGCATATGCTGATTTTAGAATTATTAGCAATTATTTTTAAAATGTACAATTTCTTTGTTCTAGGATTTTTAACGAATGCATACATTAAATGTAGATAATAAATAGCACTAAAGCGTCAAAACTTATTTATTATGTATTCAGCTTGAAGCTTCATACCTTAGGTTCCCAGGCGTGTTGGATCTATGACTTGTAGGAGATGGTTAAGGGCAATTTAGACTCCCTTCCCTCCACCCAGAAAACGAAAATTATAAACCAATGCTGGCTGTAAAGAATTGAAGTTTAAGCTATAGACCCTAGACACTAGCCCCCCAAGTCAGGGACGTTAATATTTGAATCCAATGCAACAGGACGTTAAATACTAGAATTGTAAAATTCGTCTTCTGGGGCGTCCCTCATCGACCGTAATTGTTAAATCCACTCATTTCTGGTTTCTTTAAAAATAAAAATGGCCGAATGAGGTTAGATACAACCCTGTACTTCTATACTATAATGTCTATAGTATCCTCAAATACTTCCACTTTAAAGTCAAGAAATTTTAAAGTTTGGAATAAAACATTCCATGTCGAATGAAAATTCTCCGTTAAAATAAAATAAAAATATATATACATATCTACAAAGTTACTTTCATATATCGCTTATGTGTAATATTTTAGTCAACCTGTAAAATGCGAAATATACTTTAAAAACTGATTTAAGTCCAAGTTATTATGAAAATATTCAAGGGATGTAAATAACCCTCTCTCTACGTCTTATCTGTGTTCCGTATCTTTTAATTACCTGAGGTGTCCCGCCATTGGTGCGAAGACAACCAGTGCGCATGCGCCAAAGAACAATCCCAATATATCTTTTCTCACCAGCCGTTTCCCTATTCATCCCTAACCCCACTCCCTTCTGCTCCTTTGTATTCTTTCGTGACTTATTTTTGCCCATCAAAACGGCGCGAAATGAAAACGGACCGCCCAACTAAGTTATTTTGCATTTGTCATACATCGGAACAGTAGCGTATTACCACGTTGAAGCAATATTTCGCTTGACGTAGTTTCACGTCGTGCCTGCATCTGAGAAGCAGGGAATTATGAGTATCCTCTCCCGGGTCGGCCGTACGTCATGGACCCGAAGAATATGCCTTTTCGCTGGCGGCAGTCTCAATGAACGGAAGAAATTATAACTCTTTCTCTCCCCCTTTCTTCTCATTTGCTCGAATTTCTCGCGGTCGTTAAGACCGTTAAAGTCCTTTCGGACGAAGTGGGGAGAAGGCAGGACCCTCGTCCTCCCCTATTCCCTTTTAAGACGAAACGGCCGAAACAGAAAAGGGAAGAACTCCCCTATAAAGCGGCCATATGCAAATTTATTGCGAGCGAAAGCGGTTTGTTTCCTCTCGGCCACCGCCAATGTGACAAGATGAAATACAGTTATGAGGCGTTCATTTCTCTTGATGAGATAATGTTATAGACGCACGGAGTGGCTCTATTGCTCCCCAGAGGGATTCGAGTGGGCCGAAGAAAAATCATTTCGTAATCCTGCTCTTGCTATATCGCATGCATCCTCTGCTTCCCCCTTTGGACACCACGGCTACAGCATCCGCGGGATGGTGTATCTTCTGGGAGGCATACGTTAACGACCCGTAGGCAAGGCGGGGGGTGGCTAATTAAAGCTTAGGGGGGAGGAGGAGGCGGCGGAAGGAACAGGGAAGGAGTTACGATGTCCGACATTACTGCCGGCCGAGATTTACCGAAAACCGGCAAGATAAGACCACACTCTCTGCGGCTTAGACAAGTCGGATTCTGGTGGCACGGCGAAGTGTCACGATTCAGTGACGCAAACTCCGGACATGGATGCGACATTCTTTTTACGACTCCGGCAGGTGCCGTTACGGTAAAGACGTCGTTATGACTTGAGAAGCGCGGACTCAATTTGCAAATGTCATTGGGAAGATTCTAATGTCTGTCCCTTAATTGAAATATTGCCCGCCTCGCAGTAATTCGAATTAGCGTTGTTGCGACCCTGACACAACCCTTGCTGTTCGCAGAAAATGGATTTAAGACGAAGTTAATGAAAATACGATAGCGAATAATCGCGACTTGACAGCAAAAGCCATCATTATTGCATTATGGCAACTTGACGCAAGGACCTGTTGATGACATCTGATGCCATAACGGAACGTCATGATTCCCTTTGTACACCTTTATACCTTAATATCATGGACCGTCAGATATCGTTTATTTGATCAGATATAGAACTGCTTAGAAAGAAGAGTGCAGGTTTGAAAATGTATTTTCTTATGAAATGTGATCTTCTGCATCAATTCCATCAATTTCACTCTCCATCTTTTAGTGTGCTCATTTAATAAATAAATTTCAATTATTAATAATTTTTCAATAACTTTTTCTTCTTCTTCTTCTCCGCTCTTCTTCTGAACACAATTAGTACCAAACGTCCATTTTCTTCGTAATTTCCTCTTCATTCCCTAATTTTCTTTATGTTAAAGCAGGTCTATAGCTCAGCAGGGGCCGAGATTGTGCCCCATGTAGTTGCCCCATGCTTGTGCCCTAGTTGCCCCATCGAGTTATTTACATATATTTAGAAAAATTCCTGGTGCTTTGTGCCTCATGTGTCTTTAACTTGCCCCAATTGCCCCTTCATTCTGACTATAGGCCTGTGTTAAAAATATTAATGTTATTTATTCAATGAGGAAAAATAAAATGTATATATATTTATACGATATAAAATAACGTAAGAGAAAAATTATCACTTTTAAAATAAAATTTAACAGTTTTTAATTTTATTCTTTTTTTCCTTGAATTGCCTGAGTCGGTCGGAAAGAGACATCAAAAGCATATAGACATAAGCTATTTACTTCCATTTTTTTTTCTATCAGAGTGAAAGCTATGTGAAATTTCTTTTAAACTTCAAAATACGAACTACTTTAAAGTTCGGAATCTTCAATTATTAAATTTCTCTTAAGTTTTGCAGAGTTATTTTTTTAAAGAATCATCGAATCTGGGGGGCAATCTTATTGCATAAAAATATCAAACCGAAATATCAAGCATTTTTTCCAGAAAAGATTTCTTCTTCTTTTTACCTTTACTCTTATAAAGAGCATAATAAGTTATCACCACAGAGTAACACAAGCAAGGCAAGTCGAGAATTCTAATATTGTTGGAAAATTGAACATCCTTACAGGTAAAGTAAAAATAGACAGATAGTGATCAGCATACTGACACAATCTTTTCGAGGTTTCTCTACTATCCAGTTTTTCCTCCATTCATATTAAAGTCTCAGATATGCAGCCTTCTCAACTGCAAAATAGTTTGTCTTAACTATTTGCAAATGTGTTTTTTTCCTAGACGAAACTGCAATATTCACAGAATATGGCAATCCCTTTCACCCCCGTGTTGCATTTCCCTCCTCTTTTGTTAACGTTAGCAAATGGCATGGTCTGAATCTAAACAGCAAAAAGCATTAACTTACTAAAAACTATTTCAAAATTATTTCACAAAAAATAAATAAATTAAAAAATCTCTGATATCCCAACTCCATTGGAGTTGGGATTGGAGTTGAGACTTCCATCAATCAATCAATAAACATTATATTTATTCATCATAAATTTCATATATATAAATCAATCTAATATAATAAATAAAAATCGCATATATCTTCTCTGTCTAAATTAAATGCGTGCGTCAATTCAACACTTCATCCCACCCAATATCATACCTTTTCAAATGACATTCTGAATACACATAAAAAAAAATCGCTTTTGTTACGGTATAATGAAAATAAATAAAATTCTTCTTCTTCTATTCGTTAATTTTATTAAATGGATGGAATCGAGATAACCAAAGTCGAGGAAACTATGATTGATAAAATACGTTATATTAATATTAATCCCAATTGTAATCATAGGCGTAGAGTTATATGGGCCCGTGGGGCCCCAAGCCCCCCTCTCAATAATTTGAAATAAATTGAAATTTTACATATATTGTACTGTATACCTGAATGTACATAATTTGTGCTTGCCCCCCTCATAATTTGAAATACATTGAAATTTACATATATATTGTAATGTATAACGCACGTATGTAATTGTGCTTGCCCCCCCCCCTAATAATTGAAATAAATTGAAATTTTAGATATATTGTAATGTATAACTGCATGTACATAATTTGTGCCTATCCCCCCCCATAATTTGAAATACACTGAAATTTTTACATATATTATAATGTATAACTGCATGTACATAATTTGTGCCTATCCCCCCATAATTTGAAATAAATTGCAATTGTACATATATTATAATGTGTAACTGCATATACGTAATTTGTGCTTCCCTCCCCTCTCAGTAATTCCCAGAACTCTACGTTGATAATTGTAACATTAGAATAATATCGAAACAAGTATATCAATAACAACTGCATGTAGGTTGAATAAATATATTCATTATTTCTGCGTCGCTTCAACATCATGATAACTATTAAAGCAGAAAATTAGATGAATGTGTCCCCCGTCTGCTAAATGTTACCGTTTTATTCTGGGCCCCTGCACCTATTATCAAAAGTGGGGAGGTTGAAGAAAGTTTCTTATTTTGTTTTCTCTTATGAGGAATTTGATTTTACAGGCCATAGGCGCAGGCAGAAAGTTGATAAATGGGGGGGGGGTTATAGGCTCAATGGGGGTTACAGAGCTACAACTCACATATTCCTATGTTAAATATACAAAATTTCATTGCAATGGGGGGTTACAATCCACCATTCACACTCTCCTGCTTATGCCAATGTTACAGCTAATAAACTTGTTCAAATGGGGGTGGTGTTTAAACTTCTACACGCATACACCTTTGTACATAACTTTGACTTCCATTCAGATGAAATTGATCAATCAGTTCAAAACCGACAAAAAAGGGTGTTAAAGGAAGGCACGGCAGATTAAAAGAAATTCTGATTAAAGGGCTGCAAAATTAATCAAAATGGTAAGAAAGGATCAAAAGCCAGCCTCGTATATAGGATTTTAAAAATTGGAAGTTTCAAGGAAAGCAAAATGTCCTCCCCCAAGAAGTTGTATTTTAAAGCTAATAATAATATTTTTCAAATGGGGTGGGGGGAGGTTTATCCCCCGAAATCCCTTCCCTGTGAACTTCTTTGGCTAAAGAAAATCTAAAAGAAGTGCCAGATATGTCGAAAATGTTTCTGAATGTTGATTAATGATTTAGAAAATGATTGAGATTAATCGAGTTTGATGGCGCGAGAAAAACTAAGAAGCCACGTTACGCCTAAACGAGGTCTAAACTCTTTATTTTGGTTAATTTATCTCAAAAGCCCACAGCCATGTGAAGCAGAATACTCGTTTAATAAATACTGTTATTTTAGAGTAAAAACAGACAGGTGTTTAAATATTCTATTTATTAAATTAAAGGCTTGGCAAAATACTTTATTACAAAAATTATCACAACTATTCTAAGTTCTGAGTTGTTATAATCATTGCGAGTTAATTGGAGATTTCTGTATACATAGGCGTGGGCAGAAAGTTTATAAAGGGGGGGTTATAGGCTCAATGGGGGGTTACAGAGCTATAACTAGTCCTATTCCTATGTTTTCATTATCCATAGTATTCCAAAATTTCATTTCAATGGGGGATTACAACCCTCATCACCAACCCCTGCTTGCACTAGTGTTTCTCTCTCTCTCTCTCTCTCTCTCTCTATATATATATATATATATATATATATAGAGAGGAGAGAGGAGAGAGAGACGAAAGAGAAAGGGAGAGAGAGAGGGGTGTTTTAAATATAGTAAATTTAGAATTGGAGAAAAGAACAATAAAGAAACATATAAAGAAGAAATAAATGTGTAATTATAAAGTTTATGCAATGTGTAATTATAAAATTATTATCCAACCTTATTCATCTAATTCGCACTAATTTTTACATGCCACTATTTATATGCATTTGCTATTTTGCAATATATAATTATACCCACACATATATATATATATATAATTTTAAATCCTCGTGAGTGACTAGAATATTTACTCAAGACTTTTTTTTGCATGGTTTTTTTTTTGTATATTTTGAATATAAATTAATTTTAGTAAAAGACAACATTTACAGAAATTAGTAAACCTGTCACTTTTAAGAATTTCGTAAATGACGATGACACCAGGTTTATCTAAATAAACATTTTATGTCATTATTATGGTGAAAAATAAAACAATTCTGACATATTTCCAGCGACTTCCATGCATGCATTTCGAGCAGCAGCAGCAGCACCAAAAAATTCAAAAATGCTGTCGGGACGATATTTTATTTCAAATATTTCGGTAAAAATACACTAGACCCAACTCTGAAAACCGGTTCGAAGAAAAACAAATTATTCGGAAGGTCTAGCCTGCGTACCAAAGACAAGGAAACAACTGTTCCTGAATTTCCTCTTTTAAACACGATCCCAAAGATTTGAGTGATGAGTAACAATCTTTCTCTTTAAAATATGCCTGTCTTCACATAATACCCGCGTATCGTGTTGTCAGCAAAACCCCAAAGTCCAGAAGCGAATGACACTCTGCAAATATTTCGAAAAAAAGATAGCATCTATGAATAAAAGGAATACAGACCAAGATAACATCAGATACAGAGAGTCCATCGACTCACAGAGAAGATACAAACTATATCTGGATATCTGGGTATCAGTCGCTCATGCTTCGGCAAGAGACTTCTGTGAAAATGGCCTCTGTATTTGCTATTACAGGAAACCATCCATCAAGCCTGTCTCTTTCGAAATCTCCAGAAGTAACATACGAACTGACATCTGTGCCTCTGTTTCCTAAACGCATCAGTTTCCCACTCCAGCATTATATTCAAAACTACGCAATGTCAATCCTCTGCTTCTTTGCCTTTGTCTTCTTGACCGAGGCGTGCCAAGCAAACTGACAAGCAAAGAGACTTTTCTTCAAATTGTAATTATTCGTAGGGTTTACCAGTTTTTCAGAAAATGAGCTAAAATTTAACCTTCCAGGAGTTTCCTTTCCATTCATGTTTATTTGTTACGCGTAACTTTTCAGAAAATTGATTATTATATTAATGGTTGAATAGATTGATGTGCATATATTTCATGCATAAATATATACACGAAACAATTCGTATGTACATTTCTAAATGCGTATTCTAATTGTTAGGGGACGTTCAACAAGTATTATGTAGGCATCTTTTTGGGAGAGGGTCGAGATTAGCTTATTCTTGCTGACAACGGGGAGGAAAGAGTCTGAACAATGCTCACATAAGACACAGAAAATAATAAAACTAACACAGAGTCACAAACTGCCAAGCGCCCTATACTTGGATGCAAGACACACTGCGAGTAGAATATATATATATATATTAGAAAAATAAAATATGTTTTTACACGGTCTGGTCAACGTATTTTTTTCCATGTTGTTTCTGGATTTTAGTCATTCTATTTTAAAGGTAATCAACTTGTTCGCTCTTTGTTTTGATCGACATTTGGCATAAAATATCAGTTGTGAGCTTACCTATCAAACTCACGAAATTTGACATATTTAAGTTTCCTGGGCTAATCGAGAACGAGGGTATAGGTGAAGTATAAATGACATTAAATCGTATTAATAATATAAGCGCAAATGATATTATTAAATCGTATTAATAATATCATTTGCGCTTATGCCGTTGTAATATGAACTGTATATGTTCACAAAATAGAAGTTTTTATAAATATAGATAAAGAGATATTTAAACCGTAAAAATATTAAAAATCTTTTTAAATGCAGACGTCCTAGGGCTGAAGCAAGTGCCGTCTTAACGGGTGGGCCAATTGGGCCCAGACTTCGGGCCCTGAGCTAAACAGATGCCAGAATTGTCAAAGTTTATTCATAATATAGCGTAATTTTTTATTGCAAAAATTTAGGAAATTGAAAGTTAGTGCAAAAAGGGTCCCCAAAATGACAGATCCTAGGGGCCCCGAATGCGCTAAGACGTCCCTAATTGCAGCCCAGTAAGTCCAATGTTAACGATGGCCCTACAAGCCTGTAAAGAAAAACGTACATTTGGAGCATACATATTAAAAAAGGTTAACAAATGAACAAAACCTGACCACATCGTTAAAAAAATTACAACGTAAAAGAAAAATTATACATACGTATTAAAAAAAACATACATTCATTTGGACCAAACGTATCTACGTATTAGAAAAAAGATAACTAATAACTACGGCCCGGATGTTAATGACATTTGCATTTTTTTTTTCAATTTTTGACTTTTTTCTGTTTTTAGGGCATTTTATGCGATTTTTCCTTGTTTTAGGTAAATGTTTGAAATTTTTCATAAAAATTAAATTTTCCTAAAAATTACAAACAAGTTTCAGTAACAGAAAACTAGGATTTCTAACTAAAAAAAAGCAAGCTTCAACAGCTTTCATTGTCAATGAATTACATGTATCAATCTCTGCCTTTTTAACTTTGACTTCAACGCTATTTCCAACTTTTATTTGAACCTCATGCTAACTTTTATTTCAAACGTACAATTACACTTCCGAACTGTTATCTTACTTTAAGTATTTTTATTGAATTTGGAGGTACTTGAAAAAGTTAATCGTTCAACCTTCTGTCAGCTACTTGAGAAATATTTTACTCTTTTATGGCCAAACAGAATGGAACATAGCGTTTTCTCAATAGGTGTACTCAGAAAGTTCGTAAGGGGGAGGTTAATGGGAAGATTACAAAGATACAACTAAATATTCCTATATTAAATATACAAAATTTCATTGCAATGGAGGGTAACGACCCTCATCATCACCCCCTACGTACGCCAATGGTTTTACCCTTTTTAGTGGATGCTACATCACACATTGTAAAAGCTGGAAAAACACTTTAACGTTTTATCCAAAGCTAGTGCATGTCACTTGCCTTGAGGCGCAGTATAGCCCAGATGCTCTTGCGCCATAAAAAAGCCAAACAAACAAACAAACAATCACTTGTCTCGATCGTGTCTTGAATTGGCAAAGCAGGCTCAAAACGTTCATTAAATGTAAATCCTATTTTACTCTCTAGCTTAAAAATTGTTAAATATAGATATAGTTTTTATGAAATATTTTCTTTCTGTCCATATATTCTAAGCCAGAATCTAAACGATTTTCATCGTTTCACTCAGATACAAATGATGACTTGCCAACAAAAAAAAATGGTTGGTGATTATGTGAAATAATAACCATATTTATTAATATCTATTAACTAACCATCTCCACATGATATGAAAACAGATACAAACCTTTTTTTTTATCTACTCAATAATTGAATGTAGAAAACGTACATATCCTCGTTCTTAAATTTGGGAAGGATAAACGTCGTAAACTTTCAACATTTTTGTTTATATTAGTCGAATATTTACTATTTTAACCGACAACCATTTTTAATGCTCACGCCACATTTCGTCGCACAATTTCAATTGACTTTTTAAAGGTTTATTCTCAGATAGAAAGAATTTTCTTAAAAATTCAATTCATTCTTTTTCTTCCTTTACCGGTTCTATTCATATTTGAAGAGCATTTACCTTTTCAAACAAACATCAAATTAAGCATATAAACAGTTAGATATTATCCACGAAATAAAAGGTCTATTCGAAGTAGTTTCTTTGTAGTAAAATTAATCAGAAACGAAAGCCTGAAATGGTCATTGACAACACAATTGTTCACAAGAAATTGGCGATTTCCGCTGTAGGGGATTTGTTTTTGGATTATGTTGATAAACAGTTGCTATAGGGATTATTGGCAACGTACAGATCACAACTGTACAGAAACAGTAACAGACATAAATGACAAACAATAGGTTAAAACACAAGATTATTAATACAAGTATTATCTTCGATTGGTTTATTCTTGTTCAATTTCTCTTTTAAATTGCATTTCACTTTCGTTGGACGGAGCTATAAGTCTCAGAGGTTTAGGACAGATTGATTGTATGGGTTAATCTCATCTTAGCCAAGTCAATCAAATATTTTAATGCTCTTAAAAAGAATTGCTGATCACGGTTCACAAAGTCACGTTTCAATATATGTGTGTAGAGTCGAATTCACGCATGCGCGGCTTTGACGTCATCTAAGAGACCGGCGAAACTTCGAGTCTATAATCAACAAGTAATTTTAAAAATGTTGGCCCATGGCAATAAATTTTATAAATGCCATGATCAGTTCATATATATACTTACGTTTAGACGTCTCCTGCATCTTAGATAAAATACAGACTGATACAACATGAAGTCAAACATTTTAATATGATAATGTAAAATTGAACCATAAAATGATAAAAAAAATTCATATGAACCACATTTTATGACAATCAATCAATCAATCAATCTATCTATCTATCTATCTATCTATCTATCTATCTATCTATCTATCTATCTATCTATCTATCTATCTATCTATCTATCTATCTATCTATCTATCTATCTATCTATCTATCTATCTATCTATCTATCTATCTATCTATCTATCTATCTATCTATCTATCTATCTATCTATCTATCTATCTATCTATCTATCTATCTATCTATCTATCTATCTATCTATCTATCTATTCTATTATCTATCTATCTATCTATTCTATCTATCTATCTATCTATCTATCTATCTATCTATCTATCTATCTTATCTATCTATCTTATCTAACTAATCTATCTATCTTATCTATCTTATCTATCTATCTTATCTAACTAATCTATCTATCTATCTAACTAATCTATCTATCTATCTATCTATCTATCTATCTATCTATCTATCTATCTATCTATCTATCTATTTATTTATTTATTTATTTAATTTTTGTATGGGGAAAATTCGAACTTTTCCTTATCTCCCACCGTAAATAAAGCTTCCTTTCTAGATAAATAAACAATCCATAAACGAATAAATCTGTAATCAAATTGGAACATGGAGCCCTTAATCTGCCCTAGAAATACACAGCACCGCATAAAAGGGAACACAGTGCCTCCCCCACAAAGTTAGAAGCATCCTCGGTTTACCCCTCGACGGAAAAAACAACCTAAAGGAGTAAAGAGCGACCGGGGATTTGATCCGCATGTTAGGGTAGAGATTCGATCAGGGACCGTCGTATCCGACGACTACAAATGTTACGATTAGCGCACCTTCTCTCTCTCTATCCTCTTTCCGTCCCGATAATGACTCCCGGGAGGTTCCCGAAAGGGATTCCCATTTCGTCCTATGGTCTGATGAGACCACATCACGATCACTTTCCGCTGGCGGCAACTGACCACCTACTCTTTCTTCGGGCCTGCTCTCTCGTTAACTCGTAGCTTGTAATTGGACAGAAGGGCTTGCTAACGCATCTCACCGGCTTTGACTACTGTCTATTGTGAAGTTTTTCAGCAAGGCATTTACGAGGTTCCGCCTGAGTCTATTAACAGTAAGAGACACGTGTAATAGCCTTCGGTATATAAATACGGGAAAGGGTTCTTCTGTAACTGATCATATTTGAAGCTTTGAAAGGTCTTCAAAGCGCCATCATTTCATTTCCTTCATCTGAATGTTATACGTTTGCTTATTTAAAAGAAGAATCGGTTATTACTTTTAAATATATATTTTTTTATGCGCCATTAAATACCTTAAATATTTATGATCCGGGTGGTAAATTGGTACTTCAAATTTGGGGAATTTAATTAAGAAACTATCCCTGGTTCATATAAATAAGGGACCATTCACAAAGAACGTCTTTGCTTTAGTGGAAGGTGGGTCAGGTCCAAGAGGAAAAAGCAGAACAGAGGGGGAGGGGTTGCTTCATTAAGGACCGTCCGTATTTTAATTTTTTTTTTTATGAATTTACTGGAAAAGACATACATTTTTTTATGTAAATTCCACATTTCAATTTTTTCTTATAAATTTGATGGAAAGTACTTTTTTTAAACGTAAATCGCATGACAATTTTAAGCACGTGTTGGGATTGTAAAAAAAAGGGGGAGGGGTCGTTCGGAAAATGCAGAAGATGGACACCACCTACGTTTTATGAGTTTTTTGATCGTTTTGGTGGAAACACAAGAAGCTAAAGGAGCCGAATGACATCTGATTGCCATCAGACGCCTGGCAATAATTAGTTGGAATGCCTAATGGGGTGGTGGTGGACACAGGCGCCCGGAGAGGGGGTCAAAGGGGCAGGTGCCCCTTCTGCCCCATGGATTTCCACAGGTTTTACTGTGGTTTTACTCCCTCTTTGAAATTCTGCAGGTACTGATGAGTGGAAGCGCTTTGTCCAAAGAAGAATTTTTTTATTGCTTAGTGGTTTGGGTCAATTCCATTCGCCCATGGGCAAATGCAATATATTCTGAAAAGAATAGTGTAAGATACCGAATATAAAGGAAAATATTCTTTAAGAAATTTCGAGATTTTGGACACATCTTTTAGGATTTTGAAGTGCGCGCGTGTGTGTGTGTGTGTGTTGGGGGGGATAATCGTTGGTCGGACGTCCGCCAGGGAGCAGCTCGGAGGAACTGACGAGCGTGAACCAGGGGAAAGCAAAAAGCCAAATTCATGGGACCTCTTCGTGAATGGTCCCGGTGCCGTGAGAATAAATTTATGGATGCACACCTTAACAGCATACCCATATACCCGTGTTAATAATCTGCGCAATGTTCATGCAAGTAAAATTTTTAGACCATCTTTAATTTTTGTAATAAAGTAAAATTTTACATATAAATTTTGATTTTCTATAAAATCCACATTTACGACAATTTTTCAAAGTCAGTTAAATATCAAAATTTCTATTTTACCAAGAAGAAATAAGCATGAAGTTGTCATGGAAACGAAGTTGTCATGAAATTAAATTGTCAAGGAGATGAAATGAAATAGTCGGATACAAGAAACAGTTAAGAAAAAGAAATGATCGTGTTAAAAGAATATATGCTACTTTTCCGTTAGCGCTATGCCAACGATTTTTATCGTAGACGCATTTTTACGACAATTTCCGTTAGCACGACCCAACGCGATTTTTTTTTTTTTGTAGACGCATTTTTTCGATGATTTTGCTGATGAAAAAATCGTTAGTTAACGTTAGTGAGGGATATTTTCCGAGTTATGGTTAAAATAATTATTTATGATTTTTTTTATTATGTATCTTCAAAATTTTCCATAAGAAAAATGACGAGAGGAGATCCCCTCTCATCGCTTCGCTACTCGGGACCGTTCCGATCACATTCGATGTATGCTGCCTGAATCAGTAAAAGGCTGAATCAATATTATGTTGCAATTAGTACATTTAGCTGAATTATAGGCACCGAACCGGGGGGGGGGAGACCCCCCATACCTCCAGCTCGTCTCTTCGCGACTCGTGACCATTTCGATCACATTCGATGTGCGCTGCCTGAATTAGTAAACGATGAAAGGAGAATTCATTTTTCCTGTAAAAACAAAATCGCAGAATGCTCATAATTTGGTAATTACCGAAGAGTATAATCCATCTAAAATTATTAAAAACAAAAAAAAACAGGGTTCAGGCATGAAACAGCACTCATTCTGCAAAATGTCAACAAACAAACAAAATGGCGTCTCGCAAATAATCAAGGATCGTAAACTTACAATTAAATACAAACAATTATGATCAAGTACAGCGACCAAGCAAAAACTCGCAAGTGGCGTGGTGCTAACGGAAAAGTACCGAAAATATTTTTTATATTTGATTTCCCTTTTTACCACCCCATTCCTTGCATTTATGTTTATGTATTTAACAGTTATTATTTTAAGGTTTACTCTTGCTAATATCTCTAATTTATGTATCTTATATATTGTCTTCGGCTATTTTTAGTAAATTCATTGTACTTTTTCATATCTTCAGCGGTTACGGAATGTATATTTTATATGTACATATGATGACATTGGTATACGTATTGCATAATGTATATTGTAGGTGTGTATTGTGTGATGTGGGCATTGTATGCGGATGTATAGTGTATATGTATTGTCTGACGTATATTGTATATGTATTGTATGATGTATATTGTATATGTATTGCATGATGTATATTGTATATGTATTTTCGTATCTTTTATACATTAGATGCTTGGAAAATAAATTTGAATATTTATGCGAAATAGAAAACTGAATATATGTTTTTCCAGTAGTTTCTAAACACGTATATACGTGTCTTTACTTGTCTTTGTTCATGGGCAGTCCATTTCTATAGTATCATTTATTTATGACGTCATATTTTTTATTGTTTTCCTGCTATTATCTTCTTCTTTCTTGGTATTAACTCAAAAATATGATATATATGATATAATATAAAAAAAACATAGCTTATCATTAGTTATAATTCTTGGTCGAGCGATGTATTTATAAGAGCGTGTGATTCAAAAAATACCTATCAAATACATAAACTTTATAAAATTCATTATAAGATGCAAACAGTTTAATCTATTTCGGTATGTTTATATCAACACATATGCAATAAAGAAAATTTCTATAATAAAGAGAATATTACAATAAATTAGTAACAGAAATCAATCTATTATGTAAAATATAATAGTGCTATAATCATGTAAAAGAAAACATGCTGGTGCGGGAAACATCTAAAAAAATCAAAAATTATCTCACAAGTTGGATACACTCTTTTTAAAATATTATTAAGTATATTTTAAACCAATTATTACAAATATTATACTATTATATGTCATCAAGGAAAATCTAAAGCTCAAATAAAAGGAAAGGATTAAACAACAATATCAATCAACGTTTATTGGCGTAGTGATACCAACGCCGATGGTATGGCGTGATTAGATGGTGAAACGTTCGAAAGAAAATAAATATTTCTGCCTTCGGTGGGACCTGAACCCACGACCTTCCACTTGCCGGGCGGAGGCTCTACCCACTGAGCTACGAAGGACAATATATAATCTCTTTACGAACGTATATATTACTGTTGCCGGTTATTTCGCAGAATGGTGTAGTACATGGACTACTATTTAAACCAAATTACGAAAGGA
>QLNU02014802.1:108834490-108848266 GCA_006491805.2 Dysdera silvatica | reverse complement strand
GGTAAAGCCTCCGCCCGGCAAGTGGAAGGTCGTGGGTTCAGGTCCCACCGAACGGAGAAATATTTATTTTCTTTCGAACGTTTCACCATCTAATCACGCCATAACATCGGCGCTGGTATCACTACGCCAATAAACGTTGATTTATATTGTTGTTTAATTTAATCTGCGTAGTGTTCGATTTATTTAAATAAAAGGAGAGGAATTAGGGACCAACAAATCAAGAAACTGGTGCTTAAAAATAAAAAGCGAAGACACCGAAATCAAAGAAGATGGGAGTAAATTCCGAATTTGTGGTCCAACATAACTGAAGTTAGTATTACCCATATTAATAGGAAATTTGGGGAAGCCTAATATCCCCAATCGATGTCTAATCCCACAATGAACCAAATCAATAATTCCAGATAAAGAATCCAGTCTTATCCTTCTCAACATTGAAATGCACGTAAGGTGAAAATAAGAGTGATTAATCGGAATGATACCATTCTGGCACAACCAAGAATAAGAACCTAAAGGAATAAGAGATTGAGGTAACAAAATTCGGCAAAATAGAGTTCGAAGACGAGAGAATCATAGTAAGTTTTGCCTTGGAGAATTTTTTAGAATATTAGAAAACAGAAAAAAAACATTGATTCAGCAAACGAATAATAAAGAGTTAAAATTCCAAGAAAAGGTAAAGCGGACCCATAACCCATTTAGAACGAATGAAAATATTGCCATAATTTTTCACCAGAATAATTTACCATAATTTAAAGACATAATAATCAGTAGTTCTTAATGTATATTGTGATTTTTTCAGAGGGCGCTTTTGTCAAAATCCTGTTGCCCCTAGAACAGCGTGCCCTTTATGGGCAACAGTTTCTGATGAAGAGTGTACATTAGTGCAACAATTTTCTGATGAAGAGTGTACATTGGTGCAACAGCTTTTTTGGTGAAGAGTGCACATTGGTGCAACAGTTTTTTGGTGAAGAGTGCACATTGTTGCAACAGTTTTTTGATGAAGAGTATACATTCGGGCAAAAGTTTTCTGATGAAGAGTGCATGTTGCTGCAACAGTTTTCTGATGAAGAGTGTACATTGGTGCAACAGTTTTCTGATGAAGAGTGTATATGATTTTTTATGTACTTAAATGTGTAATAAGTATTACTTTAAGAGCTATATTTGCTATATTTAATGTATAAACACGTTAAAGCAGTGATATGTAAAGCTCTTTTTCTAATGAGGTACATTGGGTACAGTTTCGATGAAGAGTGTATATGATTTTTTATGTACTTAAATGTGTAATAACTATTACTTTAAGAGCTATATTTGCTATATTTAATGTATAAACACGTTAAAGCAGTGATATGTAAAGCTCTTTTTCTAATGTTCATTCATTCATTCATTCATTTATTTATTTATTTATTTATATTTTTCATACTCCTTATGCGTTTTTCCTATCAGCCACCAGTATTTTTATCAAAAACGAAGCTAGCGACGCCTCTTCTGTAAAATCGTTGCGTGTTATTTATGACTTTACGCTGGCTTTATATTCAGTCCAGGAGAAGGAGTCACTTAGTTAAAACTGGGGATCATAACGTTGTCCGGGACGAGAAAATATTTCCGGCTAACTTTTGTTTTTGTAGCCGGGGAAGTAAATTTACCTAAAAACGGGATCGGGAGAACGCGCCGAGAATTAAGCTAACGTGCGACGCGGGGACATCAAATCAAATAAATTGGGTCTCTACGTGTCTTTCTACTGGAATTTTCCGGAATTCATATCAGTCCTGGAGCGTCTAAGTCACTTAATTTAGCGCTTTGCACATGCGCAAAAGCCCCTTTAATTCACCATCCTCACTTTTAATCATTACAGAAGGAAGGGAGACTCATTTTTGCAACGACCTGGGTTTCTCTTTTTTTCTTCCTCTTCTCCCTCTCTTTCTCTTTTTCTCACTTTTAGAGTATGGGCTTAAGAACAATGGGGGAGGGAGATGATGGGAAAGGCCGTAAGTTACCATTAAGTTTGGTGAGTTTCTGGAGCGAAGTCGTTTAAGTCGGCTGTTAGCTTGGTGAGCAAACTTTGAAGGATGGACTGAAACCGACTCAAGGCACGTTCCTACGCAATTAGCAGCTGATTTACAAAGTTTAATCATGTCTTCCGAAGCAGATAACTACAGACACCGGGCGGAACGGGACTTATTTTCGGGCAAACGCCCCCCTCCGCTGGGTGTTTTACAGCCCGTACTAGAATTTTATTGGCGATTTTTAACGCTTTTTCTTCCCGCCGGCACAATAGGCAAGACTTCATTTACTCCCAGAGTAAGCAATCAACTGATATGTCCTTCCAACGTCGACGATTAATCCAAATTAAAAATTTGTTTGTTCGTCAAGTTTCCCGCTTTTTCGAGAAGTCGAGGGGAGGGGAAACTCGCTCCCTACTTCTTCTTCTTCTTCTTCTTCTTCGATAGCCAAGATCTTATGGCCTTTTGGAAGGCGGATTTATTGGTCGATTTCGTGCTTTTAATCAGGGCTTGCAGTCGGTGCTTAAATATAATGGTTGCCAGTCTTCGCCCAAAGAGTTGCTTGTCAAACAAAACTCTACCCTTTTAGAAAATTCGGCACTCCGGGCGCAGTTAAGTTACGAAAGAAAGAAAGAAAAAATCGCGATCCAGAACGACAAAAGGAGAATGCGCGAAGAAAAACTAATTTGATTGTTTTCCCAATGGCGGTCATTCAAAGCACTTCTTGATTTTTAACGGCGTCAAAATCCATCAATTCCGTTTTATCTCTTTTTTCGCCTTTTTCCCTGACTATTTAAAAATGGCTCAGCTTTGTTTCAAAGGTTGACGTCGAGGTCCTTGAAAGTTCTGCAACACCAATCACTTTCAAATATGGAATGGAATATCTGCTGTCAGTTGTGATACTTCTCCGATAACGGAACAAGTCGTCACAGAGATCTTGGGCAACGCAAGAAACGTGTCCTCTTTAGGAAAAGACAGCGGCCGTTTCATGTGAGGGATGAAACGTCAAAAACAACATGTCATCGAACTCAAAGATGCCAAGTCGTCATCGCTTTATATTCATTAAGGCATTTTTCTGGCAAGTAATGACGATGGTTTTAAGTCAACCATTACATACGTGAATTGGGAGCAAAGTTGTGCAGTCCTGAGGGAAATCAGCAGAATCGATTCCAGGACTTATTTGTCAAACTTTTACAATTAGAAACTGTCCACGGTTATTGTTTTTTTAACCAGAAAGCTTATGAAAGGAGAAATTGGGCTTCACTCAGCTTAAACGTCACCTATCACCCAAGAAATGCGAAACCCAGCGAGTCGCAATTGAAAGGTACCATGGCATGTCACTAATAGTGTTTTGATACTTGATCATAAAACGACTTGGAAACGTTAGTAATTGACACAAACGCATCATTTACGGTCAAAGGGGTACACATATAATATAGGATTTTTTTTTATTATTATTATCAGTGAAGGACACTTCATTCCCTGGTGAAAGATCAATTCCTTAAAATACTTGTTGTGTGAAAGCTTTCAATGAACTGAAGACGGTTATTTTGTGTTAAGATTTAAAATGGCTTATATGTGATTAGCTGAAATGGATCTTTGTCTTATTATGTCTATAGCAGTAGAGTAGCAATTAAAAAAATATGGGGGCACAGTGGAATTGTGAGAGCTCAAGTGGCTTTAAGGACAATTATGTGATGAAAATTTGTGAGAAAATGATAGGGGGTTTGATACGCTTGAGCCCCTTTCTTAGGCTAAAAATCTCCATGACTACAACCCGGATCTTTTTTGCTAAATAAGCAAAATAATCCAGAAAGTCACTATATCCGAGTTGTTGTAAAATATTTGTAGTACAGATATTTCAGATTAATTTACACACACACACACACACACACATATATATATGGCTTATCCAGAAACTAAAAAAAAGGTGAAATATTCATCTCTATGAGAAAGCGACCCAAAATTTTTCCTTTTTACTTACAAATAACCGCCATTAGAATAGAAGATATATATTATTTAACGCATAAATGTCATTTAATCCAGTATTTAATAATTCGATATATAATAATTATCGTCCATTCAAAATATATCATATATAAATATATTCACATATAGATATATATAATCTTATATTTCGGAGCAAGTTTTTAATATAATAATTATTATCTATTCAAAATATGTCTTATATTTCAAAGAAATTTTTCAGTATAGTAAAGGATAATAATAGAATCATCTTGGTAATTCTTTTATCCTTTCTTACTTCCAGCACGATCATTTTAACATGATGAATTTTATCATCAATATCAATCACATTATTTAATGATCATCATCTAACTTAATTCTGATCACGTGACACAATCAATCATCATCGTTCACATGAATCACGAAAATATAACTTCATATACTTTTTCAGATTTAGATATATATTAATTAATTTCCATCACAGAAATTCAGTATCAATGGGAAGATAAATTATTCAATAAAAGAAACCTTTAAACAAATGGTAGTATCCAGTCTTAGAAACGTAGTAAAAGAATTATCTACTCATATTAATATCAATATTTTATTTTTAATGAGATTTGGTTAACAATTTACATCAGCGTAGAGGTCTCAAAATTATTGTGGGACCCAAACACATTTTATGTACGTTTATACATTACAGTATGTGTAAAATCGCAATTTATTTCAGATTGTTGGGGGGGCTCGGACCCCCCACGGGCCATATAACTCTACGTCTATGCAATTCAGCGACTGCGAGTAGGTGGTGATGATTTTTCCAGCTTCGAGGTACAGGTGGAATCACATAAAAAAATTCCATATCTTTTGCAGACTACATAACGATTTCCCAGGTATCCTACATTGCCAGCTCTGTAATAAACAAGTTCCTTTATCACTCGTTACTAGTTTGATAAGTGGACCACACTCCCTACATGCCTTTCAAGCTAGAGGCATTCCTTCATGAGCTGATGAAAAAGATTATTTCAGATCAAACTTCTTCCGTCTTTCAGAAGTGGTGAGGTAGCATGCGGATCAAAGAGCGAGGGAGTAGATCTCATTTTTAAGGAATAGATCGAGCACGAACGATCGACTTCACTATCACCTGCCAAGTGGACACCGCCTCGGCTCCAATTACTATTGTAATCAACTGCTAAATCTGACAGATTATTACTCTATGGGGGATATATATCTATAGTTTGATGAACGAGCTGAAGTAAACATTCCGCAACACCTTTCCTTCTACTTTGCTTCGCAGTGGGTTCAACGCTTTCGAGAAACTGACCTATTCCGCAGGAAAAGGTAGTGAACATAGGGTTTATGAATTATTGTTTGTAAATTAAACGAATAATAGCAATTATTATTATTATTATTATAGCAACTCTTATGACTACCAAACACTACTATTGTAATTTCTACGATAAGTATTGATTATATGTGCTTGTTCTAGTAATTCGCATCGTGGATAAATTGCAATTGTTTCGAAGACTAGAGATTAAAATGCTGTCAATTTTTCATCTTTATATCATGTTCCATAATTTATATAATTCTATGAAGAATCTACCTTATCGTTATGCGAAAAACATCACAGAAAAGATGAAGAACAAATGAAATAAAATAATTAAAGTGAAAATGAAGAAAGAGCGGAGTTCAGAAGCACGAACATAATAGAAAAAAATGAAGAAAAAAATAAAACAACAGAAATAATTAAAAAAGAGCAAAAAATAATTAGTCATTAACAGGTCGCCTTGTTGTCTTGGATTATCCAAGAAACTAAAATATCCATAAAACTAGAATATATAAAATATATATAACTAAAATATATAAAAAGAGTTATAATTAGAATATATAAAAAATATAATTAGAATATATAAAAAGATATCTAGAACATATAAAAATATAATTAGAATATATAAAAATATAATTAGAATATATAAAAATATAATTAGAATATATGAAAATATAATTAGAATATATAAAAATATGAATTAGAATATGTAAAAATATAATTACAATATATAAAAAAATAATTAGAATATATAAAACTAGAATATCCGTAAAACTCAAATGCTTTTGAGTTACTGGATAGCGAATAAAGAGAGCCTCATCATCATCTTCTCTATTATCTTTCAAAATATCTAATCCTCTTTCATCTCCAGATAAAGATGAGAATTCAATAAATATTCAATGACATTTCATCATCTAGAGCGGTTCCTTTTTCAATGATTTTAATTAAACGGGATCTTTTTGCTTTGAAACCTACAAGTGATTCAAGTTCAATATTTCAAGCATCTTATTCAGTTTTCTTTTTTCTTTCTGTCGGTTTCTGTAGTATTTTTTGTCAATTTTCAACGTCTCTTCATGTTATTTTATTAGGATGTCAGTTTTCCATCTTTAGTGGAACAATTTGCTTTTAAACACGAAAACAAAAGCGTTTCTGTATTTCTAAGGATTTTCGTTATGTATTTCCTTAAAAATCCACAAATGAATTTCGTTACTCAGTTTTCGTTATATTTTTGCAAAGGTTTGACGAGTTGGTTACACTCGTCTGTCGACACAAAAAATTCTCATCCATTTTATCTTTCATAACCTTGTCTCTCTCTCTCTCCATTTTTCAGGTAAGTCCATTACTTGCTTATGGAAATTGATATTGTCAACTTTTTCAATACCACACATAATTCCTCAACTTCAATTCGAATACTACATTACGTTTCTTCTGCTTAGTTGACTTAAAAATATGTTTATCACCATTCGCTTTCCGAAAAGATTTTTCTTCTCATTTTGCACAAAAGTTTGCTCTTCGCATAAAGTTATCCATTAGTAGCTTCTTGTGTTGAGTCTATCAAATACGCTATAAGTATCAATAACCGTTCTTTTGTTGATCCTCAATACTTGATCTTACTAGTTTTGCCACTGGAGTACTAGCACTTGTACACTGAACTACTTGCACTTGTACGCTGCAGTGCTTGCACTTGTACACTGCAGTGCTTGCACTTGCACACTGCAGTACTTGCACTTGTACACTGCAGTACTTGTACTTGCACACTGCAGTACTTGTACTTGCACACTGCAGTACTTGCACTTGTACACTGCAATACTTGTACACTGCAATACTTGCACTTGCACACTGCAGTACTTGCACTTGTACACTGCAGTACTTGCACTTGCACACTGCAGTATTTGCACTTGCACACTGCAGTACTTACACTTGTATACTGCAGTACTTGAAGTACGCTAAAAGACGTTCGTCTTCAACAAGCTCAATAAACTAATATCATTATTTGGTTCTTCACATCGTCTGTTTTTAGCATTTTAGTCTTCGAGATCAGAATCTTCTCCTAATTATTGTATCATAATCCCTCGTGTTTGTCCCTATATGTAGCTTTCCTTTGGCTAGGCAGTAATGTAGTGAAAATGTGTTTGTGTACCGTGCATTGGCATAGAGTTTTCAAAATTATTGGGTAGGGGCGATGTCCCAACAATATTTTATTTAATACACATATTAGAACACCGCTTATCCCAATTTTGTTTAACCTAAATAGTCATTTTTATTTATTTCCTTACAAAAAAAATTACAGAACTCGTTATACTGTATTCACAAATCTACTCTACATCACATTTTCATCATACGTCTACTCTACATCATATTCCCTTCATAATGCACTCTACGTCATGTTCCCCTCAAAGTACACTTTACATCATATTCTCTTTATAGTACACACTACGTCATATTTCCCCCGGTAGTACACTCTATATCATACTCTACTGATGTCTACTCTACGTCATACTCCACTCATAGATCTACTCTACATCATACTCTACCAAAGCTGGGTATAAGGTGGGAGGTTGGGGGTAGCTCCCTCATTTGAATAACATTATTAACTGCAAAGTAAAATTCCTTACGGAAGACATTTTTACTTCCATCACACAAAAACCTCTCTTTTATCCATCAGAAACACCCTTTTTTGAAATCCTACGTAGAGACCTACCTCACTCAGAGATCTACATTGCTGATGAGTCTCCTTTACCTCATGATCAACTTACAGCTTTACCCTAAGTCACACTGGTTAACTATACTAACCAGAGATACAATGATTGTGAACCAAGGCCTTTGAGCCCATTGGGGTAGGTTCATTGTTGATGCAAACATATCGGAGTTCGGTTTCAGTTCTGATGGCACGCGGACGTCTTTCTCCTGAGGGTCGGGTCTGACGGGCTCCTGTAGAAGCATCAGACATCCCGGGGTGTTCTTCCGTGCCATCCATCTATTGAATCTACTCTCCGGGAGGATTGATCGTGGACTGGTTCTCGGTTGTCATTAAATGATGCCACCAGTGCCAGCGGGGCGTCCCTGTACGTCAGTACGGATCGACAAACTCCCCTTCTCCCATTGGCTGTCAAGATCCCTTGACGTTAAAACCTGTCTTGGATTACAGTGCTGCCCTTGGGTGACCACCCTTCCCATTGAAATTATGCACAATCGACGATGCAAACATATTTAGGTTCGGACATCACAGTGCCCACCCGTCCCGTCCAAAAACGTCCGCAGAGAGGTCACGTGACGTAAAATTATAAAGAAACGCTCATGTTTCTACATTGGTAATCGCAGTCCCGAAGATCTAGATTATGCGAAGGGGGCGAATCTTTTTAAAGGGGCGTTGCTTGAATGCTTTCAGTTCTTGCTTGTTCAGCTCACAAATGTGCAAAATCTGCGATGAGTGATCGCAAGTATTATGCGAACGTGTAATTATTCTAGTTAAGGTTTACTTGAGTTAGAAGCTACATCGCGTGCTTCTTTCAATGCTTTTTGTATTCGGTGTGGTTTCCGAATAGCTCGTCGCCATTTGCATAAACATAGCGGCTAAGACACGCTCGAAATTTATCATCCTAAAATAGTCTCGGGCCATTGTTCAACCGACATTTTCATCACATCCCTAAAACCGTTGATCAATTCGAGAGTTTACTTTTCTTTGGTGTGCCAGTCGAGGACTGAACCGGCCCAGTTTATCCGCCAAATCTTGATGGAGGCGAGATTAGGGCAAAGCGGAAGTCAATGAAAAATGGCGACCGACAGCGTATTTCAAAGCAAGAAGAAGGTTGGCATCTTTGGCCACGGGTCGATTATTAACACCTCCGAGGATCACGCCCCTTTCAAAGACGAGGACTGCAGATTTGGGAGATGAATAGATCTGATACTACTCATACTTCTATAACAACAGCAACAAAAATGGGACTAGCAACATCTCCTTGCAACGTCATCGAAGATGTGGGAAGAAAAACCGTGCATTTCCGGGATACATAAACTATAAGCATCATCTAATCTTGGAGATCATTTTTTTGTTTCCATCGGAAAGAGATTTACCCCCTCCACGTTCCCCACCCCGATACTTAAATTATTTCTTATCCAGACACCCATCTGGTTAAATGGTGTTCTGGTTCCCCTTTCTGCATTACTTTGTTCCCGAGGACTCAAATTTATTTCCCTGCGTTATAAAATAACGAAATAAAGATTGAAATTTTGATGAGAAAAGATGCATCATCGTCTCTTTTGTAAGTTGCCTGCTCTTACATAACTTCCAAATACAAACTTCAAAACCATGTAGCATTATCTTTAAACGCACCACATGGATTAAGAATTTAATTTATATTACATTTGTGCTGTTAAATTACAAGAGTTATAGTTTTCTGCGGCTATAAACAATTTAAGACTATAACAAATTAAGGCTATAAACAATTGTGGCGATAAATAATTCAAGGTTCTTAAATAGCTACGATCACAAAAAACTTGAAGCAAGCGGAAACACGAAATTGATTACCTAATTGAACAGTGGTTTCGAGAAAATAAGGAATTCAATCCATATAACACAAACACATATTTCTTTACTTAGTTTTTTATATAAAAATTATTAAAAATTGTTTATTATTCTTTTTTATGTATTTTACATACGTTTTGATATATTTTACTTATGCGTTCATGTGTTTTACTTACGTTTTTGGGTATTTTACTTATGTGTTCATGAATTTTACTTATGTGTTCATAAATTTTACTTATGTGTTCGTAAATTTTACTTATTTAAGACGTTATTACCCTTCTCAGAGATAACACAATTGCCAAATAATAGTCAACACATAAAGCCAGCGGGGCGAATTTTTTTTTTTTTTTTTTTAGTTTTTCGTGGGTGATTTTTATTGCAATTAATAAATTTGACAAAACTCACAAAAAAACTTGCCCCGGTGGCTTTGTGTGTTGACCATTATTTGGCAATTGTGTTATCCCTGAGAAGGGTAATAATATCTTACATCCTTATATGCGGAGAAAGAGAGCGTTGTTCCTATCCTCGTTGGTCTAGCTGTCAAGGCACTCCGGTCTCAACAGGAGAACCCTGGTTCGACTCCAGGACGGGGACGATGTCCCTTTTTCTCTTATACCAAGAGAAAAAAGCTCTAGTATAAGCTAAAAAACATGGGTGTCAAATTTATTAATTGTAATATTAATGGTAATTTTACTCATATATTTATGTATTTTACATTTGGTAAGAAACCAAACATTTATCTTCGTTTATTCAACGTTGGAGACAAACCTGTTAATTTTCATTCCATTTTTTCCAGTTTGATTCATGCCACATTAATTTTACTAATTAAACCAATATTTTAATTATTTAAATGAAAAGAGGGATATAAATTTATTAATTAACACATTAATATAAGCATAGTGTAGATACAAACGTAATATTTAATTTGGTTGCAATTCTTCTGACCACAGAGGACCTTTTTTTTCAATAAATATTAAACACCTAAAAGACGCAAATGTTAAACACGCTCTTAACCAATTTGTATGAACTGATAAGTGTAAATGAAGGAAATGTTTATTATAGAATTAGTGAAATTTTAATTTTCTTTAAATTTCTTCTAAATTAATTATAATTATATTTATTACAGAAACTCGATTAATATATTGATAAATCAAAAAATTTTCAACATACGCGTATACTTTGAGAGGTTCGGATTAATAGAAAAAAATCCGTATACAAAGCCTTACGCGATAACGCATTTGTTTATGGTATCATTGTTCTGGGTTCGACTCCTCCTGGTTTAGTTACGTCGGTAGCAGAGGTTCGAAGTCTGAAAAACTGAAATTTCCGACACAGTTTGACCTTGTCTTTGCGCTATAAAATCATAAACGACGAATATAAATTAGAACAACTAATTTTATGAGTATGCTAGAACGGTTATATTAATGAATGTAAGTACGTAAAAATATATTACCTTTCGTTAAATTGCACCTCGATTGTTCAATGTCTCGTTGAAGATGGGACATATGTCTTAACGGGTCATTCAAACCGGATTATTATTATGAACGTCGCAGCTTATCATGAAACACACGAAGCTCCTGGGCTTAACAGTGGCAATTACTGGGAAAGGTATACAAATGATTGCCACCACTGATGATAGGAACCGGGAAACTGTATAGTCGGTAGATCAGCTGACGACTATAGCATCAAATATTTGATTTTAAGAGGTTGTGACTCGCATTTCTCCCCAGCTGACACCGCATTTATACGCCGTTGAGTGCCTATGCATTTTTGAGGGCTTATTTATGTTGATATGCGAAATATACTCGCACTCGCAGGGGTTGAAGATAAGTTCCGGTAATCCGGAACGTCGTGAATCAGAGCCGAATCACAGTCCCGGACCATCATCCGGAGTTGATGGAAGAGACGAGCGCGCATCGCGAATCCCAAAATGGCTTCTGAGTCGATGCTGCTGCTTACTGTCGCACTTTATCAATGAGATGATGTCCTGGACCCGAAACCTAATGGTCGGCCATCATTGTAAATAATAAGGCATAAGCAGCCTACGCTATCTTCCAGAATGGCTGTGTTGTCAATATGCCAAGGCGGTTTGGCAGGCTTTTCAATGCTATCTATAGATTCTACGTAAATTTCAAGTTTCAAACACAATGCAAATCCTGATTATTGTATCCAAATATTGCTTTTTCCGAATTAAATGGGGATGGTACCTGAGATATATATATCTGCATTTTCGTTAATTCTATTTTATTAATTATTTAGATTTTTTATTTTATAAAAAAAAATTCTTTGCAATAGTTGATCTAGAAGGATTAATTGTTCAGGGAAACGAGGTAATTCGATCGATCTGCGATAAGGTGCGCCTTCCCCCATTAATATGTTTTCTTGCTTGCTTGTTCGTTTGTTTGCTTGCTTTCTTGTTTGCTTGTTTATTTGTTTGTTTGTCTTCTTTCTTGCTTGCTTGCTGGGTTATTGTTTGTTTGTTTGTTTGTTTGCTTGCTTGCTTTGTTTGTTTGCTTGCTTGCTTGCTTGTTTGTTTGTTTGCTTGCTTGCTTGCTTGCTTGTTTGTTTGCTTTTGCTTGCTTGCTTGCTTGCTTGCTTGCTTGCTTGCTTGCTTGCTTGCTTGCTTGTTTATTTGTTTGCTTGCTTGTTTGTTTGTTTGCTTGCTTGTTTGTTTGTTTTACAAAGCAAGAAGATAAAATTTTGCTACGCCAGGATCTACAGCTTTCTCTGGAATCCGAACCTCTTAAGGCCTAGGGAACCAAACCCCGGACTACAGTGAGTAGTTTGTTGTTAAGCGTTCCATTTTGGTACGGTTGGGGGGTCATTTCCGGGTTAGAGACATGCTAGGCGAAATCCAGAAATAAGTGTAAGAGCGATCCACTGTGCAAATAGCAGACGAACAAAATAAACAAACAACCGACTAAAGCATACAATTTATCACGTCTTTGACAACTGTTTCGGCAGAAACGCGTCTGTTTTCCTCAGATACTTGCATTCACGTATTTGTTCTGAAGAAAGCAGGCATGTTTCTGTCCCTTCAAAGGATTATTCTGGATGACGTTGTGGTGCCTAATTGTCTTGCGATTTTTCTGTTGTGGTTTGAAGGATATCATGCTTCATATTTTCTGTGTTATTCAAGCATAAACCTTTCGTTGGTCTTTGAATCGTTATGAAAAATTACGTCTGTGTGGCGACGAGCTTTTCAATTGTAAACATTATAGAGGGATAGAATGGAGGTGTATACTATTGTAGGATCAGAATGGTTGCACTTTCTCTTTCAAAGAGTCATGAGAAAGTTAAGTATTATCGCGAAATGGCAGCGATAGTACTGATTGTGAATAAAAAAAGCCTCGAAACTGTTTGTTTGTTTGGATTTTTTATGGCGCAAGAGCATTTGGGCTATACTGCGCCAAACATGGTAAACCCCACCCCGAAAACTGGGGGAGGGGGATATGCTTTTGCCCCTGCCCAAAAAAGAAAAATGGGGTCACATGCCCTCCTTGCCCCCGCCAAATTACACTTATGACTGAAGCTATGAATAACATACGGGGGGTGGGGCAAATGAATAAATAAATGTTAACTATATCATAATATTCCCTACGTCTACCTGAAACTCCCAATGTGTGTGCGTTAAATTTTCCTGCATGCGTGAAACGACAAGGTCGTGCCAGGCCGGAAACATCATTTCCGGTCCGATCACTAAGGTTAAGCAGCTTGGAGCGCCGTCGTCCCTGACGTAAGTGATTACTCATCACAGGTGGCGCTACAGGCTTGACGTTAAGATTCCTCCTTATACAACAGATCCAACACCAACACAGCTAAACACGATATAATCACACGATATAAACGCTTCACAGGATTCACATTGAGATTTCCAAAAGTCGATTTTTTAAACACTTTTAAAAAGCACGCCGAATTCTTATGAACGTTTTAAGACCAACCGCGTTTAAATCCGTCCATTATTTCGT
>QLNU02014802.1:108823413-108834390 GCA_006491805.2 Dysdera silvatica | reverse complement strand
ATTTACATGTGAACAAAAATCATTGAATTAAGAGAGAAAATAAAATAGTGGTGTTCGAAAAGTCTTAATCAACATCCGCTTTTTTGTATCCATGACAACACTACTAACACGAACTAAAATATCACTTTTAGTACGCGCGTGAAACGAAAAAGACAAGTGATAAAAAAGTGAATTGTTGTATATTGGGCGGTCTCTTGCCGCAGATTTTGACTTAATTTTAATAGAAAATGTCTCCTTGGCACCAGGGACGCGTCACCGCCACATACCTTTAGATAAACCCATTAATTTAACAATTATTTTTCTTTCCCCTTCTGTGTTTATATATGTATGCATATACAAGGTTTAGCAGGTCGCGGCGAATCGAACTTTCTGAACAAGAACTGTACTTTCCTTCGAGAGTTGGTGAGCCCTATATATATATATGTATTTTAAAATTAACCCTAAATTTAAAATAGAAAATATTTTTTCGGCTAGTTAGAAAATTAGTTTCTGTATGTTATATTTTGGAATATTAATATTAATTAAAAATTACCAAATTTCAATAACGTTTGTAAACATCTTTTAATAATCTAAATAAGGGAGCTTAGTGTTCATATTAAATGCCTCCATTTAATTATTTATTAATTAAAATAATTTCGCCACACGGGCATGTTTTGTAGTGTGCAATGATTTGTGCTTTTGGGAAATCTTGGAGAACGTTGCATGAGGAAGAAAAACCACCTTTTTAATTGTAATTAAGGAGCGTGGAAAATTTTCCCATTAAATTAATATGACTTGGTTAACAGGGTGCCTAGAATTTCAAGACCATTTTATACTTCCATGAGCATTTTTTAATGAGGACTGTGTCATAATTAATAATTAATTATGCCAAATTAATAATGAACGTTTGTTAATTATATGTTAACCATAAATAAATTTATGGCGCTCCCAAAATTAAGGACGTTTATGCAACGCGTTGCTCTAATAGTGAAGGATAAATTGATGTAATTAAAACTTATATTGCTGTGCGTATATCTATAAGAATATATTTCTTAACTTCTTGGTAACTTTTTGAAATTAAATATTAATTATTTAAAAGTTGCGAGGTATATTTACTGTGCAACAAATATGATTTAAAAAACTTTGACATAAAATCGGGTGGCATGAAACTGACATGGTATCAGAAAAATAGATTTGATGACAGATGAATTTGACATTATAGTTAGACTATAGGTCAGTGGTTCCAGAATTTCTTAAGTCGCGACCCATTTTTATAGTAACCAAGTAATTCGCGACCCCCTTTTATAGTAACCAAAAGATCCGTGACCCCCTCTGTTTGCCGCCGCCACATTTGCATAATAAAAGCATTTTTAACAGAGTAAAGAAAACACATTAAATACAAAATTATATTATATTAATTATATATATTACATTATGTATATTATATTAATTATATATTTATGTATATAATAGATATAATGTTAACAACAATTAGTAGAATATTGCAATGTGTGTAGCCATTTTGAAATATAAAAGGTTGGAAATATTTGGTATGAAATTTCTTATAAAAATAATTACAACGATCCCCAGAAACCTGTTCCCGACCCCCAGGTTGGGAATCACTGCCATAGGTAATTAGAAATGTAGGGTAATAAGCAGCAGATTGGATAGGCTACTTTTAATTAGATACTTTTATAACGTATTAGTTAATACATGAACTATGATATGACTATGGTATGACTTTTGCTATTGACATACTATGGTATGACTTTTGCTATTGACATCATACTATGGTATGACTTTTGCTATTGACATACTGTGTATGACTTTTGCTATTGACATACTGTGGTATGACTTTTGCTATTGACATACTATGGTATGACTTTTGCTTTTGCTATTGACATACTATGGTATGACTTTTGCTATTGACATACTATGGTATGACTTTTATGACTTTTGCTATTGACATACTATGGTATGACTGACATACTGGTATGACTTTTGCTATTGACATACTATGGTATAACTTTTGCTATTGACATACTATGGTATGACTTTTACTTTGTACAGGTTCGTGAAATGGACCAATGGACCTTATATAGTGCAAATCCATCATAACATGAACTACGTTGAATTACTTTTCACTATATTATTTGAATTACTTTGCACTATATTATTTGCACTATATTATTTACATTTCATTATGTAAGACTCATATGTTATAGCATATGCAGAGTTTTATATATAGAGTTTTATATAGCACAGCAAGGCAGAGAGAGAAAGAAAGAGAGAGAGTAAATAATAAGAAAAAATAAGAAAATATCATTAGATATAACAGACTTGGGACCTTGAACTTATTTAAATATTATGACCACCTGCAATCAACACTATTATACAAATTCTAAAAATATTCAAACATCTTCTTGAATCTTTTCTCACCCTATCAATGCACTCTTTACCTTTTTTTAATTTTAATTTTTCCCTATTATTTTACATCCGTATTTCTTAGGTCCTTTTAATTTTTCCTCTATTGTTCAAGTTTTTTAATGCAACAAACTTCAAGGTAGTTTCGACATCTTTCCTTATTTCTTTCATTGAAGCTTATTCTCGGAATATCAATGTATTTATTATCCTTTATCTTTTCATACATTTTGACCAAGATGTCATATTTGTAAATTTGTTCGATAGGCAGAATGTTATATTGCAGTAAAACATTTTTTTGTTTCCGATCTACTATTCCGATTTATTAATTTAAGCACAAATAGTTTTCACCCTATTTTTAAAATATACCTCTAGAGATTTTCATTTCTAAACACAATTATGATTTCAATTTGAATTAAAATTACCTACATCAACATAGGCCTGCCTGTTGTCACAGTTTTCTCAAATAAGGCCATGAATTAACATAAATTTAGTGTTCTTTTCTTTTTGAAAATTATAAATACACCGCAAAAAGATTAAAGCCACAAGACCATAAAAAACGATTTATGTAATGCGTTATCCATTTGGAAGAGAGCCATGCGACACTCTATGGCTTTCTGCTCTCTTCTATTTCCAACTTAACCACCGGTCAATATCTTCACACCAAACTCAAGAATATGAACGTGACATAAAGAATATCAACGTAACATCAAGAATATGAACGTGACATAAAGAATATCAACGTAACATCAAGAATGTCAACGCGATATGAAGAATATCAACGTCACGTCGAGAACATCAACGTCACATCAAGAATATCAACGTCACATCTAGAATATCAACGTCACATCAAGAATATCAACGTCACATCAAGAATATCAACGTCACATCTAGAATATCAACGTCACATCAAGAACGTCAACGCGACATGAAGAATATCAACGTCACATCAAAAATATATATCAACGTGACATCAAGAATATCAGCGTAACATCGAGAATATCAAGAAAATAACATAAAGAATATCACATGGTAGAATGTATCGCCAAAACTGTGATTAGGTTGAATAGAATTTATTCTTATTCTATCATATTCGAGGAGCGCCGTTTGTGAAACGTCGATTAACATCATACGCATCTTAATATAGTTCGTCATTTAATTTCATTCACCTGAAGGAAATTTTATTCAAAAATCTATTTATTGGCGCCGTATTATAAATGCGTAAGTTTAATTTCATATGATCGACCTTCAGTTTGTTACTTAAAGGGCTGGGAGATGTGTAATGTATTCAAGAAGAAAAGGTAATCTCTCCAGAAGCTGTATTATCATTATTTGCAAGATTCAAAGATGATAATTACGATTTAAATAGGAAATCCGTTCCCTTTGACTCGAATTTCGTCTCTTCGTCGGATATTTGTTTTCGCTTGTAGCCGCTCTATTTTTTTGTTAAATATTTCCCTCCAGAATCTTCGTCATTAAACGTGGATGCTAATTAGGGTTGTTTTCTCTTTTCGAATGCAACTAATTTTTAGAGACGAATCGGGACAGTTCGCCACCTCTGATTAGTGCGCTTCCTAGAAATGTAAATATATTTATTCCGCTGCAGTCCCGTTTTTGCCGCCTTTCGGAGGAAGACCGCCACGCTTTTGTACCCAAGACCAGTCGCTACCGCTCGAATTTTCGCTAATTCGCGTCCAACGAGATGTGACAGGGTGTCGCGCACGCTTCGGTGGCGTACGTTGATAACGGGATGGCCCGGCTTACTCTAACGCTTTTTGACGCATGAGAGTAAAGCGTTAATTGGGACCAGAGACAATCAGAGAAATGGGGGGGAGGGTGAACCCCTCTCTCCCCAAGCTATGATTACCGAATGAAAACTTTGCCCCTCGGAAATCGAGGAAATAGAAAAATAAAAATAAATATGCTAAAATATTAACTCCCAGAGAGAGATTTTACCTTCTTCAAAAATTCGCTACAAATGCCACGCCACATTTGACTTGAATGCATTCTTTACAACTGTATTCTGTTACGGAAAAATATCGTTAACTTTGATGAGATTTTGGAGGCATTCAATCTTCAAAAGGAAACTGATGAATTCGCAGCCTTCTAGTCATTTACAAATTGTTTACCTTTTTTCGTCCTTTTCGTCAAGCGTGTGCGTATATTGCAAACGAGAAAATTAACGCCTGGAGTTTGATTTCTCCTCACATTGTTTAATTAAAGTTTTTCCATCCTGAATTAATTGGATAAATTCCGTGACTTGTGAATTCGCCAATTACATTTTACTATTCCGCGCTATTTCTATGTTAGGAATATAATTTAATAAAATAATATTAAATTATTGTAATAATAAGATTTATTAAAACAATATGCATGCATTAAAAATGAGTACACAATGAAACCTGTTTAAGGCGGACAATCACGGGATGGGAAAAAATTCTGTAGTATGCAGGTTTCCGCCTTATGGAGGTTACATGCAAAACAAATACATACATAGTTAAATTCAGTGGTAAGAGATGACTGCATATGCTATTTTTTTTCTTTGTCTTATCTTGCGAACTTTAAGACTATATTTATTTTCCTTTTGATAAAAATATTTATTTTATCACTGCATTTTATTTTTATTAATTTTAATTTTTGCACTATTTTGTGGTTTTAGTAGTTACGATCAATATGGTGCAAAATTTCATGCTAACTATACATGCTTATTCTATACAAAAAGTCTATTATGTAAGCTTAAATTGTAACGATAAAGTACCCCCCTTGTATAAAGATAATGATTCCCTTGTATAAAAATATTCTCTTTTGCGGTGGCCGCACTTTTGCGGCCGCTCTTTTGCGGCATATCCATGAATTGATAAAGTCGATGTGAGTGACTTTTCGTTCTGGTTAATAATGAACGTTTTTATTTAAGAAGTGGGTGGCACTGTCATACGCAAGGGGGGGGTGGTCGCGATTATGGTTGTAACCCCCATTGCGATGAAATTGTGTATAGTATACATGTATAGTATACATGTAAATACAATGGAGTTGCAGCCCCACTATGGACGTTCTTGGTATGCCTATGGTGGGTGGGTGGTGTGCAAAATGGTGGTCGGACAAGCATAGTCATAGGCAGAAAGTTCATAAGGGAGAGGTATAGGCTTAATGGGAGGGATCACAGAGCTACAACTCATATATTCCTATGTTAAATATACAAAATTTCATTGCGATGGGGGTTACAACCCCCAAAACCGCCCCCTGGCTACGCCTATGTGGACAAGGGCATTCTATATCTGTAAAATGTCTTTTGTTCGTCATCCCCCACTTTGCTATTTGCATTGTATTACAACCCTCTTTCCTTTTTCTGCTGAGAAAATTTTCTTCCTGCCAGCGATTTTCCGCTTTATGCAGGTTTTTCTCTTTGACGGGACTAAATAGTACTTTCCGATACCGCGTTAGACAGTTTCCGTAGCTAATGTTAACTACCATTGACTTTTGAAGGGACCGCAAAAAAATTCCGTGTTGAGCAAGTTTCCGCCTTAAACAGTTTTCACTGTATATTGATTTTTAACCCTGCTTGTTTTAGTTCTTTATTGTAACTTGAATAATATTTCAAAATTCTTTTGTCAGCAGCTTGAATTATGGAGGCGTCAAGCCAGATACCTATTTATTAGCAGATAATCATACATAAGCGCCTATAAATCTGACCATATAGGCACCGATAGATCAGACTACACAAGCACCGATAGATCATGATACATAAGCACCGATAGATCATGATACATAAGCACCGATAGATCATGATACATAAGCACCGATAGATCATGATACATAAGCACCGATAGATCATAATACATATGCGCCGATAGATCAGAATTTATAAGCATCAATAGATCAGAATACATAAGCCTTACTTTATTTTCATTGTCTCTAAAATTGTGTTGTAAGCTTATTTCATGCCGCAGATCTTTACTTTTTACATTATTACATTTGCGTAGGTAACGTTCACCTGGAGAGAAATCCTTCCGTAATGCAACAATAATATAACGGCGACTAATAATTGGGATCGAACTCATTGGTTAGAAGCGAAAAGACCCCATCCAAGTTCTAAGAAAGAAGAGGATACTGTAGACGTAACATAGAGAGGAGGTGGGTAGATGAATGGTTAGGACAATCTTCGCGTAGACAAATTTTCCCCTACAGACTCTTTTTCTTTATTCAAGCATTGATTTTCATGATTTCAAAGAGTTTCAAGTCTTTATTCGATTATCTGAGAATAGCCGCAAATATTATTTGTTAATGCGGGATCATATAACATTGATGCTATGGGAATAAGTTTGGTTCCAGTTGATTTTATTCTTATAAGCGGGGTATTCGATTATCCGTGACCCGGTTAATTGGGGTCAACTGTACTTTTTTTTCAAGAACAACTCTCCCTCATCTCTCTCTCTATCAACTTTTAATTTATGGATCACCCCGTTAATGAGAAGTACATATACAGTCAAACCCCGCTATAGCGAACCCAACTTATAACGAACCTCCGTATATAGCGATTGAATTTTTGGTCCCGTCCATTGTCCTATACCCATAATGTTATCGGGTATAGCGAACCAAAAGTTCAGTTCCTTGAGGTTCGCTAGAGCGTGGGGGTGGGGTTCAACTGTAATAATACTTACATCAGCCCTTTTGCCTTCTTGGCTTAAAGAATGTAGTATACGATACTAGCAGAAACTGTTTACAGCATGTCTGAAATGGCGTGCCGACTGTATAATACAAATGTAGTACATTTATATAATTATATACAGAGTAATAACAGATTTAGAGACCAAGGTCCGAATCTCTAACCGAACAGTGAGATTTACTGGACATGCGACTAACAACTCAACCAAAGGAAGAAAGAACGATGTTCATGAACGTAGAGTTTGCAATATTATTATGGTTTTTTTTGGGGGTGGGGGGGGAAACACATATTATGTACATTTATACATTACAATATATGTAAAATTGTAATTTATTTCAAATTATTGGGGGGGCTCGGGCCCCACGGGCCCATATAACTCTACGCCTATGGCGATGTCTATGTTGCGGGAATTTACAACGTATGCCTATTTGGATCTTAACGGGTTGTTTGTTTTTCAAATAACGAATTCATTTTTAAATTTATAATATATAAAATTTTCACACACATTTGAGATATATAACCTCTTATGGTTCAGATGTCATGCAAAAGAGCTGTTTTTTCCACCCTTTTGTTTCCAATGCAATTGTCAAAATTCCATGAAATAGATCTCGTAAAAGCCAAGGGTCAGTAGCCTATTGAATGCCATTCTCGGCGCCTCACCTTACAGCCGATTGTTCATCTAAGCGTACCTGATCTTCAGAGTGGGCGGCCTTCTTCATGTCTTGACAATTTCACCAGCGGACAATGTACACATGAATTCTACAACTGTGGTTTACGACCAGCTGTGTCAGTATCGTGCGTCAACACGACAGAATGAAAGAAATATTTTTTATCATTCAAATTGCCAGTCATAAATTTCAGGAGCGACATACAGACAAAAGTGTTCATTCAGAGCTTCGGAATGTCTTGTCAGTAATGTGGAGTAATGCGTTTACTTTTGAGGTGGGAATTTGGAGCGTTCGTTCCAAAGTGTTGTGTACACTGTGTCCCACCAGAGCATGTGGCAAAATAATTAATTCAAAGAAGATAAATCCATTTTTAGTTGCCCTTTATTATAAAGCACTAACTAATTATAATACAATGAAAATGCATTTATTCCAGGCTACATGTTTGATAATGCTAATAATAGTTAATTTATTATCTGCATACAGTTATATTGTAAAACGTTTTTCCATTACTTGGAACCAGGGCCTCCGAGAGGTGGGGCAGCGGGGCCATTTGGCTCGAGCCTAGCTTTATCGGAGGGCCTCAAATTTTGCCTTAAAAATGGTCTTTTTCTATATTAAAAAAAAATTAGCCTATTTCTTATATTGAAAAAAAAATTAGCCTATTTCTTATAATGAAAAAAATGGCCTGTTTCTTATGTAAAATTAAAATTTAACCATCCAGCGCCACCTGCATTATGAGGGGCTCAGCTCAAATATTCCGGAGGGGGGAATGGATAGGGTTTGGGGGGAGGGTCCGATCTGCTAAACCGTCCAGTGGTCTGTAACTCTTGTCCCCGGCTCTGTTAAAGTTAGGGGGGGGCTCGCAAAAAAAAGTAGCCCTCTCAGAGGATGCTGACGCATTAAACTATGACAGCTTATTTGTTAATGTAGATTATGGATAACACGACAATTCTATTACTTTGAATGTGAACATATTACTGTAGCGCTTAAACACATGAAAATAATTCCATTATTTGGAACACGAACATATTTGTATAACATGCAAATGCCTTAATGTGGTTCTATTACTTGGAACACACAAACACACACATATATGTAATCTGTAAATAAACGATGCGTGTTAATTTTGCTGTGAAAATATGTAAATTAGATCAAATTCAGCGAACTAGATATTGAAGAATATTTTCAACCAATCAGGCCCTAAATAGCAAGTCTACAATTAATCATATTCAGCTAAATAATAATTTTAAATCCATTAACTTCCACCTCATTATAAAACGAAGATAGCTTGCTCAGTTTCATTGCCAATTCATTGTTAAATAAAATTTTAAAATCCTCAATTCCCCGCCGTTTCCAACCCCAAAATTTTCAGTTTTAATGGTAATTCCATATTTAAAAAAAAATCTTAAGTGTACTTCATAAAAAATTGTTCAGTTGTAATTGTATAATTAAGTTTTAAAATTTAAATTAATCTTTGAATTCTAAAGATTTTAATTGATGCAATATTTCACTTCAACCTCCTTAATTGTAGAATTTAATCTCAGTTTCTTACTTTAAATTTTACTGAATTCTCTTTCTTATATTTCTTTTTCTTTGAGGAAATATCCTTGCCCGTGCTTTTGCTTTTAACTCTTCATCCCTCACTAACGTTTTAAACGACCATGCCGACCACACGCATAACTTTTTACAGAGAACTGGCTTTTACAACAGTCTTTGATTTTACCATGTTTGGCGCAGTATAGCCCAGATGCTCTTGCGCCATAAAAATCCAAACAAATCTTTGAGGAAATTAAATAATTCATAGAACTAATTATTTTTACAAACTATAAAGGTATATTTCCACGCGCAATGATTAGCACCGGCAGTCGATCAGGTGGTTGATGACGTCAATCAACTTGCATGTGGAATCAGGGAAAATCTGCTATCGCTAGTCGATAATCGGCAGAATTCGATGCGACAGTCAAACTACATGCGAGGGAGTTAAATTTCTGACGGTAATTGACATGTTCACCATTTTTTCCACCGCCTTTAATGATTCCAAGTAAAATAGTAAGTTTCGGCTACGTAATCCCTCATACACAGTGGTTTTTTTTGTTTTTTTTCAGCTTATACTTTATTTATTTATTTTTTATTCATATATTCTGTGTTCGTTTAACTTTTACCTATTGATAAAAAATGCATTCATTAGCAGGTTTCAATAGATATTGAACCCACTATTGCTGTTGGTTTTTCTGTCTGTACGCAATGAAAAGGGCAAGGCAAAGGTCTTCCGTAAATGCAATAATGATGGTTATTGTTAACGTTGAAAACCTACCGAGTTACTTGAGAATTAGAGAGTGACGAATTAGAGAGTGGAGGATTATCGAGTTGCGAATTAGAGAGTTGCGAATTAATGTTAATTGAAACCCGCTAAATTTAAATATCGACCTTAGGCGGTTTTCTTACACTTGCCTGTTATTATTGTTTATTGTTTTTACGTTTCATTTGTATGTTATGTGTTTGCTTACTTTTTATCAATAGCGAGATTAATCAAAAAATGGTCATCTGTACAAAAAACCCACAAAATTCCATCGTACAAAGATTCGTTAATATTTGTTTTTAACTCTAGCATAGCGCCTATAAACACTATAGGGCTCGGGCTATCGTAGTCGCTACAATACATGCACCTTTTAAGGTATACTCTTTATAAGATTATTGTAATTTTTAGGGCTGTTTTTTATTCGTGCTTGTTGATTGTTTGAAGAAGTGAAACATGCATAGCATAAATAGAAGATTTCATGCTTCAAAACTTCGATCTTCAAAAAGAATTAAATTGGCAAGGGAAAAGATTTTGAAAAGATTGGCGAAGAAAGCAGTTGCATCTATACCTAGCACAAGTCCTGAAAATTCCATTTCCATTTCTAAAGCTGTTGGTTGTAGTTCAAGTTCCATTGATCACAATAAGAAGGAAGCAGGTTCGACACCTGGCACAAGTTCTAAGAAGATTAGTGCCACTTCAGAAGTTGTTGGTTGTATGTAGTTCAGTTGCTAATAATGCTACATATACTATAATCAGCAATGATATGTGAAGTCAAGCGTTGAAGGATCTGGCATGTCCTGAATGTGGTGCTGCAAATCTTACTGTCCACAGTAATGAAACGTGCGGATATTGTAGCAAATTAACTGTTGTTTACCTATCCTGTAAACGTTATTTGCAAACGACATTTTCAAGCCACCAATCTAGTTCATCGAAGCAATTCGATATCA
>QLNU02014802.1:108797596-108816020 GCA_006491805.2 Dysdera silvatica | reverse complement strand
TCTTACTTGTAAAAACATCTACCTATTTGCATCTTATTGCAGACAGAAACATGTACATAGTCACAACGCAATAAAAATATCACTATTAATATGTTTTTTGCCTAAGCAACCTGGCAACGATGGGTAGAGGCTCGGTATTCCTGTGTAAGTGTGACTGTCTACCTGCTTGTACGCTAGCAAGCTAGCAAAGAACGTGTTGCACCATCATGTCATTGAGGCGCTTGTTGACGCAAACGCAAGATCTTTAAAAAACTAAAGGAAAGAAAGAAAAAGATATGAAATTAAAGGTAAGAAATAGATTTCGACGGAAACAAATGCAACGAAAACTTATATTATGATACATTCTCAACTAATAATAATAATACTTTATTTATTCTTCTTGGAACAGTCGTTGTGACAATACATGACCACACAAAGAAAGGTCCCAAGAAGATATCTAAAGATTAACATAACAAACTTGAGGACCTCAGACTGATTCAATATAACAATTCACCCAAACAATAAATTCGGCCATCAGGCTATTTCCACATATTTCAACACCCCTCACTCTTTACTAAAGATCACGCATATGTAATGCACTTCTTGTGTGAGTTGTTTTTATAATTTGTCTTTAATTGATTGGTTTTTTTAATTATCGATAAATTGTTGGACATTGCTGAGTATCAAGTATTTTTCAAATTTTACTATATTATTTAACCGCTTTAGTTTATCTGGTATTCCATTCTAATATTTAGGTCCTATGTAATTTATGTTGCATCTTCCCAATTCTGTTCTTATTTTGGGTAATATTAATTCGTTATAGTTTCGATATCTACTTCTTTTTCGTTTAATTGAATTTTTATAAGATCTGTATGTTTATTTCTCTCATCCTTTCAAACATTTTAATTAGTATACAGTATTTATGAATCTATTCAATTTGCAATATATTAGAATTCATTAAAAAATTCTTTAAGTCTATTCTATTGTCTCTATTAATCAGTTTGATTGATTTATTTTGCAAATTTTTTTAATGGTTTTACAATTGACTTAACGAGGATCTGTCCAATAACTATTGGTTAAATTTACTCTGAACGCTGTTCGGGACAACCTATGTGTGATATCAAACTTCATATAGTTATATAAGTATCTTACCAAAAAAAAATTTTATTTTTCTTATGATGATTATATGATTATTCATCCTACATAAAAAAATGTATCCAAGTCTATATAGGCAACGTGGTGGCTTCCATAATGTTATAGGATGGTGTTAGACTATGCTTACAAGCGAGACTACTTACGAAAGTTCAGTGCGACGTTCTTGATACACCATTGTTATATGGTTCATATTAGGAGCTACATTTTTAGGAAGAGTAACAAAATACCACGCTCTCCGATCATTGGGTTATCGCCCCAATGTCTTGTTCGTTTTGCCACGGAGCACTGTAGCACATACAATGCTCCGTGGCAAAACGGAGCACGGAGCACTGTAGCACATACCTATTCCCTCCTATATATATGTTGACCAATGGGAAACTCCTTACTTGGGAAATAAAGCAAGTCATGGAGGAATAATTCAAACACGATTAAATATTTGACATTACACTTTTACATGGTTCACGTTTTTTAATCCAATCCTAATACACGGAGTTTTTCTCTACCAGAAAATACAGGTTCTCGTATGAAACATACGAAAGCGGAGTATTAGCAACTTAATTGTATTTGAGCCTTCAATTTCTCTTCCTCGCTCACTGTCTGTCTCCATACTCTCATTTGATTCCTAAAACAGTTTCCATTTAGTTACAAAATTCTCTAAACTACAATTACTGATACAGTTGGTCCCACTCGATAAGGTCACAGAGAATGGAACACCCCGCTTATAAAAATTAAATTTTATAAGACAAAAATTATTCCCATAGGATCGATGTTACATTTTACCGTGTTAACGAATTAGTTTCATGGAACTTCCCCGAATAACTGAACCAGGGTTTAAGCTACAGTCGCTTTTTTCTCAAAATGCGACAAATTAATCTAAAATGCGAGAAAGAAAATTGTGTCCGTCGCAAAAAACAACATCTGTTTAATATCTTGTCAACAAACTTTGCCTTCTTTTATAACTTCAATATATGTTTTATTGTTATTTGTTTTTAAACCTTAAAGTATATTTCTTACAGTATTTCAAAGCACTGTTGGTGTAAATAACTTTATTGATACAATTTTTCAAGCGACGAAAGCAACTGATCTTTTTTAGTATTTTGCTGCAACGTCCCCCCCCGCCCCCCATTTTAGCATTTTTGTGACAGCACTTTTTGAGCCAGCTTAAACCCTGAATTGAATACAGACAGGGGTGCATTGAGCCACCGTTCCACCGGACCCCTGGCCGGTCCGCCCTCATGGTCGCTAGTCTGGAATTGTTTTAGTCTCATGCCCTCCGAAAATCCAAAATATGCGCCCTTTGAGAGAATCCAGTCCGCCCCTGAATATAGACAGAACAATCATTCCATGAAAATCCATGCCCAAACAAGGAAAGGAATTGGGCATAGAAAATTTGTCTTTAAATACATCCTCCTTCCGGCAATAATTTGCTTTATGCAATGGAAAAAGAATTAGATGGATGTTCAGCGAAATCTATGAAAAACTCTCAATTTTGACAAGTTTCTTCTTCTTGTGTAAGTAATGCAAAATTATATATGATTCTATAATTTTTATTCATTAAAAAATATTTAAGCACGTGTATTTTTTTGTGCATAGTATTAATATCTTGACTGCTATTTTATGTTTATATGCAGCCAACTCAATTATGTTTATATGCAGTTAATATGCAGCCAACTCAAGTATAACAGCGGATATTTAAATATATATATAGCTTTATGGGTTTTTTTCCCCGGATACTAGAATATCAGTCACTTATGTCAATTGCATAATATTTGATGAAATTGTCACTATTCATTTAAACGAGGCCGAATTCACTGTATTCTTGCGTAGTAATTAAATTTAAACAAATTCAATAGGTTAAAATTATTAACAGATAGTCATAATACAAATCTAATCTATTATTACCTCATTGGTATTCCATATGCATATTTATAGCGAAAATGTCAATATCACCCCCATTCATTCTGCATATAGTTTCGTAGAAGTAGCTGTAACACAATAGCAATGGAGTATTTCATTCTGTCCTGCAAGATTCGTTGTATGTGTTTAATTATATAATATTCCTCTTACATGTATATATTTATATTATGTTCATCTTGTATATACATATTTATATAACATTCCTCTTATATATCTATAATTATAATATAAAATTCTTCTTGATGTATATATTTATATAAAACTCCTCATACGTTTATATTTATATAAAGTCCTTTTATATGTATATATTTATATAATAGTCCTTTTGTATGTATAATATTTATATAACATTCCTCTTATATGTATATATTGACATAATATTCCTCTCTATACAATAATTTTTGTCACCCACGTATATGTAGATTAAACTAGAATTTTTTGTTTTTGAAGAAAAGAGACGCTTTCCCCATCCTGGATTCGAACCAGGGTCCCTCCGTGAATCCCGGATGGGGAAAGCATCTCTTTTTTTCAAACACGAAAAAACTCTAGTTTGAGCTATAAGCTATACGTGGGTGGCAAAAATTATTGTATAATAAATTCCCCCACGAAAAACTCACAAAAATCTCGCCCCGGAGGCTTTTCTGTGTTGACCATATTTGGCAATTGTGTTATCCCTGTGAAAGATAATAATATCAGATAATATTCCTCTTGCATATATCGTAACCAATTTATAACCTTATCTTCGTTTAGATGAGTATCGTCGTTTAGATGAGAGTCGTTTAGATGAGAGTCGTTTAGATGAGATCCGGATGATCTGGCAAGCATTTCTAGATCTCTACCAAGTCAATGCAGTAGAACCTCCATATAACGAACTTCCGTATAGCGAAATTCTCTATATAGCGAAGTTTTGATAAATCCCCATTTTCATTACATATGAAAGTGTTTCTATATAACAAAATATTTAACTACCAAAACAGAAAGTCGAGTGGTCACGTCAACGACATCGGGTTCCCTCATACCATGAGAACACAATATGGTTTTAAGGTAAGTGGCAAACGAAGAGAATGGGGCACATCTAATGGATTTTAAACTCCCTAATAAAGAGTTTTCCTAGGCATATATATCTTTACCTGATTGCCCCATACAGTGCGAAGCTGCTAGGCTAGAAACAGGCCCCAATTGTCCTTGAATACATTGTATTGTTTGAATAATAGTACTTGTCGCGCTTTTTTTGCTCGTTTGAATACTAGAAATCCAGACCTTGCAAATTTCCCACAGGAGTGTTAACACTTTTGTGATAAATCAACATCAGCATTTTTGTGCAGCAGGATATTAGAATTTTTTTTACAAAAGCATGAATGCGTATGAAAGAAGCAGAACTGTTCAACTCATTTTTTTATATGCATGTATATTTGACACTTAAAAACATCTATTTTTAAATGGTTGAATGTTATTTATGAGAAACAGTCGTTAACTGAAAAACGGGATTTTAATTGTGGTATCATATTGCACTGCCCTGGTTCATGAATACATCGTTTCCGCATAGCAAATTTTCTATATGGATCCGTAGATTTCGTTATGTAGAGGTTTCACTGTAGTTTAAATTCTGCTCTTTTGATTCTTTGATAAACCATGTTCTTAAAAGGATATAACTCAGTTAACTCATTGAAAGAATAAAATGTTGTGATAAAAGTGAAATGGAAGGAAATTAGTGCTTATTAATGCACACTGTTTTACGTGGAATATGAAAATAAGAAGAAAGCGAAACCCATGTTGAAAGTGAAATAAAAATGAAGCGAAATGTTATTGACATTTTGAACGCGTTATCTTCAGATAAAGTGACGCTACAATATAGGGTTTTTAAACTAGCTTTTAGAGAGCGTCTTCTTTTCTTGACACTAACGATCAGTGGCGACTACCCGCATTTTAAATATGGCCGACAGTTGCCGAACATCCCAAAGTTCAGGTCTCAACAACAACCTGGAATAAATTAATTGACATCGCCTTCCTGCAGCATGACGTGGGATGGTTAGCAGATTTTGTTTCCGCGGGCACGAAACTCCTGACTCGTGACAGGAGCTCGTCTGATGATTAAGTCCTCATTGAAGTTAGCTGAGAACAAGAAGAAGAAAAAACAACTCATCAAGACGAAAATAACATAAAGAACGACGTGGATACTGCTTCAGGTGGATGACCTTGTTGTCTCTCCTTTGCTCGGGAAGATCTATCGTCCGCTTTGGTCAAACTCCAGTGAAGACTCACAGCATATTCTTATTTTACCATCATCGCAAGTTATCGATAACGGACGAAGAGGCGCGGGATGAAATTTTTCGTGGGGAGAGTCTCATCCTAAGACTTGTCAGGGAATAATATCCTCTCGAAGTCATAAATTAATAGCGATTTCGCGGCTACATAAGCGTGACTTTCCGGTCCGTCACTAATGTACATAGCGTGCTGAACGTAGAAAAATATTTCGTTTGGCAAGTCGCTTTGGAAAATGCAGAAGTTTATACGATTCCAAGCATGTCAATTAAGTGACTGGACACACAGCTTCACCTTGCTATTGATGAGCGGTGAGCGAATAAACAGCTATCCGCGGAATTACAATCTTTCATTTTATGATGACGCGATCTTCCATTTCATGATGATGCGATCTTTCATTTTATGATGAAGAGATCTTTCATTTTATGATGATGAGACCTTTCGTTTTATGATGATGCGATCTTTCGTTTTATGATGATGCAATCACGCAAATGTTCTCAATGTAAATAGTAGATGCTCGCTAATCCGATCATTCATTTCAGAAAAGAGTGTCGGATAACAGAGGGTATATGAAAAAAAAAGGAGTTTAATTCTTAATTTAAATTTTTACTCATGGCGTCACCTGGAATAACCCTCGTTCATAAAGTCACATAGAATCGTAACTCTGCCCCTTTTAAGGTCTGAGTCAAAATGATAGCATTAGTTATATATTTACTAATTTTATTTACAAACAAAACAAAATGAAGTCTACAATATAAAATAAAGAAAATATATATATTATGATTTAACTCACATATTAAGAACAATTCATGTTGCCATTTGGGTAAGCACAATCTTCAATAAAAAAATTTGACAACAAAATCCTGAGTCAAAATGATAGCGACAGTCAAGTTTTTTTACTCATATACGTATTAACATTTTTTTAGTCTATTTGCATACATTTCTAGCAAATACTTCTTCCTACATTTCAACGATAAATTGTAGATCGAATTAGAACATTAAATTATACGTACTTTGTCAATGGCAACATTTTATATTTATAAAAGAAGAAAATGTTTTTTTTTCACTTAATTGGCACTGAGTGGTAAACTATGGTATTTTATTATTGTTTTAAAAACAGCTCTGGAGAGAAAATGTCCACAGGTAAGTGAAGACATTTGACAATGGAGAGTGGAAGAGCATATGCTGATTTTGTGAAGGGCCAAATAAGTGAATTCCATAAGGCTGGATATTCCATGAGGGAAATATCTAGAAGATTGACTCGCTCCCACACAGTTATAGGCAAGTACCTTGCATTAAAAGACAATTACCGTAAAAAGAAATCGTCATAAGTTATTACTGGCATGATATTCGGAAGTCTAATGTGATTTTCTCTAAAAGGCAACAAGGAGGATCTCTTGTAGCATGGGCAGGTCTCATCTCAGGTAATAATTCAAATTTAACCCTCCCAAGCGATCGAATGAGGCCACAGACTATCAAGCAGTACTGGAAGTCCATTTCCTGCCATTTGCAGAAAAATTGGGAGGCCCTTCTTTCATGTACCAATAGGATAATGCCCCCCCATCAATGTTGCTAAACCTATGTGGGAATGGTTTTTGAAGAATTAAATTTGTGTAATGGATTGGCCTGCGATTTCCCCAGATTTCAACCCTGTGGAGAATTTGTGAGACATACTTGCACGTCCTGCGTAAAAAATGGAAACCATTACAACTCAATTCATGAACAATCAATGGATGAGACTTGGGAAAAAATTGATGCCAGCACACTTCAAGCATTGGTGGCATCTATGCCCACAAGGGTATTTAAAGTCATTTCACAGCAGGGACGCTTTATTGGATATTAATCGTATGTTGTTTTTTTTGTTTTTTTTACATTATTTTGAATCATGGTATCAGCATTTTGACCAATTCGTTTTCATTTCTATAAATACAGAGTATTGCCACTGATAAAGCATTTATAATTTGATGTTCAAATTTTATCCACAACTCATAGTTTAATTATAGGAAGAGGTATTTTTTTTGGCAATGTATGCAAATGGCTTTAAAAAAACTTACATTAATACGTATACGGTGGAAAAAATGTGACTGGTGCTATCATTTTGACTCAGGATTTTATTGCCAAATTTCCTTTCATTAAAGATTTTGCTTATCCAAATGGCAACATGAATTGTTCTTAATTTGTGAGTAGAAGCGTAATACATACATGTTCTTTATATTGTTAACTTCATTTTGTTTCATCGGTAAATAAAATTAGCAAATATATAACTGTTGCTATCATTTTGACTAAGATCTTACATCCGAAGGCCATATTACCGAAGGCCGAATTAACGAGAATTTACTATAGAATAGTAATGCCCGATTATAAAAGACCATCTATTCGCTAAAACGACAGCATTGGCGACAAAAATGCCAAACAGTTTTGGTTGAATCTTTTTTCACTTATAACACCTCTACTCATGCCCCGCGGTGGCATGGTGATAATACGTGCGCCTACCGTTATACCGGTGGGTTCGACCTCCAATGTTGCCAATAATAAATAAATAAATAACATACCGACCACCTGCTCACTGTAGTTCCGAGGCTGGTTCCCTAAGTCGTAAGGTGATCGGATTCCTCGGAAAATGTTATACGTCTCGGAGCACAATAACCCTTTGTCTCCGCGCATCGTAAAAAGCACAGACATTTCTGCTGTCTGAATTTCTGTGTGTTGTCAGTTAGGTGTATATAAGTATAAGTTGTAGTAACTATAAGTTGTAGTAACTATAAGTTGTAGTAACTATAAGTTGTAGTAACTATAAGTTGTAGTAACTATAAGTTGTAGTAACTATAAGTTGTAGTAAGTATAAGTTGTAGTTTTAATAATATCATAAAAGACGATGTAAATATACACTTGCTTCCATTGAAAAGTTTGCTCTTAAACCTCTTACACCCCAAAAGAAGCCTGACTCATGCTCCATCCGGAGGAAAAAACGACGATTTAACGTTACCTCCAAACTACGACACTTTTTTATACGGCCAAGCTTACGGGCAGTTAAATCCAGTACAGTGGGCCCGATGTTCATAAATATAAGGGCGCAAACTACATTATCTTACGCTAAGCTCATCAATTGCAATATTAATTGTTTAAATCCAGTTAATTTCAAAAATATCATACTGTATTTATAATGGCAATTAAAGATTTTCATATTTAGAATTTTATATATATCTCTCTGTTTCTCTCCCCCTCCCCTCGTTTTCTTGGCCATTGCATCTATAAGCTTGCCACTTTCCGAGATACAATCTATAGTAATGTCACTTTCTCGGTTGAAATTCCGAAAAGATGGTAAAACGAATATTAATGGTGTTTAAACCCATCTGAAGTGATCTGGTTTTTAACAGAGCTTATCGCGACTTGGTTGTCTTGACTGATGTTTTATTTTCTGTAATTTCGTTAAATTCAGATGCGAGGGAATAAATAAATCCTAATTTAATTAACCATAGTTTTTATCATAAAAGTGATACCCCTTCTGCTAGTTTCCGACTGCGCAACACACTTCCATAACGGGATTTTACAAAGGGGCCCTGGTAAGCTGTAAGCAACGAAAAAAAACTATTTAATATTTTTTGGTATCAGTATCTTCAATGGCAATTTAGTATGGCATTGCTGTTGTATTCTGTATTTAATCTAAGCCTTGAACCGTGAATGCAAAAATAAATAAATAAATAAGCACGCTGCATACGTAACATAAATATGTTAGTAGCTGTCAGGGCCGACAAGGGGGGGCAGCAGGGGCTGCAGCCCGTGGGCCCACCTCGGCCCTGGCCCCAAAATATTTTTGATACGATATTCTTGCTTTCTTATTTAAAAACGAAAACAATATATCCCCCTCCACGAGAATTTTCCAACTATGGTCTTACGTGTCGTTACATATATGACCTCGTAAAATAATTACGTAATAAGCAAGTACAAAAAAAGGGTTCTTATTTCATACTTTTTGTTAATTGGGGGTTTTAACTCCCTCCCCAAAAAGAAAAAATATCTACGCCACTGTCCAGGGAAGGGATCATTGGGCCCGTCGAAGTGGGTCTGGGGTTCTTCGTTGGCTCTCGGCGCCCCTGGTAGCTGTGCGACGTCGTAGGCTTTAATTTGATATGACGGAACTCTGATTTAACTTCCGCTTGTACGGAACCCTTGTCATTTTGCTCTACCAATTTGCCTTCCGGGGTTTCCTTCCCCAAGCGACAAGGGTTTGGATCCCCTCAAAAAATGTAAACCCTGACGCACTGTGCCCTTGCGCCAGAAACTACAAGAAAACAAAATATAAACATTAGCGTAAACACACGAATCTAAATAATAGCAATGGCGTAAAGCAAACGGGGACTTGAGCCCTTTCCACCAAATATAAAGGCCCCGTTTCCTCTTCAACGTCGATTAAATGGCATTTTTTTTTAAAAATCACTTGAGCCTTATAATTTTTTGAATTGTTAGATCTCTGAGTAATAGCATAAACGTTGAATACAAACGTTAAATATTTGCTCAGTAACATTGCATTCAGCTTCATGTAGTAAGATTTTTTTTTTTTTCGCGCTTTTTTTTTTTTTTACATTAAAGCTTTGACGTTATCATGAAGAATGCTTACATAGGCGTATATAGAAAGTTCATAAGCGGGTTATAAGCTTACAATGGGGGATGTCGGAGCTATAGATCTATATATTTATATGTATATATACAAAATTTCCACGTAATGAGAGTTATAACCCTTATCAATCCCCCCTGTATACTCCAGTGAGTGACTCTGAGTACATTGGAGATGTAGCTTTACCGTTTGGTCTTAGGTCATGTAAAGTTCATCTTAAATGAAAGTATGAACGACCTTACAAGTAAAAATCTTACTCGATTAAGAAACATACAAGATCCTTTGTTCTTTCGTTTAAAAATACATTTGTATTAAAAAGTACATGTTGAAATCTGATTACATGAAGATAAACTTAAGAGTAAGGCAATGTTTGTTAAAAAAAATTAAAAATTATTTAATTAATTTTATTTTATTAATTACATTAATTGAGATACGCACCACGATTCGGCTTTATATTCTCTTCCATTTCTAACCTCAAAACTTAAAATAATTTAATATAGATCTTCTCTTACATTTCTATAATTTTTATACTGCTCAAGCTATGTATCACGAAATATTGTATATCGGGTTGAATAAAAATTTATTATTATTATTATTATTATTATTATTATTATTTAAACTTCTGATTTAATCCTCTCTGATTTAATTTTATGACTTACTTTTATGATTTAATTTTATGATTTAATTTGTAATTTAGTAAAACCAATCATTTTCACTAATTTTTTGGTTTAGGTTTAGAAAACCACTTCAATTTGAGAGTTTTCTCACACCTTTGAACTTGAGCGGTTACTAATACTGGAAAGCTATATGATTGGTAAAGACCCTAGAGTTTCTTGCGGACCCTCACCCCCCATCTGAAGTTGAGTTCAGTTTGAAAAAAGTAGTGTATTAAACAATTCGTTACATCTTGCAGTTCAATAGAAACAAGAGTGACTTTCTTCGTTAAAGGCCTGTGTTTTCCAAAAAAGTAGAGTCCAAGAGAACATCAGTCCTAGAATAAAAAAAAAAAATCCCCAGTAACGTTGTGTAGCAACTCTCTCTCTCCGAGTTTTTACTCAGAACGGCGACGATTTAGTCGCCTAGAGTCAAAGTTATGACTTCGTTTATGGGTTTCAGAAATTTTTTCGAAGATTCCGAGCGGAACTTGAATTTTGGGAAGAACGACAGAGAAAGCAGTTGAGGCTCTGACGTTCAGAGTTTTTTATGACACAAAAGCAAATGTAAGAGTTCGCTGGGCGTTTGCTTTTTTCTCTGTTCCTTCAGAAGTTTCAGAAACGTAATTTCCAAGAAGAGCGAACATGCTCCCCCTCCTCCCTGTCTTTTCCTTTCTTCGGATGGTACTCACCAAGAGCAGAGAGAGAGAGAGAGCATGGAGTCCCACGTTTTGGCCGTATCTTACCAAAGATAAAAAAAAAATTATAGGTTTAACGACATTATTTCATTAAGGTTAAACATGGGTCAGTGTCATCGCTTCCACTTCTATCAGCATGTAAACGAAAACACGATTTCTCTCCTCTCCTAGTTCAATAATCAAATGCGAAAAACATGTGATTTGCGCTTCCTCCCCCCCCGCTTTCTATCTGGGGCAGGAAAAGACTGCCCCAAATAGAAAGCGGGGCAGTCTGGGGCAGGAAAATACTAGTTTGTATTTGGCAGCACGAAAGCAGCTAAAGCAATGCTAAGCCATTATCCCCATTTTACCGAGAAAAACGCCACTGTGGGGTTAAAAATGCACGTGATCTGCGCGTCTTTTTATAAATTTATCAGTAGAACAATGGTTTACAAACGTTTATCCCGAGCGAAACATTTGTCTTACCCCATGCCTAGTTATGAAACATAAAACATTTAACAATAAACATTTAAGAATAAACAGTTCACAATAAACATTTACGAATAAACAGTTCACAATAAACATTTACGAATAAACAGTTCACAATAAACATTTACGAATAAACAGTTCACAATAAACATTTACGAATAAACATTTCACAACAAACATGTAACAATAAACATTTAACAATAAACATTTAACAATAGCCATTTAATAATAGACATTTAACAATAAGCATTTAACGAACAACATTTGTTTGTTTGGATTTTTATGGCGCAAGAGCATCTGGGCTATACTGCGCCAAACATGGTAAAAGCCAGTTCTCCGTAAAAATTTAAAAACGTGTGTATGGTCAGCATGGTACGAGTAAGATTTAACAATAAATATTTAACAATAAATACTTAAGAAAACTCTAAAGCGCTATTATTTATCATTTATTACCTTGGACATAAACATAACTATAGGCAATATATACAAGGTGATTCAGTAGCGAAGCGACAAATTTTAAGGGGTGATAGTATTCATTAAGACGAACGATCATTATCATAGAACCTAAGGTTCCAAACATCACTTCGAAAACCGTCCAGCATGCACAAATAGTGACAACCAGTGCATGAGAAGCGCAAAATGCGATGTCCTAATCATCTATGCACTTGAGCAGCTGACCTGGCGCTTTTCATGCACTGGTTGTAAATATTTGTGCATGCTGGACGGTTTTAGAACTATAGCTGTGAGTGGTTTGCGACCCTAGGTTCTATGACAAACCCTATTGATCTTAATGAGAACTATGGCCCCTTAGAGTTTGTCGCATGGATATTGGATAACCCCGTACACCAGTATAAAAGATAAACAATACTTTTCTATTACTGAATATTGGTTACGAATAGATAGCTCTATTAATAGTTGTCTCTAGTTTAAATAGTTTAAGTAGTCGTTATGGAGTGAAAATTACAGAATTTACTCAATTTCTTGGAATCGTCGGAACGATTCAATCACAATTTTCTTGTAGGACCTTGGAATTCCATGGAAGATACTTCGTAAAACACTACAGCACAGAACAAAGGGAGATTTAGCGTCCACTTTGCTAAAAGATATTTAGCGTCCACTATAGGTATATAATGGGAAGCCTCAATATGCGCTCTTTTAAGGAACAGTGTGTTTCTAAGTAATAGAGTGAATGAAAATTCACGGTTTTTCATTAAATGGACTCGAGTTCGAATCAGGGCATACTTGGATGTTTGCATAGATATAGAAATTGGTACATCACGTGAACTACTCTCGAACAACGCTATGGGTTAATCTCAGCTCATAAAACCAAAACAATCTCAATCAGAACAATGATTTATTCATCACGTCATGCAGGTTCTGGCTACATCTCCGTGGACAAATGCCCAGGGGCAAATACCCCCTTTACCCCTTCTGCAATCTCACGCCGGCCCTGCGCTAATAAATATCAACTAGCTTGCGTGTTTAGGAACCTTCAACATTTGTCACTCAACAAAGCGGAAATCCAGGATTAAGTGAGGAGATGCTTTTGTTTGAAAATCCATCCTCAACAAATATCGATTTCATTATTAGTCAGCATAGAAAAAGTGGAGCGTTTACGGGGCATTTAACTTTACTTGCTGAATTGTTTGCTAATATTTACACTCACAAACGTTAGAGCCCCACCTCCTCCAGGACTTGCTCCCGGACGGTCATTTTTCAGGCAGCTAATGGGGCATAGCTGGAAAACGCTGCTCCGTTTGTAAGAAACGCTCGCTCCAAATAATTTGGTAAATGTTTGTCATTAAAGCTATTTAAGTTGTATTATAGTAATCACGTCGGAAACGGTTCTAAAGTTGGCTAACACGAACAAATTTTTACTGACTGATTATCGACAGTTTGTTATTTCTTTATTGATCCCCGAGCGACCCGCATACTACTTGGTGACGCGTAGTGTAGCACTGTTAGATGAAGTACATCGCTCACGTTGTTGTTATTGTGTAAACGAAACGGTGAGAAAATGATCATCTGTTAGTGACCTAACAATTAATTTTACTGACATTAAATAAATGCCGTTAGATTGAAATGAAATATATATATAAATGACGTAATGTCAGTACGATACCTGGGCTATCACATTCTCTCCTTCCCCTATGCTATTTTAAAAAAAAATCAAAGTTTATTTCCATATATAAAAACTAAAAGTAGCTTTTAATATATAGACTATTATTACTTACTAATTATTCTTATTTAATTATATATAATAATTAAAATATAAAATATATATAACTAAAATATAAAATATATATAACTAAAAATAAAATATATAACTAAAATATAAAATATATATAACTAAAATATAAAATATATATAACTAAAATATAAAATATATATAACTAAAATATAAAATATATATAATTAAAATATATAATTTGCAGTATTTGATAGAAAAGTTAATAATAGTTCTGCTAATTTGTACACCTCACTAAACACAAAATATTCAATTTATTCAGCTTCATGCTTCATGCGCTTTTTTTTAAAATGAGAATGAATGCTTTGAAAACCCGAACCAAAATTAAACAAGCCCGAATGTAAACAAATTCAAATCGTTACCCGAATTACATCCACAAAAGCTGCCATTTCAAAGAGTATTAAGTGCAAAAGTGATACGTCTTCGACAGCAGAAGTCATCACTTATACAAATCACAAAACCAGCCTTGCTGTGCATTCAAACTTACCAAAAGTATTTAGAATCAAAGGTAGTGGTATATTATTTCCAAGAAGAATATTTTTGAGCCCGTTAATTTAACCAATAAAATTATTATACTTTTTACATATACTATTAATACTGAGAATTTGTGAAATAACGATGTTTCTGTGAACTTTTATACATATACAAAATTGACAGAAACACAACTTTGAAATTGAAATCAGATCTTTTGTCATGGAGTCCAGTATCATAAACACCATCAGTACCATGTCTAATTTTCAAGTCTAAAAAGGAAATATTGTTTCCCGTGTCCAGTCTTTTTTAACTTAAGGCTGTTAGGGTAAAACTTTTTATGTAAGACACAAAATTCAGCACAATTAATAACTATGATCGCATTAATGTATCTAAAAGATTTTATACACAAGTGTTCATTCTTCTTTTCAAGAAAGTACAGGAACAAATCAGCTATGTGTGTGTGTGTGTGTGTGTATTCGTCAAAGGAATATAATTATATCAAAAGAGATTAGTGTAAAGTTTTTTAAACATATCACCGTTTCTTATCTGAGAACGTACTTAAATTTTAAATTGCCAAAAGAGTAAATATTAGCACAATGGTTCATTTAAGGAGAATTATAAGGTATCGTTTAGACAATATTGTTTGGAAAAAGAATAATGCAGCTAATTGTATTTCAAATCCATAGAACGAATTATTCTTAAAAAAAGCCTATAAATGGCATTAATTTGAGTCAGTTTGATTATTTAACTAATCAAAGAACATTATTACCTAATAAAAACAAAATTTTTGTGTTAATTGATGGATGAAGTGGGGAGTTATGGGAGGTGGGGGGTACTGATACGTAAAATATCTATTCAAGGGATAGGGGAGTGAAAGAAGTTCGGGACCGATACCTCACTGGATGAATTAAAGGTCCGCGCGCACAATTGTATTGTTTTTGGGTTTTTTTCACAAAAAGAAGTCCGATGGAACTGTTAGAAATCATGGGAGGGGACGTCACAAACGACCTATTCCATTACAGCAGAGAAGGACTCCAATTTCAGAACTTGATTTTGGCGCCGACGAATATTCAGCAAAAACACTTTCTAAAATTGGAGATGAATTAACCCGTTTGTGACGTCACCTCCCGTTATTTCTAACTGTTCCATCGGACTTCTTTTCGCGAACGAACAGTACAGCTATTGACTTGACGTATACACGTCAGGAGTTTAAGCTGGCTCGAAACATGCTGTCGCAAAAATGCTAAAATGGGAAAAAAGTTGTAGCAAAATGCTAAAAAATATTAGTTGCTTTCGTTGCTCGAAAAATCGTATCAATGAAATTATTTATATCAACGATGCTTAACAGGTGCTGTTAAGAATTTTGAAGAGGAAACAAAAAGAAACAAGAAAAGATCGCTGAAGTGCAAAACGGATATTCTGGAATCGAGGAATCCTGTTTTCAGAGAATAAACTGTGGTTAAAAATGCCTGTCGCATTTTCGCGATGGGCAAAAATTTTTTCTTCGCATTTTCGAGCAACTCGTCGCATTTTGCGAAAAATGCGACTGCAGCTTAAACCCTGCTACGCGTATGCTCATGTCTAGTACAGATTCATAAATAAGCTTATTGGGCAGGTACTCAGAGATCTAAATTTGTTTTGAGGCGCTGAATTCTAAAAGGTGGCAGACGTTTTTTTTTTAAAAAGTATTGCAATCCATCTATCATAGATCCATCTATCATATCACTCCATCTATGATAGACCTCCATCGAATCCTCCTCTCAAGAAAATCACCTTATTTTTGTCTTAATTGGAATTTCTGAGAAATTCTGTGAAACAACTAACACAGCATCAATCGAAAAACGAATCGTTCTCTTAAAGAAATTTGTTGTGTACGACGCATAACAATATTGAAGTGATTCAAAAATCGTTTAGTCAAACATGTTTTCGACCATTCAGGACGATAGTTGTCTTCAGATGTACCAAATGACCATCGTTTTGAATGTTCGAAAACGCGTTTATGTTTAATTAAAAGATTTTTGAACCATTTCAACGCTGTTATGTGTCTTATCTGTGCTTGGTAGTCTAGTATTCGATTATATTTTTTGTATTTATGAAACCATCAATAAGCTTAAATATGATTTCGCACAAATTTCAAAACGTATCGGAGAGTTATAATAATATATAAATATTTTTCTTTTAAGTAAAAGCTTTGAAAAGTTTCGATTTTTCGGATAATTACACTACGTTCGGTCCTCGCATGGTCAGCCATCTACCTTTTGAGCAGGAAGCATACTAAGAAAATTCGTCGCCAAAGTCAACTCTGAATTCTCCGTGAGGGACAGACTAAGTTCCCATTAATAGAAGGCCTTAAGAACTTACCTAATGCCTCGAGTTTACTTCGTGTCGGCAATCCGTATATGTTTCAAAGGTTAACAGTTCTATTCCCGATTGGCAAATACTGGTCGTAATTCGGTGGCTGTGTTAAATTCCTCCTTAAATAAAATAAATCTGGTGGTAAATGCAGTAAAATCTCGGTGATGCGGCCATGAGCCGCCGATTTTTATCAGTCCGCATTAAGCGGAGGGCAAATTTCAGCAACTAAAACTTCAGACTATTCGGCAAAAATTTATACAGCAACGCAGTGCACAACGTAAATTAATATTACTAAAACAATATAGCGTATTACGAAGGAATATTCTAGAAGAATTTATAAGAAATAAAAATTAGTAATTATATACAATGGAAATTTATTTATTTTTACTTAAAGCAGTGTAAAAATCCAAAAGGATTTGAGAGATTGCTCTTGAAAAACAGCTGACCCCATCTGGGGAAAAATCACGCTGTCTTTGATACCTCCTAACTTTTTGCTGAAAAGGGCATTTTTTTTTCACAAAAGACTTAAGTCCTCACTATCCGATGAGCTGTGTGCATTAAGTGAGCTCTTTCACATTAAACTTATATATGCCTCAGCCAGAAGGGGAAAATAATTTGTCTGCACTAAAGAGGGGTCCGTTTTAAGCGAAGCAAAAACGAAATTTCACTTATCATTTTATCAATTTTTTATCTTAAAATAATGCACATGAGCCAATCACTCATAACTACGTCTCGACCTCCCCGACTTCGAAATTTTCTGTTTCATTCAAAAGGGAAGTTCAAGACGAAGACGTCTGATAATCTCTGTACCCAGGGGGTTTCATGTCCTAAGTCCATGTCTTACTGATGCTCTATTTGAAGCTGATATTGTTGAGTTAATTGAATTAGGGGCGACAAGAGCCGACGCGAGCCCCCTCCACCCCCAGACTCACTTTGACCGGCCCCAATGACCCATTCCCTGGGCAGTGGCATAGATATCTTCCCCACTCCAACAACGTAAGTTCTTGCTAGTGCAGGACCCTAGATTTTATCCAGCCCCATGCCCCCTTGTCGGCTCTGAATTTAATAACAATCCTCGCATCTCAATCTGCAATATTCTTTACTTCTAGTATGTAATCTTCAATATTTTAATTAATATTTAAAAAAAAAGAAATGGAAAAACGTTGAAGATAACAAGTCATGCAATAAGGCTATGTAAACAAAATACAATATTGTATATAAAACAAGATTTAAACTTTGTATATATATATATTATAATATAGTGCATATTTTTATTCTCGTGTATTATTTTAAGTCGATAAAACTGCTTTTGCTTTTATATTTAAATGACTTTAGTATACATTATCAAACATGATTGAGAAGATAACAAATTAACACAGTTGAATAGTACATTTCATTTAGAGGTAGAAATCTCTGACGCCTACATTTGGGCTCAAGCTAGAGCTCTTAAATTATAGGAGAAAGATAGACATTTCCTCAGCCTACAGTCGAATTATGGTCCATCCGTCAAACACGATATTTAATTTGTTATATATATTTGTAATTTGTTATATATATTTGTAATTTGTTATATATATTTGTAATTTGTTATATATATTTG
>QLNU02014802.1:108742603-108797496 GCA_006491805.2 Dysdera silvatica | reverse complement strand
GGGCTTTGCATATCTGAAAATTTCTCTTGGAATCGGAGCTTTGTGTTAGCACCACGCCTAGCCTCGTAAGATTGTGCTAAAGCTGCTACCTGGTCGGACTTTACCGGGCTCTCACTTTCCTTAAGATTTATGTATTGCAGACACTGAGGGCTGAGGCACGATTTTAGCTGGTCGCTTACCATTAGATCACGCAATTCATCTAATATAGAGACCTGTTGGATCGCTCATAATATCGTAATAATGATTGTAAATGGCTTAGAAATTCGCCGTAGGCTTCACGGGGTTGTTTAGTAAGGGTTTTGAATTTGTTTAAATATTCTGCGGGGGATAAATTAGCGCATTGAAGTAACTTTGCCTTTATTTTCCCATAGTTCTGTAGATCCTCAGAGGAAAGTTGTGTTATAACGTCGGGACCCCATGGACCCAAGAGTGGTAAGACCAATGCTCCCTTTTCATCATCATTTATAGCGAAAGACGTGAATAATTTTTCAATGCTGATTAAATACAAGGGCAACTGATCAGCAGTTTCTGGTATTTTTATTGCTGCTTTCCTAAACAATTCTGCCTTTTTCTCCGAAGGGTTGTTTCCCACATCAACAGTTGGGGTTCTCGTTCCCTGACTCTCTAATTGTTTCATTCTAAATTCGTGTTCTAATTCTATCTTTTTATTTTCCATTTGTAGTTTTAACCTTTGGATTTCCAGTTCGGCCAACCTGACCTCTTTCTCCGGCTTATCCCTTGTGTCATTACCTCCGGCGGGTGTGGATCGGCCCGAGTTTGGTTCCGGTGGTGGCGATAAATAATCATCATCAGACGATCCCAGTGCTTCGTTCCTTACAACGTTTTCTATAGTACGTTCTATATTTCGCAATGAGTGAGGGGGACGAGTAGACCTTTTATTCCTTAGTCGTGAGGGGACGACAGACTTGATTCCTCTTTTCGGCGCCATTCTCCAAATGTATCTTTATGGGGGCCTCTATCGATGTGGTTTACTATTTTTATACATATATATAGCAATGTTTATTTTTAAATGATATTTAATATTTCAGTAATATTTTATATCTTAAGCTAATATTTACTATATATTATCGAGTTTGAATTAGGTACACAGACAATTATACCTTTATAACACACATATACATACACCACCTCTTCTTTTCCTGAATATATATATGATCACAATAAATTTCCATGAAATTATTATTACCATAAACAGATACTTAATTAGCATTTAATATCCCGTAGCCATGAAGCTTAAACCTATATAATATACTTATTAGAATTGGAGCTTTCGTTGTAAGTTTGAACTCTTCTTTTTCTTTAATATACACTCACTTACCGTTTATTGACTCCAGGTTTTTCTCTTTTTTTTCCCCCTTGCGGCACACGAATTATTTTCGATTTATTTATTTATTTTATTTCCACACGAATTATCGCGCGCGGTTTTTTATTATGTTTTTCGCTACCGTACACGCACATAGATTACTGGAGATATCTTGATAGCTTCCACTTTTTTTCTTCTTTAACGGAAGCGCGATATCACTAACACAACGCGGCACGTTTCTTCTTTGCGGCACATCCACTATTACGTAACCCGTTGACTCGGCGGTGTTGTAGGAATAGGATGAGGCAACGGTTGGCTTTTGTTTCTCGGTCGTGTTGTGGCTCCTTCTTTTAGGCTGGCACTGTACTTTTCTCCTTTTGTAACTTCTTCGAGGTTTGATGCGGGTCGAATCTCACTTTCTGTCACCAAAAATGATGTACGGCGGCAAGGCTCTGTGGGCTTTCTTGGCTGTTATATTAGGCAGTTCAAGACTTCGAATAGCGGCTTGCCAGTATGTCGTTAATGGAAATTATTCGTATAGAAATAATTACTTCTCATTTTATTTAATATAAGGTGTGTCCCACCGAAATAAAGCCACCGTGATTGTGTGCCATGACTGGCAACGAAACAAACCAATAAGAACGTAGCAAATATATTAAGAAAGTCTATATACAAATACATATTTACAAGGAGTAACTCACTCCCTGCCCCACCTGGGCAGGAAAAAAAATGAACGTGTAAAAAAAGAGGGGAAAAAGTGTCCCGCCGAAATAAAGCCACTACTGTTAATAGCCAATATATCCGCCATGATTATATATGACTTGGAAAACACGATGTGGCATACCATTTACCAATCCCTGGAGGACAATGGCATCAATATTATCCCAGACTTCAATGATGGCAGCCTTCAATTCTGCCACAGACTGAAACTGTCTGCCATTGGCATATACAGCCCTACTGAGGTTACCCCCACACATTTTCTTGGGAAATAAGATCAAGGGAAAGGGCGAGTCATTCCATGACATGTACCCCATTATGCAAAAAACATTCACAAGAGGGTTTTGCAACGTGAATGGGGGCGTTGTCCTGCTGGAAAATCCAACTTGGGCCACCAATTCTCTCTGCAAATGGCAGTAACTGGATTTCTAGCATTTCTTGGTAATCGGTAGCCTTTATGCGGCCTAAGGGGAAAGCCAGGTTAAGTTTACCACCATAGCCGAAGCCTCCCCACACCATTAATGAGCCTCCACCTTATTATCTTTTGGAGAAGATTTCCTCTTCTTCCCTCATGTCACGCCAACAGAGTGCAAGGCCGTCTGGGCCATACAAATTAAGTTTTTTCTCATCTGAGAATATAACACGATGCCACTGGTCTTTCCAGGTTTGATGATATTTGGCCCAATCTACTATCCTTTGCTTGTGGATAGCTTTCAACATGGGCTGCTGTTTCCTTTTTTATATTGGAAGTTTTTTGTATATTTTACAATCCGTGACAGAGTTGATTTTGTCACAGGGATGTTATCCTCTTTGGCCAATTGTCTGAGAGAAATACCACCTTGTGAAAAACGATGCACAATATCTCTTTCCTGCCTGGAAGTCATTTTTCTGCCTGTACACCTCCTTTTTTTATACCTGTACGCATTGCCCTGATTCACAAAATTGTCTATTACGGTTTTAGATCGTTTGATTTGCTTAGATATTTGTCTATATGAAAGACTTTGTTCCTTAAAAGCTGTTAGCTGGCCTTTCTCGAACTCTGATAGCTGGGTTCGTTTTCCCATTGCAATACTGCAGGAGAAATAGAAAATACAACCTTCTGAAGTCAACATTCGACTGGGATAGAACAGGTAAGTTATTTGACAACTTCCTGACGTCATAAACCTGTTTACCTGTAGCAGCTCGAATATTGAGAGTTACCTAAAACACTAATAGGGATGGTGGCTTTATTTCGGCGGGACACTTTTTCTGCTCTCTTTTTTACACATTCATTTTTTTTTCCTGCCCAAGTGGGGCAGGGAGTGAGTTACTCCTTGCAAATATGTATTTGTATACAGACTTTCTTAATATATTTGTTTTGTTCTTATTGGTTTGTTTCGTGTCCAGTTACGGCATATAATCACGGTGGCTTTATTTCGGTGGGACACACCTTACAATAACCAAAAACGATAATTTACAATGTAATTAATAAAATAAGTTTAAATTTAAACTACAAAAACATCGTAATTATTTTACTATTTTTATAATAAGCGACTTTTTAAAAAACTTGAAGTTTATAGTGCAAAGTCGAGCCATCTTGGTTTCTTTGAAAATTTGTCAATCACTTTATTTACATCAATATGAATGTCTCTATGGATGTGTATTAAAAGTCTCTTCTGTCATCCGCGTTCGAAGCCAAGTTTAACGGCGCTTCAAGGATAAAAAACTACGTTCTGCTGAAGCAAAACTTACTGAAAACGACCACTGTTAAAAATTTCCGCATTAGTTGTTACCAAAACATGGTGAAAATGCAGGCATTTTACCAAAATTTGGTTCACTTGAAAATTCAAAAGTACCACTTATTGGTGAAAGTATGGTATTTTTTAAATAACGATTAAACGCCGAACCAGATTTTCGTTCAACCTCCTAGCCAATCACTTGAGGCGAGAGAAGTCACGTGTGGCAAACAGCTTTATCCGTTGCGATTCTTTACTGATATTCACCAGGTTTTTTGTTTTTTTTTCGCGTGCCAAGATCTCTTTAATGATCCGGCAAGCTACGATGATTCCAATTCATTAGTTTATGGTGTGTATATCCTTTATTTTTGATAAATTACAATGATTTATATAATAATTTCTGTATATATGAAGTTGATGTTTTTTATCATTAACAGCTAAAATGCTTATGTTTGGCCTAATAAAAATTCGTTATGATTTCGCTTGGTTGCTACCTTTCTGTAATTAATAAAAATTATGTGTACTCTCTGTATATGAAATGGGGTAGATGTGGCTTCAATAGCAGCCGAGATAAATAATGGGGGGCTCCAACACTCCTCGATACGTCTCTGACAGGTTGCATGTTAAAGGCAGATTTTCATTTTGCTATACAGTGTCCGGGAAATTTTGGCCACATTTGGTTCAACCTAGAACAATATATTTGGTTCAAGCTGGAACCATGAATTTGGTTCAATGTTGCCTTATTCGTTATTGAAAGTATATCCATATTTTGGTTCAACCTCCGGCCAAGTATTGGTAACATAGCTGGAGCAAAAATGTGGTGAAACGTAGTTCTTAACAATGGATGAAGCTGGAAAATCACCACATTTTGGTTCAACCCTGAACTATTATTTTTAACAGTGTAGTTTTCAGGGCGAGAGAAGCTTGTAGATTCGTGGAAAAACGTCTGGATTGCATTTCTCCAAGACTTGGAGACTTTGGACGCCAGTGTAAGACTTTAGTTTATTACAGTCATAACAAACAACACATAAAATATTCTTCATCGTCTTTATTTCTTTTTTCTTTTAACCATGACGGGGGGGCAGGAGGAGCTAATCGTCCCTTCCGCCCCTCGCTGGATCCGCCCTTGAGAGCATTACAGTAAACTTTCATCTTTTAAAAATAAATTTGCAAGTTAATGGCTCGAAGCTGAGTTAATAGAATTTTGGCTGATAGATCGAAGAAAACAAATACAGTGTGTGTATAATGAATGCAGATGAGATGGATGAACACATGCAGAAAATGAAACACTTGCAGAACTGCAAACGACATCAAATCCAAAGCGTTTCGCAACTCAAAGGTATTTAAACGTTGTCGGCATCAGTTGCACACTACCCATATCGTACAATAATAAACTGCTACAAATATGTCAATTTCCAATTATGTACTGGGCGTTCTGGAGTGCTCAGAAACATAGTACTCGTACGTTCAGCCATTCTGTTAATTAAATGGAGGAATTATAAAATACATTATTTTCCCTTTCAGAAAGGGTGAAAGGGAAAAATCAAAAATGGGGAAAACTGGAAAAGTAACTTTTGAAAAATTGCCATCAAAAGTCGTTAGCAAAGTAAGTAAGGCCTTCATGCCATTAGCTGGGTCTATTAGTAACGGGTTACTAATAGATTTCTGGTATTTACACGCGAGTAAAATCCAGAGGCATTTTCGGGACTTCAGTTTTTGTTTCCATGCTGCGGTATTTTAATTGCATGCTATATTACAGTACTTTGTTAAGAGAAGGGCAATTCCAACATTTGAAGTCAATTTGCCAGGAAGGCCCTTCTTTCTCAGCAAACGTCCTAAAAGAAATTAAGAATGCCATCCGCAAATCTAATGCTGAAAATTACTAACAAGACAAACGCATTTTCGCAAATACGTAGCGAGAAAAAATAATTAATATTACGGAAAGATACAAATAATTAATTATAATAATAATATTAAAATAGTGAGTAAAATATTGCAAAAACAAACCATTGCATTGAAAGCGAAAATGCTAATATTCCAAGAAAACAAAACTGGTGTGCTTATAATAAGAAACAGCTTATTTATAATTATATTTATTATATTATATATTTTATTTATAATAAGCTTAATTATAATAAGAAAACAGCAAAACGGAAATACTACGAGAATAACACATACAAAACTGCATATAAATATATACTTAATTATAAAATCACATAGCATTATTTAACTTACAATTTAGCTAATTGAATTTAATTAAAGTTTTTGTTCTTCTTAAGTACGTTAAATTTGATTTTGTATTATATATAATTAATTAGACTTATATGACACAATTTTAAATTACTATTTAACTTTTAAAAAATTGAAAGAATTTTTTAAGGAAGATAATCAATATTATCCAATTATTTAAAATCCTCACATACATAATTAACTATTGCTCCCTTTATTTTTACACTGAACTTCTTACTTTTACTATGAGAATTTTAAAACTTTCATAGTAAAAGTCACCATAAAGAATTGAAAAATTACAGTCATTTTAAACGTATAGCTATTCTGTGTCCCCCATATCATAATGCAACTGACAAGGAGATGAAAAAGAAAGAGGGAGGCTACGGCTTGAAACCTTGATCGAAAATTCTTGGCAGATAAGATAACGCTCTTGTGTGTAATTGTATTAGATCTTGAAGACGATAGACAAGATAAGGATGTTAAATCTTCGTCCAGTTTGATGGGGTTGCCTGTCATAGGGCACAGTATAAACACCTTCAAGTGTTAACCTTTGTTAGTAAATTAAATTTTTATCTGTAATCTATCAGACTTGTGTTAAACGATGGAGACTTTTTCCAAGTATCCTCTCAGTATACGTTCATCTTTTTCTCTGGGTTGTTCTCGTCATCACAGTCTTTTAGTCTTTTATGTTATCCATTCATCTCTTTTCCCCAAGGCTTTTCTTTGAAACTCTTTCAATCAGAAATTAGAGTCAAAGGGCAACATTATTAGAACTCTCTTTCTCTCTCTTTCTCTCTAAGAAGAAAGAGACTAAACATTCTGATTCCGAATGTTAGTGTGTGCAGAACCAACAAGGCCAGTAACGTGTCTATTACCACATGTACTCCAGTCCAAATTGGCCACTCTATTTATAGAGTAAGTTTTGTCCATAAATCAAATGCAGAGGACCAAATTATAATGGCAAAATAACTCACCAACTTATACTTGGTAAGCATCAAGACGTAATCAAAATTATGTGAGTTTTTTACGGTAAACATAGGCATGCGCAGGAAGTGCATAAAGGGGGGTATACAAGCTTATAATGAGGGTTATATAGATCTTTCTCAATATATTCAAATGTACATATACAAAACTGTATCGCAATGAAGTCTATGACCTCATCTACCTACTACATCGGCCTACATCCATCCATGGGTGTCGACATGAGGGGTAGAGGGGACCCCAACCCCCCTTAGCCGTTCAAAAATTTTATTTGCCTAATTCTGCTATGCATTTACTTTCAAAAGTTTTACAGTCACGTTTTAAAATAAGGTAATTTTTGGCTCATTGTTAATTATCAAGCAGTATCACTTATTTTTGCAGCGTTTTGGTCTTTTGTAGATTCACTAAAATGTTTGACAGCCTTGAGCAAGGGGCAATAATTTTTTTTAGCCCCCCCCGAAGTACTCATATGGGCGCCAATTCATCCATCTACTCAGCATACATCAGTGAAAGTACCATGAAGCGTATTTATACATGTGCTCCAGTGCAAACTTTTATATAGCAAACCATACTCAACATACTCAGATAAGTCTCTTAACTAATATGCTAATATGACAATTTTTATTATTTGAACAAAAAAACTGATGAATTACTTAATAACTGATTACTTATTTAATAACTGATTACTTACTTGATAACTGGTACTGGAAACTGATGATTACTTGACAAAATTTGATGGCAAGCCAAAATTACCATGGATTACAATCAACGTTAATTAGAGAAGCGCACAATGACTTTAATGAAAAGAGAGTTTTTCTTTTAACTGAGTACCTCAGTAAACCATTACTGTAAGAAAGAAAATATTATTTTCTTTCACTACCCTTGTTGTATAACAGCAAAATGTCTACATTACCTTTAGCACACTGCACTTACTACATGGCTGAAAATGAAAAACCATATTTTTACATTGCATCATTGCTGCACTTTATACACCATCCATTTTCATTTCTTAGTAACCAGAAAAAGGATAAATTTATACAATATGTGGACCCCCACCCAAACCAGTTATGTTTGTTATATTATTGAACTTCTGCACCGGGCCCCAGGCATTTGCCCCCCCCTTTTCACTGGCCCCATCTATTGTTTTCAAAAACATCACTGCTTAAAGGTTACACTCTCGTATTCGACACAAGATGAAGACATGTAAAATAGAAAAGTATTGTTAAATACTAAGGATCCAATAGAATACAATATTGTTTTTTACAATTAAAATACAGATTGCTATAAATAGACAGGAGAGGAAATTAGCTTTTAAACCGAAAGAAATACTTCCATTAATCCTGAATAAATCTCTACACCTTAATCTCCGTACTGAATATGAACACACAAGTTATTTAAAAAACAATTCTTGTTGACATTGATCGGAGTGTGGCTTAATGAGTTTCATCATACAGCGGTACTTGTCAAATCATGGTTTAAGATATAAATGTTATTTCAGTTCTATTGGCATTTTCATCTATTACTATTTTCAGGGTACGAGAAATTCAGCGCCGTCGGTGACTAGATGTTTGCAGTTGGCGAGTAGGAACCCTTCTTTTCCTATTAGGTTCTTAGGTTTTGCTTTTGAGGCAGGCGAGTAGAGTTTGTCGCGCTTCGCTTAGCTTTGCCTACTTTGTAAAGAAAGTTCGAATTTCTTATTTCGCAATTCATACTTAAGAACAATATTAATTGTTCTTAAAATTCTTTTGAAATTTTTGAAATTTGCTTTGAAATCTTTTTATTTTTGAAAACATTTTTTTTTTCAAAATATTTCTAAATTTTGTTGAAATTTTTTTTCTTAAATCCTTTAAAACTATTTAATTTTTAAATTTTTAAAAATTTTCAAATTATTTTGAAATCTTTTAATATTTGTTCTGTTAACTTTTAACATTAACATTGGTTTTAAATTTTTTCAAAATTGGTTTTAAACTCTTTCAAAATTTTTTATTATTTATGTTCATTTTATTATTTTGATTTTATTATTATTAAATTTGTTTTTTATTTATATTTCATTTTATTGCTAAAAAAACATCGTTAAAAACTTCCTTCTAAATTGACAGCTCAGGGCTACATACGAGTATATAACCACCTGATATATTAATGTGTACTAACAGTTATCTGTACAGGTTATAAATAAATAAAATCACTCACTCCGTTGAAGTCCCTTTAATTTTAGAACGAATCTATTCAAAAGATAGTCAAACTTTTTGGGGTATTGTGCCAAAGCAGTGGCGTCGTTTAGGCAAATTACAGGGGACACTTTTTTTGCCAATGTTCACCCGAAGCAAATAACAACTTTAACCTTTTAATATATTAAAAATATTGCATATATTAATTAATTAATCAATTATTGCATATATTAATCAATTATTGCATATATTATTCAATTATTGCATATATTAATTAATTATTGCATACATTAATAAATTATTGCATACATTAATCAATTATTGCATATATTAATCAATTATTGCATATATTAATCAATTATTGCATATATTAATCAATTATTGCAGATATTAATTAATGCTATATTAATTAATTATTGAATATATTAACTAATAAAATCATTAAATCATCCGATCAAAAAAATGTTTTTAAAGAGATTACCCATTCATTTATTTTAAATTTCAGGGATTTCTGTAATAGAGTATATATAAGTTTTCTTAAGGACCTCCAGTTCAGACGTCCAGAATAGTTATTTACCAACTATCTAATTTTTAAATTTAAAATCTAGTTTTTAGACCAATTAAAAAAAATCTTTCAATTCTAAAGGGGGGGGGGGCAACTGACCCCTGCCCTCGCGAAACGACGTCCATGTGCCATACTGCAGAGCCATTTCGCTTGCCTATAGAACCAATCATCAACTTATGATTATTTATGCTAACATCCACTTACTAATACAAATTAAGTAAATCCTTTGATGTTTTCCTAATTTTTTTGGAAGGATTGCTTTCCTTGAAAATGGTTGGTTAGTTCGACATTATGGCGCAAGGACAGAAAGGATCGTTCAGTGCAAAACGAGGCATTTTCTTAAAACTGAGCTTATATATTTGACGTACGACTTAAAATAGTTTAACGACATACGAGGCAAAACACAGCTATTCTTTTACCATATGAAACAGAATAATAAAAAACTAAAACAGATATAAATAAAGCAGAGTAATAACAAATATGAAACAGAATAATAAAAAAGAAATAGTTTCCAGATCAAAGGTTTTGAAAACAGCGTATATCGATTTTTTTTTTTTTTTCTATACAGACGTTTTGGTAATATAAATTACTCGTAACACTGATATTACAACGAATGAACGTGATTAATAATGGGGAGAGTAAGAAGGGAGAGAGATGGGGGGGAGAGAGAGAAAGAGAGAGAGAGAAAAGTTTTAATGGAAATAGAATTAAGGATCCTTCAAGATTCAATATCAGCCAGTCTGAATGCTATTTATTTACTTTGTACGCCTGTTCCCTAAATATCTAACAAGATTCTTCATTGAAAGGTGCGAAAATTAAAATAAATTTTATCTGAAAACGAATAAAAATTTTTTATTAATTTTAACAATTTTACTCGGATTTTTTAATCCCTCCGCATGCCGCAAAAAATTCGCAAGCGAGCCTTATGTGCCATAGTTTACCGACTCCTGATCTATTCGATACAAATACGTCTCGAAAACTTCGAAGGCATTACATAAATTATATTTCCCTCACTATCTTGTAAAATAGTTCACAAATACCTGCTGCCATGTCATACATGACATTATTGTAAATGTGCAACTGCGTAAATTGACAAGAACATTTTTTTTTTCTTAGGTATCACGATGTGCAGAAAAAGGGAACATCCCACTAGAGAAGGTCCGTGACTGAAAATCGATCCTTTAAACACTTTAGAATTTTTTTTTTCAGTTACATGGTTGCTTTGGCCAAGTAGCCTTGCCCTTCGCACATTTTTGCACATAAAAAATAATCTTATAAACTTACGGGGGGGCCGTTCCTCAAAAAATGACAAAACTTGAAAAAATATTTTTTTTGTTTAAAAATTTTTTGACAACTATAATAAGACCAAAAGTGTGTTTCTAGGTCAAGAGAAACATCATTATGTCTTAACTTTTACTAATGATATATAAGAATAAAAATAAGACATTTTAATTTGAGTTCAATTTACTCGGAATTTCATTTTTGACCCACTTAAATGGTTTTCTATTTTCCGCAACGTAGTATATATTGACGTCGAAACTTACGGTGAACTCAAAAAAGTCAATTTCCATTCATGAACATATTTTCTTTCGAATCAGAGACATTTTTCAAACTGAGTTCAACACATGTGAAGCATTTCGCCGACCTGCCAAGTCGCTGGGTTATCGTGTTCATAATCAACGAATGCTCTAAACAGTTAATGGGTTAAACGCGGAATGAAAGGAACATATTCCTATCCGCACAAGATAGGAAAAGCGGTAATGTCCTACGACCTGCAGGTCACAGCATATGATGATATGCCTCCCCCGCTAATATCACGCTAAATGGATCCCTGAACGCCGCAACATTGGGAAGGTCCAGTAGGGAAGATACTATCTGATTTGCATGCTACAATAAATCTGGTCTCCATTTCGTCTACGCTGTCCATATTCATAAATCACTGGATCAACGAAGGGTGCTCCTAGAATATTGAGGTCGAAGGTATAAGAGAGAGAAAGAGAGATGATGGAGCGTCCAAACTTCAAAGTCAAGGAAACTTTCAATGACAAGGTTCTGCTGATGAAAAGTATCAACTGTCTTTTTGAAACTGATCATAGAAAGTAATGCCAATTTCGTGATCAGAAAGGTGGGGAGGCTGATTGATTGTTTGCGTTTTGCGGTGTAAGGACTTCAGAGGTGATTTCCGGGGAACCTGAACCTCAAAGTCCTAGGAAACCAACCCCCAGACTAAGATGAGCAGTTACCCGATAATTGTGCTTTTTTTGGCACCATTGGGGGTCGAATTCGGGTTAACAGCAGGCTAGTAGAACGCGTTACCACTACACCCCCGCAGGATACAGAGCGACTGAAATGGTATTAAATTCGGACTATAACTACTCGTTATAGTCCGAAGGTTGATTCCCTGGGCCTTCAGAGGTCAGGATTTGACGAGAAAATATTAGTCCACTTCTCCGCTGTGGCCTAGAGGCAATACATTAACTAGAGTCAGCCTCCTATACTACCGTAGAACAAGTGCCGTTTTTGTAGCTCCATCGCAATGCCGGGTTTGTTTCCCTAGCCGGAATACGTTTGAAATTCCTCGAAAAATTGTAAGTAAGAGCGCAACATGACCGTAGCAGTCCTTGCTCCATAAAACGTAAAGGTCTAATTGAAGCAGTATTGGTTGGCTGCTGCGTTGCATACTGCTTCATATGTTCCCTGGCAGTAGTCAATCAACCTTCGGACTATAACGAGTAGTTAGTTCGGTAGGCCATTTTTTCTTTTCTTTTTCTTTTTCTTTTCCACCGTTAATTAAACTGAACTTAAATTAATAAATCGCACTCCAGTTGAACGCGTCACCACTCCGACATTGCAGAGGGCGTGTTATATGTTGTCTATTTATAGAGCAGTGCAGTCTATAAATAGATAATACATGAGAGCCTCCATGTAACGAAATGGACTATTCTATGAAAAAAAAAATTCGTTATATACAAAATTCGCTATATGAAAACCATGCATTCATGAATCAGAGCAGGGCAGTATGATACGACAATAAAATTCAATTTTTCAGTTGACTGCTGCTCATACGTACCATTCAACTATTTAAAAACAAACGTTTTTAAGTGGGAAATATACATGCCTATAAAAAAACAAATCGAACAATTCTTACCTTAAAATGAAAACGTATTTAATGCTTCTTTCATACACATTCATGCTTTTGTAGAAAAATTTCTAACATCCTGCTGCACAACAAATGGCGGTGTTGATTCATCATAAAAGTGTTAGCACCCCTGTGGGAAATTTGCAAGGTCTGGATTTCTGGTAATCAACCGAGCAAAAAAGCGCTACAAATACTGCTATTTAAACAATACAGTATATTCAAAGACAATTGGGGCCTATTAGCCTCGAAGCTTCCTGCTGTATGTGGCAAACAGACACAGGTGTGTGTGTGTGTGTGTGTGTGTGTGTGCTTAAGAAAACTCTTTATTAGGGAGTTTAAAGTCCCTTAGACGTGCCTCATTCTGTTTGTTTGCCAATTTTAAAATCGTATTGTATTCCCACAGTATTAAGGGACCCGATGTCGCTGACGTGGCCACTCGATTTTCTGTTTTGGTCGTTAAAAATTTCGTTATATAGAAATTTATTCCGTTATATAGAAACACTTTCATATGTAACGACCATGGGGATTTGCCAAAACTTCACTATATGGAGAATTTCGCTATACGGAAGTACGTTATATGGAGGTTCTGCCGCATATTTATTTCATTAAATAATATTTAGCTCATCGGGATAAGGAACATCCTCTTGTTTGAAAATTACAATTTTATTACAATTGGAAGACTTAAAGTATATTTTTAATATTGTCAATAATAAACATATCGGAACATATAAAGTTAACGGTAATAGGCATTTAATCCATTTCTTTTGGTTCTTTTTATTACCGAGTACTGGAAGTGAAAAACTGAAATTTTATTTCTGCAACGGGTGCTCACTTTCATAATTGTGTTATTATTCCTAATCTGAACAGTGCGATGCAAAATTTGAAATGATAAAACAGCCCTATCTGAATAATTAGTATTATGCCGAATTCTCTCCATCTCTTTCCACCCCATAAGTGACGACCAAAATTCCAATTTCAATTTTATGCAAGACGTTGAACTAAGTTCCTTCGTATTTGTAAGGATTACAGACGAAGGGGATTAAGATAGGGAATTCGGAGATAAGATTATATCGCCTGAGTTGTTAGTTTCATCTGCAATGATCTGCTAAGAGATTACTGCAGACATTTACAATTTGAATTATATTTTGCTTGAAATACCCACTGCACCTGGATCATACAACAATTTTTTTGCCACCCACGTTCATATAGCTCAAACTAGAGCTTTTTTTATATTTGGAGAAAAAGAGGCGCGGACCTCATCCTGGATTCGAACCAGGGTCCCCGCGTTGAGCCCGCGGTGTCTTGACCTACTAGACGAACGAGGACAAGAACAAACGCATTTTTCTCCGTATATGAGGATGTAAGATATTATTACCCTTCACAGGGATAACACAATTGCCAAATAATGGTCAACACAGAAAAGCCTCCGGGGCGAGATTTTTGTGAGTTTTTCGTGGGGGAATTTATTATACAATAATTTTTGCCACCCACATTTATGTAACTTAAGCTAGAGCTTTTTTTATATTTGGAGAAAAGGAGGTCAAGCTACCGCGGGCTAAACGCGGGGACCCTGGTTCGAATCCAGGATGAGGACGGCGCTTCTTTTTCTCCAACTATAAATAAAAAGCTCTAGTTTGAGCTACATAAACGTGGGTGGCAAAAATTATTGTATAATAAATTCCCCCATGAAAAACTCACAAAAATTTCGCCCCGGAGGCTTTTCTGTGTTGACCTTTATTTGACAATTGTGTTATCCCTGTGAAGGGTAATAATATCTTGCATCTGGACCAATTCAAATACGAACTTTAAGGGACAGAATTGGTTAAGACATGCCAGAACGATCTAAAATCAAAACAGATTTAATTCTGGCTGCTATTTCGGTGTCAAGAAATTGATTATTCTTAATTTGTACATTTTCCCTTTAATACAGACGGCTCGGGCAATAAAGGGGGATGGGAGGAATGCAGGCGAGGAGATGTTTAGCTTTGGTCATCTTTCAAGAAGGTGACGGTAGAGATCTAGTCATGTTTCGTGGGCAGTTTCTGATCAGCAGGATGGCAAGAGGACAAGACCATCGGCGGTCAATAATCACCGCATCTTCCAGGCCAAGTGTGGCGGACTTTCATTTATGGGATGAGACTCTTGGGAAGGATGGGACAGGCCAACTGTCCATCACATACGTTGTTGCAACCTAGTCGCCAAGCTCGCCAAGTAAACGGACAGGCGATGTCGTTTGCAATGTAAAATAATAACAACATAACGTAATTACAAAAGTCCTATGATCATTGTACTTTTATAAAATTAAAAAGAAATACATGGCGTATTATTGAAATATTTTATGCTATATTTCCATTTCCTTTCTTTTTTTTCCCGGACTGTTTAGAGACACATATTCCGTTATATATTTCAAGAAGTGATGAAGTTTCGGATATTTTAGGAAAATGCAGGTCTTAAAGCAACATGACACCAGCTGTTCCTGCACCCTACAATACAGTGTCTTATATCATACATCATACTTCTGCCAGGAAAGATCCAGGTAACTTTGGCTTCGAAAATTGAGAATTGGGCGGGGAATGTGTTTCACTCTATTTGGCGCTTTTTTAAACCGTTATCTTATGTGGTTCAGGGCATGTCGCTTCTGTTTGCGGTTGTTCGGAAGCGTTGTTGACGTCTAGTTGAATTTAGAATCATTTTAGATGTATTATACCTGAAATATACACCATTCCATTCTTACTTTTCACCAAAATTCAACAATAAACATTCTTTAAGAGATTGCAAAACAGATTCGGTTCGGAGAATGTCTGCCAAAAGTAATATTGCATAAAAGCATGCATTTCATTCCACCATGTCGATTATAATTAATTATCGTTTTATGGAATATTTCAGTTACATTAGGAACCCCTTAATTTCGCGGCTTTCAATTATACAAATCAGGTCATGTTCTGTTTTTCCAACTTTTCTCGATTTGATGTGCTTATCTTCTGATGTGAATAGTGTATGCTTATTTTGCTTCCTAGCGTTTTTTCTTTATTTTGCTTACTTGCGTAGTTAACATATGATAACAAAACAGGCTATCGAGATTTTATATGCATTTCAAGTTTCACCCATTTCTTACTTTTCGGCGGTGTTCAGGAAACTTAGGTAGAAGCGTATGTGATATATGTTTGATATTATTTCACACCACACGATATGTTTGATATTATTTAACACGATAAGTTTGATATGTTTAACAGGACATGTTCAATATTATTTAACACGCTATATTCGATATTATTTAGCAAGGTGTGTTCGATATTATTTAATACGATTTATTTGATATTATTTGACACAATATTAAACAACAATATTAATCAACGTTTATTGGCGTAGTGATACCAGCGCCGATGGTATGGCGTGATTAGATGGTGAAACGTTCGAAAGAAAATAAATATTTCTGCCTTCGGTGGGGGCCGAGGTTTCAGTTGTTCATGCCCCAACGAACGCAAAACATTTCTTTTCTTTCGAACGTTTCACCATCTAATCACGCCATAACATCGGCGCTGGTATCACTACGCCAAAAAAAGTTGATTAAAATTGTTTTTTAATTTAATCTGCGTAGTGTTCGATTTATATAAAATTAACACAATATATTCGATGATACTTAATACGTTATGTTTGATATTAACACGGCATGTTTCATATTATTTAACATGATACGTCTGATATTTTAATATGATATGTTCGATATTATTTAACACGGAATATTTAATATTATTTAATACGATATTATTCAACCCGTTATTTTTAATATTTTTTAACACGATACGTTTGATATCATTTAACACGATACGCTTGATATTATTTGATACGATATATTTGATATTATTTGACAGGATATGGTTGATATTTTTAATAGGATATGGTTGATATTTTTAATACGATATGTTTTGTATTATTTAACCCGATACGCTTGATATTATTTAATACGATATGTTTTATATTAGATAATATTTTTGGTCCATACATTTCATAGCTCAAACTAGAGCTTATTAAGTTTGGAAGAAAAGGTGACACCGCACTGGCCCGGAAGCGAACAAGGGACCCACCGTATGCACTGGTGTGCCCTAACCTGCTCGGCCGCCAAGACACAAGAACGATACTCCTTTCCTTCGTATATGAGATCTCGTAAGAGACAGTATTACCCTTCTCAGGATTATCACAATTGCCAAATGGTCACCATACACCAAGGCACGTATTTTCGTAATTTTTTCCCGGGAAATTGATGGATACTATTTTTGACACCCACATTTTCATTTTACACCAATATTAAAATGTAAGATTATTTAACATGACACATTTGATATTATTTAACATGATACGTTTGATATTATTTAACACATTTTTGTATCATTTAACGTATTTTTGTTATTATTTATCATGTGTCTAATATTCTTTAAGGTATGTTTGTTATTATTTATCATGTGTCTAATATTCTTTAAGGTATGTTTGATATTATTTAACATGATACGTGTTTGATAAATGGCATAATTCTCATGCTTTTGATTATATGATGCATTCGTCAACTTTTATTGCAATTAATGAATACAAAGAGTATACCGGTAGAAACTGGACCAACAACAAAATTAAATACCGCGTACATTTGCAGAAACGGTTTTTGTAGCTCAGACAATAATGAATCGTTGCTGGCCTATATCACTCTTCCTCTATTTGAATGAACTGAACGCAGAATAATCACAAAGGAACAAATGTGCACAACAAAACAAATTGTGCACTATAATGAAACAAAGTTCTTCGCACAATCGTTACGCCCAATTCTTTCTGCAAAGGGGAAGACGAATTCATTAATAAGTGGGGATTTACGGCCTGGCTTAATGCGGGGAATACGTGCCCATGTAGATTAAAAGTTTTGAATTTGCTGCATAACAAAACTTCCGGAACTTAAATCTCATTCACGTATTTGATGTAGTAATCCTCTTTTGTTAAAAACTGGGGTCTTGTTGAACATACATATGTGCAGAATGATTGGGAAGAGAGGAAAGTAAAATTAAAGATCCTGTTCCATGGTAATTGCTAGCGCTTTGCTTCAGGAGAAACAATCTGGAACCAAGTCTGATATTCAGCAGCTGGGGCGTCATTCCTATCTGTGGTGATTTATGATCATCAGTCGTTGAAGCATAGTGATAGGCGTTGTCTGCCTGAGTTGCTTTACAATGGTCGAGGCGTGACTCTTAAAAGACGAGCTTTTAAAAGTGTTGAAGAGTGACCTCTAACTCCAATCTCACCTGGTTTATTTCTTCCTGTCCCTCGTCTGCATAGCAGATGGATAGGTGGATGGATAGGTATGTTCCCGATAAGAAAGGCCCCAGTCAGGTTACACCAGCCTATTACCAATATAGCCAGATCTGTATCATCATTTCTTTCTTTCTTCTTCTTTCGGATTCAAAGATATTGCTCTTTCCCACTTCAAGATGAAGATAACAAATTGACGTTCACAAAATCTCACGGAAAGAGGGACTATGATCAACATGATGGGATACAGAAAATACGTACTTGGTGAAATGATTCACACACTGCTAGCCCAAATATATATCATCCACCACCTATGCGTATTAATATTTTATAGAACAAATTAATTTATTCTGATGCCTTTCGTTTAAAAATTAAACTACATTTCTCGATTGTGGAAATACGTCGAAAATTTTTGAAGAGAATCTGGTGTTTTATTTACATAATTACAATTTTAAATCACAACAGACTCGTCTTTAATCTTAATTCACAAGGTACAAAGCACCTAAACGTGGAAATTTAATTCACAGCGTGTGTTGATGTAATAAAGTTTTTATGTTATACAGATGGCAAATCGATTGTATAAGTTCTGTATTGATCCACAGTAGTTTATATTGTGATATACATATATTTCGTTATATTGTGTAAATATATATTTTTGCATATATAATATTATAATCATTATATTGTAGTATGCATATTAATGGCGGATTGTTTTGATAGACACCACTAGGTAGGAAAGACAGAATGGACCCTAAAAATTGTAGTCCTTACACCATTCAGTCAATCGGTATTTTGTGAGTTTTTCTTTGTAGTTCATTACCTTCAATATTCGGATGTATCAATAATAAAAATTACTTGGCTATTTGTAAATAGATACGATTAAAATAAAGCTTAAACTTAAAAATGCCCAGACCCTATACTCGCGAGGATTTAGACCCGAGTATACATGGTTTATACGTTTCGTTTGTTTTTTGGTTTTACGGCTCAAAGACTACAGTGGTCATGCTGCGCCGGGACCTACTGTTTTCCGAGGAATCCGAACCTCTTAAGGCCTAGGGAACCAAACCCCGGACTACAGTGAGCAGTGCGATCTTTATGAGATCTCTGAGTAAGCGTTCTTTTTGCACTGCTGGGAGTCGAACCCGGATTAGCGGCGCACTAGGAGAACGCGTTACCACACTGCGCCACCGCAGGGCCAGGTTTATACGTAAACCCAGCACTGATGCATGGGCGTCCATATGGGGGCAGAGAGAAAGCTTCAGCCCCCTAGTCATTAGGGTCAATAGGGGCTAATTTGAGACGCCCAAAAAAACGGAGCTATTGTGAGACGCCCAAGAAATAATACCATTTTTTTTAGTAAGAAAATTGGATTTGTGATCATTTTTCAGGCCATATATTAGTTTATTTAAATCCATTACGAATATACTCGGAATTTTAAAAAACATAAAAAAAAAATTATAGACATAACAGAATCTTACTTTTTTATAAGAAAAACTTTTCTGTCGGACTTCAAAGTTTTTTTGTGTAACACTTAAATAATAACTTGGGCAAATTATTCACATTGTGCTTTATTCAGTACGAAAGGGGCGAGTCATTTTATCTTTGAAAACTTGCAATATATTTAACGTAGCTTGAATTAGAAACCACCAAACACAGGGGGCTAATGTGAGACAATGTATGGGGCTAATGTGAGACATTGTATGGGGGCTAATGTGAGACATTGTATGGGGGCTAATGTGAGACAGTGCTGGGGGGGGCTGTAATATTGCTATTCTAACATATATAGTGATATATCCACCACAAATAAAAACAGAAAGTGTTAGACTTTAGTTCTGTTTTCCTATATTAGCTAGGATTCTTTTTATTTCTAAGCCTAATGTACCTATATTCTTGTTCGAAGTTGATTGGTAAATGTTTCAATGAAAACTGCACAAACTGTGAAGAATTGCCTTCTCTGTACGATAATGATGAAGAATCATTGACAGATTTCATTGCAAATGCACAAGGGAAGGAATTGATTCAGTTGTTCATGAGATACCAATTTTTACAAGAATATTAGAAAAGTAACTTTTGTTTTACTTGACGTGAACTGGGAAATTAGAAAGCATATTCACTATAAACATAGAGGAAAATATTTATATTTTTTGCTATAAATATGTTTGTCTTATAAACAAAGTAGTAGATGAAGATGGTGGCGAGATAACGGTCTATTGTTTAAGGTCCTCTAACGATCTAAAGACTGAATTTGTGCATAAAGAGGATGATTATTTTGCAGTTGATTTTATGGATATTGTTGCTGTCTTGCCTTTCCCTGTAACCATATTCAAAAGCAGGAAAATTACTTATATTTTCCCTAGCTACGTACATGTTAATGAACAATGGGTCAACTGAAATAGTCAAGATCGTATCCTATTTTTTGATATTTTTATCATTCAATAATAGATATTATAGATTTTGTTTTGTAAATTCCTTCTAAAATATCAAAAAAATATATAAGCTAGTTTAAGTTTTGTATGCCTAGATAATTTCTGCATAGCTTTTTACAATAAATTACTATTTTCTAAATTAGGGAGAGGGTTTATTGTTATGGGGCTTTGTGAGTATTCTAGTGGGCGCAAGAAAATTTGTCAAAATTTAGGATAAAATTAAGGCCAAAAAAGATTAAAATAATATAGACAAAAAATTAGATCCGGGGCTACTATGAGACATACATTTCATTTCCTTAGTACTAATAACCCCTTAAAAGTAATGGTGTCTCACATTATCCCCGTAGCCGTAATTAATATCCCTATCTCATAGCAGCTCCACCAAATGGGGCTAATATGAGATAGGGTTTTAATTTTTTTTTACACCTTTATTTTTATGGCATGCAATATATTTTATATATAAACAGATACAGGGAATGAAACCACAACTTAGAGTATTTTTAATTTGAGTCTAGGGTTAATACATCAAAAGTAACTGTGAAAAGTTTACATTTTTGTCTAATATTAGCCCCCCGATTGACCCTATTTAAAAATTTAATTTACCTGATTCTGCTATGCATTTACTTTTAAAAGTTTCACAATCATATTTTAAAATGTCACTTTTTAGTCTATTACTAATAGTTAAGCAGTATCAATTATTTTTGTACTATTTTAGTCTCTTGTACATTTACTTCAATGCTTGACAGCTTGAAAGGTTATAATTTATCTCAGGGCCCTCCTAGGATTACTCATATGGGCGCCACTGCACCTCGGTCTCTAATCAGAAAAGCTTCCAAATTAGGAGATTGATTAAATCGTTCTTCTTCAGTTTTGGTCTTTACCACCTGATGCTGAATTTCCAGATATTCATGTAATAGCGAACGTGAAAACCGACAGAAATGTAATAATAATTCAACACTCTATGCTACTAAATCTTTTGTGTGCTGAGCCTTACGAAATAATTACATACAGGTAAATTAAATTCACCTTCGATATAAAAAGAGGACCGTACCTAACACTACATTTAGCTTTACAGCAAAATAATTCTATTTGTTAATTATTACTTTTATAATTATTATAAAATAAATGTTAGTAGCACCCTAAAAATAAGAGCTGTTATTTAACCGCTTTAAAATATCATGTCAATCTCTTCCAAGTTAGTTTCGTCAGTTTAAATTTATATAAGAAGGAGAATACATAATGTAATATTCATTTAATACGAGTGATTTTACACGTTTATATTTATTTCCTGTGGGGAGGAGAAGTACCTATTTACCCCCCCTATATATATTGTACTGAAATTCCCTGAAAACGCCGCTAGCAATCAAATGTCAGTAACTTCCTAAACTCATAGCTACAGGCATACCTACATTCTGCTGTGGTAATCACAGCAATCTTCATAAACACAATTGACTTAAGGGAAAACGTAAAGAAGTTGGTTAATAATAACTTCATTCAGACTAAGAAAACTATCGGACGACACATAGGATGTGCAGTTTTCAAGTTGTTACTTTAAAGTTCTGAGTTAAGAAAAAATATGTCCAAGAATTCGGTTAGGACATACGGAGGAGAGCAGAAAGCAATGACTTGTCACAAGGCTCTCTTCCAAATAGATAATATAGTATAAAGTGGAGAACAGACTGAATATCGCAGAATTCAAACTGTACGATTCAGTCACCTAACGTATTTGTATCCGGTTTCGCGTTATTTTTCATTTTGTAGAATGTAACGATGGCAGCTTTAGTTTCGATCTCATTAAACATTCATTAGTTTACGATCTGCTTTGGAAATCTGGAACATGTGGCGAGATAACGACAGAGAGACAGTAAAACTTCCCAAAATCAGTTTCATTTCCAAAAATAATATTAATGTTATAAGGTGTTTTTTGTCAATTGCAATGTTGTTCAATAATAGCAACGCTTAATATTCTAACGACGTATGGAAAATTTCTGACACAAAGAGATGAGGAAATCTTGAAAAGAAGAAGAGAAAATCACATGCAACTGTTCTGTTATGTAAGCAACCCTTTTCCCAGAACATAAACGCCTTAAATCGACGACGAAGAAAACTTACTGAAAACTTCTGCTGCGGACAAAACGGATGGCAACTTCATCGGAATTTGTGAGTGCCACAATTGCGTTTGAACTGACATGAGGAGTAAAAGAAGATGTAGCGATTTTGCGAATCATTCATCATTCTCATAACCTCGCCTCGACAGACAGGAAAGACGCGAAAAATAAGGGCAAGGCCTTTAAAAATAAAGGCGGACTGCGTTTTTCCTTTTTCTGTTTCTCTCTCTCGGAAAGGAAAAAAAGGACATGGAACTAAACTCCCTATAAGGGTCGCAAAAGAAAAACGTAGGTCGCAGTCATTTCGATACTTTTCGATGTCGTTTGCAATTGTTCTTTCTTTGATAACGGTTTAATCTTTTTTAAATGTTACCAGAACGCCGATTATCCGAACTTCGCTTAACTGAAATGGCCTAATGCATTTATTTTTCCAATAATTATTTTTTACTCGTTTAAGATACTCGTTCGATGTTTCCGGCAAAAGCGCTTACATTTGTTTTCTAGCTTATTTCAGCCTTAAGGAAGAAATTAAATACAAATGGTAGATATCGGACATCTATATAAACTATATTTGTATATCGGATATATACAAAGATATCGGGCTATTTCCAAAGCTGTCAACATCTCAATTAACACACATACACACTTTGTGACATTTCCACTACCGATGGAATAATGTAGAAATATGGAAGTAAACGAATTTTTAGAGAAATATTGTAGTGTCCTTTCACGTTCACACTGAATATTCAGATGATCTGAGAAATTTGGATTATTTGTTTATTATTATATGCTAATTTTTTGCCTAAAATCAAGCCCGCGCCCCCTTTTTTTTGGAGGAGATTAATCAAATTCTACCGTATTTTAAACGGTAGTCATGAAAGAGATGGATGTTGATATATTTCATTTGTAATTAGCGTTATTATATATTAACTAATATAAATATTGATTTTTTAATAATTAATTTGACGTTATAACAAAATTCGTTGGAATTATAACCCCATATACACGCAATGTTAATAATGTGGCAAGTAATTCTACGATTACCTTAATATTGTATCTTTTATACTGCTTAAGCTATGTATCACTAAATATCATATATCTCGTTGAATAAAATTATCATTATTACAATTTCTATGTGATGTCACGTATCTTGGTCCGTAATGTGCTCTACTTTGTGCAATTTTATACCTGAAACGCTTCATTATACGAATTTTTGGATAATAAAGTAAGTAAAAATCATTTTCTTTGAAGTTTTATTATCATCATCAGATAATGATCGATCTGCATTTCGTTTTGTGACTAAAAATACCATTGCACCTACTATCCGCTTCCGGGTGTAGCACCTCTTTTGACAATAAGTGCATTGTAATGTACGTCTTTTTTGACAATAAGTGCATTAATGTAAACATAAGATTTGCACCCACTTCCCAGTGCACACTTCTTTTGACAATACGTGCATTAATGTACGTCTTCAGTAGAAACATAAGATTTGCACCCACTTCCCAGTGCAGCACTTCTTTTGACAATAAGTGTATTAATGTACGTCTGCAGTAAAACACAAGATTTGCACCCACTTCCGGATACAGCATAAGGCTCCTAGAAAAGAGAGCTGGCATATATTCGCCATTTTCTTACCATCGTGTCACGTGATCCTATTCACTGCTGCGTTAAAGTTGAGTGATTTACAAGTGTGTTATTTTTAATAAAATAAGGTGAAATGGGTGAGTGTTCCGCTGGGAATGTTTCTAATCATTCGAGAAATAAATATAGAATGTTTAGATACCAGGCCATGGACAGTTTTTGCAGTGCAAGTTTGTTTTGATTATTTGCATTATAATTTTACATTAATCGGAAACTAAGTTACGGTTGCAAATTGTATTTATTGGCGACATCTTAAAAGTTGCGCCAATGTTTACATTCGTCGGATAATCGCGAAGTGTTCATTATTTTTATGCCAAAATAGCGATCATTGCTCCAAAACTGAAAACCTTTATCGCCAAGGTAAATGAAACCGGAAGTGTGCAGGAAAATGGTGGCTTATGCGTCGGCCTATAATTTTTGGAGCTCTAGTACAACAGTTCTTTTGACAAAAGATGTATTAGATTTGTTTTTAGTAGGGACAAAAAAAACTGTTGCATACACAATCCGCTTCCAACTGCAACAATTCATTTGACAGAATGTGTTATATGATTTTTTCAGGAGGAATATTTATATATAAAGAAATCTGTTGAATTATCAGCATCGAAAAGAAATAATCCTACAAATTATTTACTGTCCCCTAGTTAAAATGTATTAAACCAAAACTATGTTATAACCTCTTTATTTTTTTAATCTATTTAGAAAAGTTAGGTAATTTTTTATCTAGAATTTTAATTCATCTTTATTTAGAAAATTTAGTACCTATACATTTCTTTATTCCACTAAAAGTCAAGTCTGAATTAAAGCCTTCGTAAAAACTCATCCTTAAACTTTCACGCTAAAATAAAAATAAATTTCGTTCTTTGTTTTTCACTAAGGAAAAAAAAAATATAAAGTTTCAGATTTTGAAGTACCTGATGTATTTGAATGATCTTTTCTTAATTAAGTCGCGTTTTATTTTGCGAATTAAAAATAACTTCAATACCAAGCTAAATGATTAACCGAATTGGTTCACAATTCTTGGACATTTTATTTTTCATTTCGATGTCCTTCCTGATTCGTCGCAAAAAGAAAGTTGTGTGTTTTCAGAAACATTTATCCGAAGCTTACTTGGAAATGGACGAAGAAATAAACAAGGGAAAATTATTAATTTGAAAAAAAAAAAAAAGGTGTCATCGATGCTGAAGGAAGCTCGTCAAGAGTTTTGGTTCTCTTTTTTTAAGAAACGAGTGCTTCTTGGTTCTTTATTCTTGTATCCCTCGCTCTTTATTTTGACGTCAATCAAGATGCTTTCGTGCGTCTCTTGTTACGAGTTTTCCAGTTTTTCGTGCTTAAAAATTTGAAGTAACGAATTTGGGTCTTTGGAAGACGAACTTTTGACGCATTTGAAAGTTTCGTGATGCCCACATGCGAAAGCTATCGCTTTCGTTGGCCCCAAACCCTGCCCCACTTTTTTTTTTTTTAATTTAAGCAACCATCAAGAAATTAGACGGACCGGAAAATCGAGATATGTTGCTTTCACTGACAGTACCCTGTCTATTTCAATTCTATTGATCCTTTGTTTCTTTCAACATTGAAATAGATACTGAAAAGAAATTGAAATAGATACTAAAACTCTAGATTAGAAAACATTTATTAATATAGCGTTTTAATTATAATTATACGCGGGTTTCGTCAGTTTTAGCCACAGACCAGACAGTGGAAACAGAGTCAACTTTTCGCGCTAGAATCGAACTAGAATTGCCTGTATTCTTACGGCACAAAGACAGCAAAGGACGTGTTACGCTGGGACCAAAGATGGATTTAAATCATATGCCACCTGGTGCAGGTCCAAAATTTGGCGCCCCCTCTTCACTAACTATTATTTTTTGTTCTTCAAAATAATTTTTTTTGTGGAGCAGTCCCCCAGGATCTTCTCAATAGGCTAAATCTTATCACAAAAAGCACTGAATATTATTAAAAGACGGAAAAACACGGTAGCAATTGAAATGTCCTCACAAGAAATAACATGTAACTAATGTGTTTTTTCTCACAATGTATTTTTTCTGATTTTTTCCATATTTAGGATTTTTTCCACATGTATTTTTTCTGATGATCCAAAAATTGAGTTGTTTTAGTATAGACTTAAAGCCTTACATGAGTTTCAATAACCGGGAATGTCCTCTGTGCAATCAAATAAGTTCACCAATTTTCATGTAGTTTTTACTTTCCTAATTTCTTAATTTCAGTGGCACATTGTATCATATGAAGAATCTGTACATGGTATTCATTTTGTAGTAGTAGCCTGAATTTATTCAGAAAACATGTGGAAGTGAATGTAATTATATATGGCATTCAGAGAACTTATAAAACATCCATTTGATTTACTGGAGTTTATTTAAGAATAAGCGCTTAGATGATCCAATTGGATTTGTCTGCACTTTGGGGTCGGTCAGCTATTTTGTCTAACCCCCAGTTTGCCGCCCAATGCGAAGCCACCGGTTTCACCGCCCTTAATCCATAAGCAGACTAGAACCTACAATTTTCTAAGGAACAGTCACCTCTGCTGCTAAGAGAAGGAAACCCCAGACTACAGTGGGCGGAAAACCGGAGCATATTCTGCAATACCATTGGGTGTCAAACTTGGGTACATGGCACATCAAACGAATGTGCTTCCATCACGCCGTCGAAGGGCAGTGGACCTGCATTTCCCCCAGAGCAAGTCGAACCCTTTAAGGCCTAGGGAACCAACCCCCAGGCTTACAGTGAGTATTTAAAGGGTCCCCTGTTGGGAGTGGAACCCAGAGTACCGTCACGCTGTAAGCGTGTAACCATTACGCAACCCAGGACCCAGTGAACCTGAAATTACAAAGCGAAGAGCTTGTGCTTGCGTCATCGTGGGAACCTAAAAAATTTGAAGCTGCTTACTGCCTGCTTTTGTTCGTATTTTACAGCATAGGGACAGCTCGGGTCATAGTGCAATAGAACCTACAGTTTTCGAGAAAGTGCACACTTCTTAGGCCTAAGGCAAGGGTGGACAACATACGGCACGCATAATACTTTTAAAATAAATCCCATATTGTAAAGAATCCCCTCCCTGAATAAGAGCTTTTTTATTTTCTAAATTGATTAACTATTAAGTTTTATTCTAATAACCAAGTTATAAATTTTCATTAATAGTTAGACAGCAAACTAAATTTTGACGATTTGGGTGGGTGCACAATGGCATGCCGAAGATGATTGCAGTATCGTTTTGACACACGAAGTTGCCGATCACAGAGCCGATGCAGAGGCGTAGCAGGAGGGGGATTGTAACCCCCCATTGCAATGAAATTTTATATATTTAACATAGGAATATATCAGTTGTAGCTCTGTAACCCCCCTTATGAAATTTCTATCTATGCCCCTGATCACTAATCTAAGGAATCAAATTTTAGACGACTAATCTGTAGGATGTTGTTCTTAACCTTATAGCAGTTGGTTTTAGGATTGTGACGGTATCAGCTGAGGCAGGTCTGTAGCCAAAGTGAAGAGACAACTTGGGCAATGAAAGGGGCATGTGGGGCACGGGGCATGTGGGGCACGGGACATCCAGGGATGGTTCTATGCATAGGCGTACGCATAAAGTTCATAAGCGGGTTATAGACTCAATGGGGGGTTACAGAGCTACAACTCACATATTCCTATGTTAAATTTCATTGCAATGGGGGGTTACAACCCCTATCAACACCCCCTGCGTACGCCAGTGGTTCTATATTTTTAAATAGCTCGATGGAGCAAGTAAAAAGCTACCATTTTTCTAAAGCAATGAAAATCAAGCAATTCCTTGACACTGTTTTCAATACCGTAGCATGCTTTTACTTGCATCGTCATGTGAAAGTCGGATAAAACGTGAATTAGTGGAAGTCGAGTTGTCTCTCAAAAATTAACATAATATTTAATTAATGCGGGTTTGAATATTAAATATGTTATAACTAATTATCGCTTCACTTCAAAGTATTGAAGCAAAGGAAAATTATTCATTTATTTCTATACAATTGTGCTTATATAACGATTGCGAAGTTAAATGCGAGAAATTCTATCTTTAATTTTATTTAAATATAGTTTATCTGGCCAAAAGTATCATTAGGTAAACCGTTTTTTACGAGAACATCTCTGATCAGGGGAAAAAAAGTTAAGCCAGTGTTTTGCTTTATTTTTAATAACAACAATAGATTGATTGATTGGCTTTTTTATGGCGCAAGAGCATCTGGGCTATACTGCGCCTAACAACAATAGAAAACTTCGATGAAGGTAAAGAGACTCACTGTGCTGAATATATCACAAATCTTGGTAAAAACAAAACACAATGGGAACAAGTTTTAGTGTTAAAACTATGCCCACAAACTAAAAACTGTACCCATTTTGTTCTTTTACCACGATTTGTGAAATAGACAACTTTTTAGCAACATTTGTATAATAGGTTTCTATATGCATTATACACGGTAAAGTTCTTCTGCACTTCAAAACATTTACAATGTTTTAACCAAGAGTAATTAAATCATTCCACTTTTACCTCCTCCGGCTTGGCCAATACAATCTGAGGTATGCTTTTCATATCAAGCTACTGAAATACACTTCAGATAATCTAGTTGAAATTGCTTACATGATTTAAATTACTTTCTGCTTCAGAACATGTACAGGTGATGGTATTGTTTGATAAAGTAAATTCAGAATACCCGAAGTTGTATAAAAAACTTACGCCTGAAATATTGGAAAGTGTAATAACCCAATATTAACAAAATCTTAACTTATATTGAGAAATGGACGAGGGTGGAGAATATGTAGAATAATTTTAACTTATGACTTGGTATTAAATAAAAATATACTGTTCAAGCTACCAAACGTTATATTTATTTTAAGACTTTCATTTATAATTGTATTGAAATTTAAAAGTGCACCCGAACTTTATAAACACCCTGTATAATATATCAAAACACAGGCAAGACAAAAAACCACACAACAAAAATGTCTGAGGAGCGGGAACAACCTCTTTAATAGACCTCGTGTATGAAAGTATCCATATGATGATTAGAGCGTAGTAATAAATAATAACAATATAAAGATGTACATTTGATAACGCAATTCATGATGGCCACTATATACAGTGTGTCCGAAAAACGATGACCAATGCCGCTTGGAAGCACTCCTCAGAACTGGTGGCGGGGGTGGGGCACATATTGAGGGAAAACAGACAGGTAATAGTAAATGTCATGGTCTGGAAAACTTGAGAAAAGGGGGCTGACATCCAAGTAAATTTCTGAAGAACAGAGTTCGCTGTGTGTGGAATGGTCACCGCTCTGGCATACGTGCATTTGTCGAGAGTTCGAATGGTCAGAAGAATCTAAAAAATAAGTGCTTATGCAGATTTGGATACACGTGTGATGTGTACATAGTAATACTGCTGTATTGTGTAATATATTTTTAAAGATATTCGGTACAGATGAGAACACTGCGCCATCTTTAAAATTTTATGAGGTAAAGTACACGCAAGAAGGAAGAAATTCACGTCAGCTCCAGAGAAACTGACAAGTCAAGTCTCGTCATCCTCCTATTACTCCGTCTTCTGTAAGCGAGATATGTCATTGGAAGATATGATCGACATTATAATAGATCACTGCGAGTTTTTGTTTTGAAAGGTCCATAGCAGCGTTTCCCGGACTTCGTAATCCAAAACTGCAAATAGATCTTGTCTAGAGGGACCCCAAAGGACCCCTCAGCTTCTATTGGCAATTAACAATATAAAAGTAATGTAATTGCGGACCTCTAAACCTTTGGATGGATCCCAGTTAGGGAAACGCTAGCTATTCTACAGTAAAAACAATTAATTAAAAGGTCACTATGGTACCACTCATAATTAGACAAACGAATTAAGAAACACTCTTTCAGATGATAGTCGTTAAAACTGTTACCACTCTTAAACAAATTTAATACTCCTTCCAAAAACAAAAAAGTCCTTTAAAGGAACATGATGCTTTCGTTATGATTCTTGGCACTTGTAGTAAAAGTGTAAGGAAATTGGAAAATAATAAACAAATTTCAAAATTATTCATTAAAGCATACAACGTTTGCATTAAAATAAATTGCAACTACGTTATTGCAAATGTGAACTTAATAAGAAGTGTAATTTCCTTTAATTGATTGAATTGAATTAATTTATTTTCGTTAATTTTGTTGATGATTTTGGGTGCCTAGACTCAAGATAAATAGAAGAAATATTAACTGATTAATGTCTTTGGCCCTAGTCACCGAATTGAAAGAGAAGAAAAATTAAAAGTGTACAAAAATTATTTTATATGATATCTACAAATTAGAATGTAACTGGCTTTTAAAGAAAAACTATATTGAGTGTGAAGGTTCGATAAATTCGAACCAGGCAAGAATTCTTTCAACTTTACAGAGGAACAACAACTAAAATATATAAAACAGCAATGTGTGTGTGTGTGTGTGTGTGTATATGCAAAAGATAGTTGCTAAAATGCTAAATAACTTTTCCTTGAGCTATGGTGTGAATCTGGAGACCTCACGCTTATTACGTTTGGCCAGGCGAGGCGCCATATGCTTAGAATGGGTGATAAGAGGTAAGAACGATATTGTGATTTTAGATTTATTTGTAACGTTATGTATACTATGTACATAGGGAGAATCTTCCACGGAGTGTCTGACAATGTCTTAGAACAGATCACCAGTTTGTTTTCTTATCACTGAATCTCTTGTAGAGATAGCGAAGGGTAACAACAGCCCAGGCACCTATTGCTCGTCTTTTGCTTAGCACCAGAGTTAGCTTATACGTATTTACTAGAGAGCTGTTTGGCGAGTTCGGTATACTTTTGGAATTTGGAATGAGGGCTTTCTTCTGTTGTGGGTTGGTCCTTCACAGCTGGCGAACCTCTGTTGTCATTTCCACTGTTGTTGTTTGCTCCTTGGCTGGAGGAGCAGCTCACCGGGAGACCGGTCCCATTGCTGCTGGCAGAAGAACCGGACTTGATACCTGAGGTCGGAGGTGGTTGTTGTGGTTTCCACGTCGAAGCAGCTGCGATTTCAGCGAGACTACCATCTTTCACAAAATGCATCTTGCTGAGGTGGTGCCTGTAAGCACCTTTTGAGATAAAGTGCGTATCGCAAAAAGCACACTTCATAAGCGAGTCCGACGCAGTAGCCTCACTGCAGGCCCAGCTGAAGGCCAGTATTGAACCGGGTGTCGCCGGTAAATTGGGCCGGGACAAGTGAGCGTCCGTTTTATCCAACAACTTTTGCAATTCCTTTAGGGGATGGTCGCCAGCGGCAGAGGCATTTGTGTCCGAATGTTTCGGTGAGGCAAAGTCTGCGCTGCCGGTGGAAATCGGAGAACCTACGGCGCTCTCGTGGTCACTGGGCAAATCAGAGTTTTTACGTTTCGGCGATCGTGTTGTTCGTCGTTTATGGGAGGAGGAGCTGGATTTGTGAGAGTGGTGGTGATGGTCTTCGTGTTTGGATGTGTTTTTTCTCTTCTTCGGAATGCTTTTGGCCATAGCGGTGGGATTGAGCGGAACAGAAGCAACGGAAGAAGAATCCGGTTCAACGCTTGATCCTCGTGATCCGGGTGTCTTTCTGCCCTCACTCTTCGGGGTGGTTCGATCAACGACTGGTTCGACCGACTTGGGTTCTTCAGGTTCTGACTTTGGTACCACTCGAGGATTAGCTTCTGGGTCTTCGTGTTCGACATTTTGAGATGTCTGCTCATCCTCGACAGAGTTCAGTTCAGAAGGGTCCTTATCCGAAGACGGTGTCGTTGACCTTTTTCGTCGTTTCGGTGAAGGCGATGACGATGGGGCATTGGCGGGGTTGTGAGAACCAGAAGTTTGGACAGGTGTGGAACTTCTGCCAGAATTTTTGGCAACAAAGACGTTAGTGCGGTCGTCATGGGGCGACTCTGTTGTTGGGAAATGCACAGGTGAACAAGACTGAGAAGCGCTGCTGGGTGTTGAGACTCTGTTCATAATGTCCTTTGCGGTTATACCGAACGTCAGTCTCAAGTGTTCGTCGAAACTCGTAGGGTGCTTTTCAGATGTCGAAGATGACCTGCTTCGACTTTCCGAACCAGAGTAATCGCCAACTTCCATTTTAAAATCGTGCACCCTACTCAGTGGTGAGGTTGATTTCCTTTGGAGATCTAAAGAACTTCGAAATGGTGCTCCGAAATTGCTTGGCGAACTTGAGGGATGCCATGGTGGATACACTTCCTCATCTATGCCTAACCGTTGAAGAATTCCCGTGGATACAGCATTTCGTCGACCTTTCGTTTCAAAGCTCTTTTCAATGAGTTTTTCAATGGCATTCAGTACCGAAGTACTTCCGCCGCTCTCGACACTATCACACATGCTATCATCTTGTTGGTGTTGCTGGAGCACTTGCTGAGACGAGGTTGCATTTTTGGAATCATTCAATGCAGTTTCCTGAGAAGCATTTAATGGGGATGAATTCGACGCCCTGTTTAAACCGGAAGTCATGGGACCATCAAAGTTTGAGTCTTTAGCGGTAGATTTGGAGCCTTCTAATCCAGGTGAGGATTTTACTGAATGTGATCGAGATCCCTGAGCACAATTTTTAATATGCTGAACAAAGTCTTTGGCGTCCACTTTTTCAGTGCATTCTTCGCAAGAGATTTTTCCATCTACTACTTCATTTTTAGTCTGCTGATGGGGTGGAATATCGCCACTTCCGGCTGGAGTTGTACCACCTTGCTTGTTGAGTTCCATTCTTTCAAGTTCCAAAAGTTTTCTCACTGGCAAAGACTTTTTGCGGCGTTCGCGAGTTTGTCTTCGACGTCCACCACCTTCAGTAATCGAACGCAAAATATGCTCTTTGTAATGAGAATTTTTGACCATGTGGTAACTTAGTTCCTTGAGGCTGCCAAATGCCTGATCACAAACTTTACAGGTTAGAACGGCGTTAACCTGTGACTGAGCGGCCATTTTATCTTCAGGGGTTCTCCAAGATATTATTTGTTCTTGACTAATGATGTTGGTATAGTGCTGGGTTACCCTCATATGTGTCGTCATATCTGCGAGGGACTTGAAAGACTGGCCGCACCACATGCATTTGAGAATTTGTCTAGTTTGCTCTGCACCTTTCCCCAACCAAACGTCCTGTCCTCGAACAAGTTTTCTGGGAAGGGAAACATTTTCTTTGATTGCGTTTGAAGCGCCACCAACTGTTGCAGATGACGAGGCTGATGAGGAAGGTGAACACTTGGAAGAGAGGGGAGACTGTAAGGGAGCAACTGAAGGGCCTGTTATCGATGTAGTTGGAGAAGTTGTTGGTACAGAAGTTTGCATACCTGCCATACCACATCTTGGAGACTGCTTCATGTGTACCGTCATATCTGCTAGGCTTCGAAAAGATTCTTTGCACCAGACACAGGTAAATACATCTTTCGTTTGCTCACTGCTTCGACTCATCCACTGGCTCTGCCATGGATTCTGTCGTCCCGCAGGTCTATAAGGGTCGGATTTATTGTCGTTTTTACGGCTTTCGATCATAGCCAACTTGCTGTCATGGGGAGCATTCTTATGAAGAAGGGGTTGATGGTAAGCAGATGGCAGTCTGTTGAGCTTTGAAGAATTACCGGGGCTTTTTTCCCGCTTCTCCTGTTTTATTCGGCCATTCCAGGCCCCAACTGCTGCAGTACTTTTACTCGAAACAACATTTTTCGAAAGATGCTTTGGTGTGTTGTAACCCCATGGGCTAGTGGGAAGAGCGAGGGCCGCTTCTAACTTGGCCACTTTGGAAGAGTGCCGAGACACATCACCTTTGTCTCGCCTTCTGCGAGGTACAGACAAATCCAAAGGCCCGTCTTGATTAGAAGCGGGTGGTGAAAGACCATTGGGGGTGTTTGAGAGATCGTCCGTTTCGGAAGCACTGCCTTCATCCGCAGACTTCTTAAGACTAAAATCAAGGGGTGCATCTTCGGCTCCTCCTCCAGTGATGTCTGGAGCTGGAGGATCATTATCTTCCTCAGCATCATCATCTTCTTCCTCCTCTTCTTCATTGGCAGCCTCATCGTCAACTTGTGTCAACATCTGTTCGCTCGGGGCGAAAGAAGTGACCACTGATATGTCCATGGGAGGTGGGCACTTACTGCCGCCGAGCGAATCAGAAGAACTGTTGGGGACCGTTGATGCTGGCCCAACTATGTTGTTATTGTTCTCCTTCTCCCCGCCTTCGGTGGTCGTCTCTCCGACCACGACGGGCAATACTTGAGGTAGAATAGTTGAAGACTCTGGGGTGCAACTTCGAGAAGATGATTGGCTCGAATTGCTGTCCTCTAGCGCAGCACTACCACAATCAGCAGTGTCTCCGCTGTCCGGCCCACCATCTGGGTCAGATTTTTCTTTGCTGCCGGGATCCCCATCTTCCCCTGTAAATACATAAAAAAAAAATAATATAATAAAAATGCTGGCTGTAAAACTAATACTTAATAACGAGCCTTTCTAATAAAATGCCCTAAATATAAATTAAAACTGTACAATTAAGCAAGAAATGTATAAAGTTAGTTAGCTAGAGTTTAAAGCCTAAAAATGGCGAAAATCATTCTTCGCCAAAAGAGATAAGAAAGTTTGTAAATGTAAGATGCAGAAAAAATAAAACTTTATAAAAGCAAAAATAATACATAAAATTTAAATGATTTTGCACGAATCCATATCAGAAAATTTCAAAAACGATATTGATCAAAAGAATCACATAAAATATCTTTCAAGTTAACTATAGTATTTTGTATCGGACAAACGCTGCCGATCAAAATTTCCGAAATGTAAAATTGAAAGCCAACGGTTTTAAATCACAACCATTTCTAATAATGTAAGTCTGTCCCTTCTTTTAAGACAAGGGGCTACTAAATGTATTCCATGTGCTTACGTTAAAGAATAAGGTCTTCATTTCTCAAATTTTAAGCAAAAATTGAGTACTGTCTGCAATTGGGAATACATGCAACATTTCTAATAACTTTAACAGCACATTTATGACTTTGTCACTAATAAAAGTGCATGGATTTTTACCATTAGAAGCATGTATTCTGTATACATAACGATATTACCTATAACGGTATTTTTCGCGATCAGGGACCATTCCGAAAGAACGTCCGCATGATTTTGGCAATTTTTAAACCTCCCCCCCACTTCTCCGATTTCACTTACCCTATGTGACGGATGTCCGACAGACGACTACGCCCCACTCCATACGTTTTTCAAAAACAAAAACAAAAACAAAACAAAAAAAAAAATCTCGATATTATGTAAAAAATATTTTTCTTTATATTGGCCATCATATACTATTCGTTTTGGGATGTAGGTGTGTTAGATTTGTTAATGAGCGAATGTAACTGGCCCAAGCAACTTAAGCAATTAAATTTTTTTTTTTTTTTTTAGTGGTCCGTGAGGTCCGAAAGGTTGGCAACCGCTGTTCTAAAAGACCCACATTTTTTCCTTCAATCTCAACACATACTTCAAATTGTCATGCTATTTATATTTGAAAAAAGTATATTATTCCATCATATTTATAAGAAAAAAATTGAAATGGGAAATTTACATAAAAAAAAAAAGTCCTTTCCATCAAATTTATAAGAAAAAATGCGGACGGTATTTAATGAAGCAAACCCCTCCCCTTCTGTCCTACTTTGTCCGTTTGGGCCTGACTCCCTTTCCCTTAAGCAAGGACGTCCTTTGTGAATGGTCCCTTTAAACAGATATAAAGTAAACGAAATTAATAATTCCTTGTATTTAACGATATTCATTGTGTTTAACGATATTCATTCATTGTATTTAGAGATATCCATTCCTTATATTTAACGATATTCTTTCCTTGTATTTAACGTTATTCATTTCTTGTATTTAACGACATTCATTCTTGTATTTAACGATCTTCATTCTTGTATTTAACGACATTCATTATTTCTATTTAACGATACCTTTCTTCAGTTCCTGGAGTATCTTTAAAAACACGTGTTACTGTATATTGCAGCTTTTAAACTACAGTCTAACCTCAATTTAATCTATTTCACGGGACTAGTTTAAATAATCGTGGACCTGCGGTGGCGCAGTGTGGTAACGCGTTCTCCTATTGCGCGGCTAATCCGGGTTCGACTCCCAGCAGTGCAAAAAGAACGCTTACTCAGAGATCTCATAAAGATCGCACTGCTCACTGTAGTCCGGGGTTTGGTTCCCTGGGCCTTAAGAGGTTCGGATTCCTCGGAAAATAGTAGGTCCCGGCGCAGCATGACCACTGTAGTCTTTGAGCCGTAAAACCAAAAAGAAAGAAATAATCGTTAAATCAGGAAATATATTTATCGGAACCAATGGCTCACTCACTGAGGCGGGGGCAATGGGTCCCGGGAACTTCCTTAGGCTGAAAATTTACATGCAAAACACGTTAAGAGTAGCAATTATTGCATTAAAAAAACAACAACAATATTTTTGGCATTTGGCCCCAACCCCCACGAGCAAAAATCATGAGCGCACTATTGATAGGAATTGAAATAAGAAATCATCGTAAAGCAAAATCATAAAACTGCTCACTAACGTTCTGAAAAATACGAGATAACTTTAATTAACGTAAGACACAAGGACGCACATAATTACTACTTTGAAAAGAAATCTTTGACTGTTTTGGTTTTTCTTGTGAGTTGGCATTTAACTATCATTTCCTTTCCGTTTTTTTTTTAAATGCATCGAAAAGATTACTGTGGACGTAAAAACGCAGTAAATATTTCTTTACACACTGTATGTAAACCAGCATTCAATTGAGCTTCAATCAACTTCAACTGAATAAACTCAATTGAAGTTGATTAACTTCAACTGAGTAAACTCAATTGAAATTGATTTTCTGATGCAGTTTCTTTGTCAACTGAAATTCTACTTACAGCTACTGGCTAATGATGAAAAGTTTTTGCTAAATCGAGGGTATCGTTGAATCGAGTATCGCTAAATCGGGGTTATACTGTATTGTATGTACATAGAAATACAGTTATATCTGTATTTCTATGTGATTGGCTTCGTTATAGTACACTCATAAATTTTACTGTATGCAAGGGCGATCACAGACTTCCATTTTTTGTCCAAGAACATCATTTGCCATGGTCTTGGAATAACACCCTTCATTTATCATGAAAGTTGGAATTTTTTACAGTGAAAAAATATATTTTGGGGGTCATGACCCCTGTGATCCCCCTGTCCGCGCTTGATTCTGGGCAGGGAGCATAAACTTTATTAAAAGTCAAAGGTGTTCCATCGTCACAAAATAGTCAAGACCCCCCCACCTTTTTTAAAAAAAAATTATTTGTTCTTGAATGATAAAACGTAAGGTATAAAGCCATTCAAATTATACACGACACGAAAATTCAATAGTAGGCCTATACAAAAAACATACATACAGTTGAAAACTCGAAATTTAAAGTTTTACTTGAAGTGACCTACATTTCGAGTTACCGAGAATCCACCGTATATAATTTAGACTGCTCAAAAGAAAGAGACAGAGCGGTAATTGAAATGACACGCTTATATCAATGCTTTGAAAACTCGAGCCGCGTAATTGAATACACAACGTAACAGGCGAAACATATAAATGAAGCGAAATTGATTTCTGTCCAATAGATGGCGCTCTTATCCACATCAGGAAGAAAATTGTATGCATACGGCATTTAACAACTTCACATGCCGACTCCCTTCGATAACATTACATGATGATGATGATGGCCTAGCCATGAAAGAGGAGTAGAGGGTAAGGACAGAAGTGTCGAATACAGTCTTCGGGTGAGACAGAGAATTTTGTGATCTTACTCTTATCCCTTAATTCAAAATATACTCATTTCAGTATAGTGGGCCATTATAATTTCGCCATTGAAATAACCACATTAATAAGCAATATGGAATGGCACATCGCTTTCTTTACGAAAACATCGCCACCGGCATCGTTAGAGAAGCACTGCCAGACTGGGAGCTTTGCATATGAATACATCTACAATTTCCTTTTATCATCCAAGTGGAAACAGTATTGTTTTTAAATATCAACAAACGTATATAAAAATTTGTGTTACCGCGGCGCATGTATATTTCACGAGAATCTCCCTCTAAAATATTAGCTTTCAACTTCTGAGATGCGAGAGACTTCTGACGTCACCAAATTTGAAGTTACTCTGTAATAAATTAGTATTCTTGTAACTAAGACATCATGATGACGTCAGCTTCCTCGCCTCATACTCAAAAGGTTGTTTCCAAAAAATCTGCTATACACATCAGTGACGAGATTATAACAACAACCAGGTCTGTAGCCAAACCTGGCCAGGAGGAGCGTGGCCCCATCGAACTATTTATATATATAGAACAATCCCTTGTGCCCCACATGCCCTTTGCATTGCCCCAGTGGCCCCTTCATTCTGGCTACAGACTTGATAACAACCCATGGCTACCGACATGCAGATACGGTGATAACGTGCAGAATCCACAGAAATTTATGTGGTGGTTCTCGGGTTGTCCAGTCATGCCGAAAAAGAGTGGTGAAAGATGTAAAGGAGGAAGTTTTAGCCATAGTTCTAAATGAATATTTGTTTGTTTGTTTGGATTTTTTATGGCGCAAGAGCATCTGGGCTATACTGCGCCAAAGAAATGAATACACGTCTAGCATTGAAAGACTAAAGACTGCCATTTCACGGATTTGGCGTGAGACTTCATGACACTTCACGGATTCGACATATGGCCGTATGTCATTTCACAGATTCGGCCACAAACGACATATTCCACCGACGTAAAATTTGTGAAGAGTACCTTCCTAAATATAAATAAATATCGTTTTAAGAGTCCATGGACGAAAGCAAAGGCTCCCCCCCCCCTTCCCTATATTTCTTCCGCTCACCAAATTATATGAATTATCGCTCACACAAGAACCTTTTAATTGAACGAGGGTAGAATTTTAATTTTTTACATATATTTAAAGTGGAAAGATGGTAAAAAAGAAGAATGGTGTACAAACCGATTAAATTTAAATATAATTTATCCGGGCAATGAGTTAATACACACACACACACACATACTGGTGCCCAAAATTAAGGTTACATTCAATGTTATTTCAATGGGAGAGGTACATATTTTGCTCTGTAACTCTCGATGTGCTTTATTTATATAAAAAAAATTGTACAGAAAATTAAAGAGCTATAAATACTTTACATAATTACAAAAAAATCACTTGTTTTTATTTTTTCAGGTATTCTATGAAGGAAAATTCAAATCAAATGATCAAAAATGGTACATAAATTAAAGGTAGAAAACAAAAATCAGTAAAAAACAGATTTAAGATAAAAAAAATTGCTGACTTAAACGTCAACAATCATTTTCTAATAATTTTGCATGTTTATGTGATAAAATTGTTATTCTGAATCAGTTTTTTGCAAATTTTCGTTTTCGACTTTCAATGTTTACATCAATTTACATCGTGTATTCTTCTTCATAGGGTGCCCAAAATTTTTTGGATTTTTTGTAATTATGTTAAGTGTTTATAGCTCTTTAATTTTCTGTAAAATGATTTTTTATAAATAAAGCACGTCGGAAGTTACAGAGCAAAATATATATCTCACCCACATTGAGTGCAACCTTAATTTTGGGCACCAGTTTACATATAAATATATAATTCACAAAATAAGCTGAAAACCCATAGTGAATATGGGAAAGTATAGGTGCGAGGATAAGAATTAAAATAGAATCTAGAAAGAAAATCTAGAATAAGAATAAGAATAAGATCTAGGGCAAGGTTCTCTCTTTATCTGTGCGATATACCAATTTCACAGAAATTCTGAAGGCAACCTACGGATTTTAGTCAAGTCCAGAAAGGTTACTAAATTTAAAATACGGAAATTGTACGAAACATACGTATTATGAGCTGACTATAAAAGCATAGCTACTATATAAGCGGATGATGAAATAAGGGAGAAGGGGTTCTGTGTCTCTTCATCCTAAAACATTCCTTTTAAATCCCACGCACAGATTATATTTTTTTCTGAATTAATTGTTTACGTACTTGAAATCTGGACTATTTTTAAAAGAATTAGTTTCAAAAATCAAACGTGGGGTATCAATATCAAAAAGGAATGCTTTAAGGCTACCCAAAGACGATGAAAATAAAGTGAGAGAGCGAGAGATGACATTTATTCGAAATCCGTCAAGATTAAATCAGCTTTTACAGCAATACGTTTATGTCCAAAAAAAAAAAAGTAATTTATCGTCATGTTTGCGAAAATGACATTCATAATCGCAATATATCGTACTTAATAATCATGCATCACAAAGCGATAATGATTATGATACAAATGCGTCATACCCTTTATTCAATCGTATCAAGATTAATTGAAAATCGAGCTATATCGATGATTATGAAGAAATATATCAATGATTATAAAGAAATACATCGATGATTATCAAGAGATGAATCGATAGAATACAGGATGGTATTTTGAATCCCACGCGATTAAAACTCCGGTGGTTTAATGTTGTGCCCGGTGCGTGGAACGAATACTTCACAGATTGCGGACAGTAATGACTTAATGGGCAGCAATCCGTAGAATCCTTCGCGCTTATTAAAACTCCGGTGGTTTAACATTGTGTCCGGTGCGTGGGACGAATACTTCATAGATTGCGGACAGTAATGACTTAATGGGCAGCAATCCGTAGAATCCTACGCGCTTATTAAAACTCCGGTGGTTTAACATTGTGTCCGGTGCGTGGGACAAATACTTCATAGATTGCGGACAGTAATGACTTAATGGGCAGGAGTCCGTAGAATCCTACGCGCTTATTAAAACTCCGGTGGTTTAACATTGTGTCCGGTGCGTGGGACGAATACTTCACAGATTGCGGACAGTAACGACTTAATGGGCAGCAGTCCGAAGAATGCTGTGCACTTAAAACTCTGGTGGTTTAATATTGTGCCCGGTGCATGGGACGAATACTTCACAAATTGCGGACAGTAACGACTTAATGGACAGCAGTCCGAAGACATAAGTCAAAAATAAATAATACGTATTACATAATTAGGACTCCCTCTCACTGTGGATAAAAAATCCCCCGACTTTTTTCAGGTTTATTTTCCCTAATTTTCCCGGAAAAATGTCCTGGCCAATTGCGGGGAAAACGGTGTCAGGTTTGCCGGAGATTAAGTTATTCAAAACAGGAGTCAGGAAATTTTTCCTTGACTTTTCCAGGTTTGGCAAAGAAATCTCGTTTTCTTCTTATTTTAGGGATAATATCAACTTCTTGGTCAATTCCAGGTGCGTGGAAACACTGGACAATTGTGCTCTCAAATTGTATATTACAAGGAGAAGAGAACAAAAATGAACAAATTAGCACTTACGCAACTTGCCTTTTTTTGCGGATTGTTACGTCTTAAGACTGCACATGACGTCATCTGAACCAGTACTTATTCAACTGCACAATGTACAGTTAAACCTCGTGAACGCGAGCACTCAGTAATGAAGATTTCTTTCGTGTTATCGGAGAAAGATGGAATCGTATGTAAGGTATTTGGGGATTCCACTCCCATTCGGCAAAAAAAATCCCTAACTATTCCAGAATTTTCCCTACCTAATCGCGAAAAAATATTGAATTGAAATTCTGTTTTGGAGTAAATAACATCACGTTAGCTTCAAAGTTTAGCTATTCGGAAAAAGAGTTAGGGAAGATTTTCCCGACTTTTCAAAGTTTGTTCAAAAATTTCGTTTTCTCCCTGATTTTTAGGGAAGATTTTAAATTCCCTGACGATTCCAGGTTCTCAGGATTTCCTAGGTTACCTGAGAACCCTGTCTTCATATATACGAGGATATAAAATGAACTATTCAACGAACTTCATGAGAAGAAGACAAAATTCAAAATGTGCTTCATATGAAACAAGCCTTCCCAAGAATAAACGCTTATTTAGATAATGCTTATTTAGATGGACAGTCGCACGCACATGTTACTTAGACATACGTTCACACTACATATTAAAAAAGCATTTTTTGTCCAAGCTTCGGAAAACCAGAAATTTGGAAATACAATAGGAATCTCCATTTATTTGAATCAACTGGTGCAGAACTTATACTGGTTTATAAAAACTATACCAATCTCAAAGTCTGGCACCAGTTACATTATGAATTAGAGGCATATATTTTTATAATACTTGTATATTTAACAGGAAAGCAATGCTGTTACATTTTAAGAAATTATTACTTTCATAATTTTCACCGCGAAATTATTTATTTAATACATCCCACAAAAGTCTGAAATGAAATTTTATTTGGCAAAATTTACAACGTGCCTCCTACATTGGGGAAACAATTCCCTGACTTTGACAAAATTCCTTGACTAATCGCGAGCAAAATTTCCCAACCGATCACAAACAAATTTTCTTGACCTATCGCAAACTAAATTTCCTGACCAATCGCAAACAAATTTTCCAAGCTAATTTCTATTACAGGGGAAAAGGGCTTCACATTTGTGGGAATCTGGATATTCAAAACGGAAGTCAGAAAGGTTTTCCCTTGACTTTTTCAGGTTTGACAAAAAAATCCCATTTTCCCTAACTTTTGTGCTTATTTCTCTAAGTTAGCCAGTGTTAAGTCTTCTTATCAATGGGGGAGGTATTGAAAATACTTGAACGCTTCCATAGCTGCTACCATGGAGTGGGAGGAGGTAATTTCTTTATGAAAAATGAACAAAAGTACGGCAATAAGGAAGGGGAATAGCCATTTTGAAGCCATCTGCCCCTTTTCCCGGCATTTAATCCTGTTGTTTTTGTATTCGCATATCATATGACAGCAGTGGCGTACTGATTACCTCTGCAGTAAGGAAAGCCCGAGAGGAAAAGGACCCAGTTCGTCATTGTTCATTTTCCACAAAACTTATAGTAAGTACTTTGAGAAAAAAAAAAATATCTATTATTTTACAATTAATGAGGCAAAAATTAATCATATGAAATTTTCTTTAAAAAATGAAATAGCGATCATCAGTTTCCAAATGGAAGGAAATAGCCTATGGCAAACTCAGAAGCAGCATGAACCTATTCCAAATGGGGGCAGGGGGGTCATTAACAACTCGGTACCGCCAATGAACTTGTTAAACCATAGGATTTTCAATTTTAGTTTTGTTTAAAATATCGGAAAATGTGCACGTCGCGGACAGTGGCGGATTATGTATTTCAAGGGCAGAGGCGCGGGTCTAGAGTTCACTTTACTATACCGTTGTTAGCAAATACATCGCAAGCCTGTCAGACTGGCACGCGAAGAAATGTCGCTGGGACGCGGCTACTTACAAAATAAGAAAAAGTTACTATTAATTATAATTTTTTCCCACAACAAAGAAGAAAAAAGGTTGAACCTAGTGGCAAACTGCACAATTCGATCCGTATACTTCCCATGCGTGGTATGAGTGGTTTTGCACGAGAAATCGCCAAATCTAGTGTCTGCTATTAATTATGACGTAAATGAACTAACTTTTGGGTGGAGTTCCAACCCCTTGAATTTCAAGTAACACGTGACCTAAGCAAGTTTTTAAAAACCAGTGAAATATAGTTAGTTTCTTATCTCTCTCTCTTCGTAGAAGGCCCGTATTCCGCGAACGCATGTGTAATTGCATTAAATCGATGCTAAATGGGTTGGCTTTGCCTTATTATTGGTTCAGCTATGATTTGAAATAACTTATTAACTATTGATTTTAAGCAAAAATTGTACTGGACATTTTTTATTTATTTTTTTACAAGGAATCGTGTAGTGAATTCTTTTCCCGCCATTTTGTATACACCCTGTACATGACAAGTCAACGGTCAGTTTCGGAAGAAATATAAGGTTGTGGGTAACGAGTCTGTTCATTATACTATAATTTTTGCCACCCACGTATTAATTACAGCTCAAACTAGAGTTGATGTAATTTGTGGGGAAAGCGTCTCTTTTTCTCCAAAATTACACAAGCTCTAGTTTGAGCTGTAATTAATACGTGGGTGGCAAAAATTATAGTATAATAAATTCCCCCACGAAAACTCACAAAATTCTCGCCCCGGAGGCTTTCTTGTGTTGACCATATTTGGCAATTGTGTTATCCCTGCGGAGGGTAATAATACCTTAACAAGAGTCTGTCCATCTTTTGTGACGTGTCCTTGAACAAGTTTTTCACAAGTTTCGATACAAATTCTCTAATAACATTTTCCTGATAACCTTACTCAGGGTCGTTCTTGTCATTGGTGCAAAAGGTCATGGGCACACATATGGGGGAAGATGGGGCTCGAGCCCCCCCCCCCTAATCGTTTAAAATTTTGATTCGCTCGAACCTGCTATTAATTCAAAACTTGGGGCTCAAAGCTAAATTTCACAGGGTCTTTCGCTATACCAAATGGAAACTATCATGCGAGTTGGTCAACATGTGACAAATACTGTTTCGCTGTTTTTCTCCCTGTTCATTTGTGTTTCAGAAAGCCATCCGTGGTCTGGTTCAATTGGCCACGATGACGCAGAGCAAAGAGTAGCTTTTGAAAGAAATATAAAACATGAACTTAACGATTAATCTATCATCGGACACCAAAGAACAGGAGGGAATAATATATGTTCAACGTTATTTATCTTCAGCTTGAATGAACAGTTTATTTATCATTTTAATGAGGATTTTAATTATTGTATGTAATTTAGTTATTTATGTAGTGCATTTAGTTAGCTATATGGCTCATATTACGGAATCTGTAAATTGGAGCTTGTCCTTTATTGCTTATCCTCCTCCTCTCTTCTTTCTAAGCAAACTGGGCAAAGGGCAAGACAGGGGACTCGAAAAAAAAAATGCATAACACGGGGGGAAGGGAATTCTTTCACAATATAGCAGTTTTCCACCACCCGTTGGAAAATATAAGTTGTCCTTATCAGCAAGCGTGGATTGACGTCATCAGAAGGACAGCCTGGATACCGGTCAATCACGTGGACTGTTTTAATTAATGACCTGTGAATCCTGCGTGACATGGGAAGAAAGTTTGGTTCAGCCGATAAAAAGAAAAAAACTCTGGCGAGGCTAAGGTAAGCAACTGAAATCAAACGGAGTGGAGTGCTTGTGTTTTGGTGGAGTGTTTGGAGCTTGTGTTTTGTGGTGCTTTGAAAAACAGTTGGTTCCTGAATTTTGTTTAGCGAGGACGGAAGCAGCTAACCATGTAAAAATTAGTTTTTACAATTTTCGTGCCGGGACATGAGTCGCTGGTACTGATAGCGCCGTCATCGATCTACGTCGCAACCTGAAAATTTCTATTAGATTCCAAGCTGAAACAGGAGAATTGCATTCTCCAGGAGGTCAATGGTAAAGATCAATTTGCAAGGAGGCCATCGCTCCTTTTATTCGTGTGTTTATATGGAATCGTTCGTGTCCAATTGTAGCCAAGATCTTTAAGGTCGCCTAGCCGATATCCTGGCCATCCGTGGTTTGAAGAAGGAGCCGACGATATCTTCATTTGTCTTCCTGGGACTCTACTCGGGAACGAGTTTGGAAAGTAGAGGCCTTCATCGCCGATGATTAAATTATTATTCAATGGTCCAAGTTCTTAAAAATTAATTCATGGCTCATTAATATTCTAACCAATTTCTGACTGGAGAAAAAGCAATTTAACAAGTGCTGATAAGAACTTCTTATATTTTCCAACGGGTGGTGGAAAACTGCTATGTTGTGAAAGAATTCACTAGACCCCACCGTCATGCACATTTTGTTTTTTTTGGAGTCCACTGTCTTGCCTTTTACCCAGTTTGTTTAGAAAGAAAAGAGAGGGAGAGAGAGGGGAAGGAAAGCGATAAGGCCAAGCTCCAATTCGCAGATTCCATAACATGAGCCATATAGCTAACCAAATACACCACATAAATAATAAAATTACATACAATAATGAAAATCCTCCTGCTGTCCGATTCTGCTGATCGATTAATCGTAAAGTTCATGCTTTGTATTTCTTTTAAAAGCGATTCTTTGCTTTGCTTCCTCATGGCCAATTGAACCGGACAATGGATGGTTTACTGAAATATAAATGAGCAGAGAGAGAGAAACAGCGAAACAGTATTTGTCACATGTTGACCAACTCACATGATAGTTTCCATCTAGTATGGCGAAAGACCTTGTGTAATTTAGCTTTGAGCCCGAAGTTTTGAATTAATAATTAGTTACATAATGTAAGCCTATTTTGGTAAAGGTAATTTAATATAATTCTTAGCGGGCGATAAATCGCCCTGACAAATAATAAGAGCGGAGATAATGTTTTTGCATGCCTGTGCGGCCAACGACCAAAGAAGGACTCTAACCTTATTTTCTAAACCTCTCCATAGCGTATTTACAATAAGACCACCGGCACAACGGGACCTACATAATGTTGTATTTACAAATGCATTGGGTTGTCTCTTTGTTTTCTTTGGATTAAAAACTGAACGATATGGCCAAAAAATCATAGGTTTGACATCTTTCCCAATAAGTGTAGATTTCTTCCCAGCACTCGTTACATGCACAATATTTTTTATTTAATTTCTCTCATTATATAGAAACTTTTAACTAACACTAAATTATACAGTGTGTGACAAAAATATCGACGCACCTTGAATCTATAATTCAAGCGTATTGAATTACTTCGTTTTGAGGCGTGTCAATTTCTTTTTTGTCATGATATAATCAAAAATGAAATATTCAATTACAGTAATTTAATTCTTCACCACAGGATACATGGTCATTATACAACATTAAAAATGATTCATATAAATCATTTTTAATGTTCATTCATTCAATCATTTTTTATTCATTATTTCATTATATTATATTTTATTCATTATCATTTTTTTAACAATTCGTTTCCACATAGGTAGTATTGGCAGCATATATTGTACCACTTTAATGCAGTTGGGGGGGGGGCAAACCGGGTTTGTGGTGAAAGTAATTTAAAAAATCTTAAATTTAATGAAGGTATATCCCCTTTTTCACTGTAGATATAAAAACAGACAGGTACGGATGATTATTTGATTTGGAGAAAACTTTCTTATAAATGCGGGGGTTATCATCAAACCTCGCCGTTTCAGACCGAAAATTAAAACGTATCATTTAAGAATATTCCCAAAATTAGAACGAAAGTTGAATTTAAAAAAAAAAAAATCATTTCAATTATATACTATTTAGATTAATACTATAACGTTATGATGAGAGACAATACAGTGTTGAAAGGCACATAATTTGCGTTAAAAAAGTATGAAGCGAAATAATATTTTACAAATTTGTTCCAAATTTCAAAGAAAAAGTTGTCAATTGCCGTGCATATAATGAAAAAAAATTATTCAGTAAATTATAATTTAAAACAGACTCAACAAATGCACACTTTACTGAAATAAAAAAGTTTATTTATTTATAATTATTTATTCCTAAACTGCGGGTACCCCAGCAATTCCTTCAAAGTGTGTACCTTTAAGTACGCAGTAATATCGTATGAATACCGAAAACCTTTTCATTGCGGCCATCTCAGTTTCGAGGCCTTATTACATACCTGTATGTATTATATACAAAATGCCTTTTATTTTCCTGAGTATAGTACGGTAAAACTCCTCTTAACGGACATCCCCTTTTTACGGCCAGATAAAAATTTCTCAGTAAAAACCCTTTCGCAACAGTACCCCTCTCCTCTACGGTCGAATTTTTTTATCCAGCGAGTGTCCGCTAATGACAGGTTTTATTATATTAAAAAAAAGGCGCTAAAAGATATATATATAAATTATATCTTGCAGCAAATTGAAAATATAAATAAATAAAATAAGAGCAGTCGAATTTCCAGTCAACAGCAGTTTTCTTTCGGAATTTAGAACGCAGACGCAAAATATTTAGATTTGAACAATTTTAATAAAACTAGATGAATTCTTCTTCATCTTCTCTACTTTAAAATTGACATCGACGACAGTTTGTCGAAATATTAACTGCATTTTACTTTAGGTACATGTACCAAAGCAAAAACGCAAGTAGAGACAACTGCGTGATTAATTAGTCCATTAAAGTTTCGAAGTCTACCACCAGCTGTCGCAACAAGCCCTGTCTTATACTCTAAAGTATATTTCTAGTTTGGTAAGAAATACCACCCTTTCAAAAAAGAAAAAAAAAGCTGAATAAATAATGAAAAATTTACATGAAACATTAACTGCTTTCTCACCTGTGCGCCATCTGGCGGCTTCCGTTGTCAAGTCTCGGCCTTGGGGTGTCTGCTTCACTTTGACGGACAAGCTGCTTTCTTCCCTCTCCCTCAATGTTGATGGCTCCGTAGAGCAACGCCCTCTATTGACACACAAACCAACAACAATAGTGGTTGCTACACAAGGCGAATTATTTCCGTAGAGAGAGACACATGCACGCACTTCTATGTTTCAGGACGCGAACTATAAAATAATCCTTTTTTTTTTTATCTCTGCACTTTCGGGAGATGTGTTTCGACGTTCACGGCGATCAGGAGCGCAATTCTGACCGAAGAGGATGCGGAGGGAAGCGGCGAGAAGTTGACTGTCATCACCGGCGTTGCTCGCCGCGGGCTGCGTTAGTCGCTCCAACCATAGCTCAGACTAACACTGACAAACCGTGCGCTCGTTGGCTGCAACTGGCGCTTCCTTGGCCCTTTCTCTAGAAACTCCCACGCGATAACACTCTTGGCACCCTTTCGCTCCCTTGGCGCTATTCGAAAGCGCGCGATTTTTAATTCGTTATCGGGTTTTTGTGTTCGTTTTTCGTTGTCTAGGTGTCTGAAATTCCCTATTCCACAGGCGCTATTTCGAAAAATGAAATGCATATTCCGTGACGGTACAAAATTTCGTTAAAAAAACCCTATGCAAAATACAATCCTTCAATTTACCGAAAAAAGAATACAGCTATAGAAAATTATTTGCGTTAAAATCCACATGAAGTTGTAATGTTTCAAACTTTTTACTTTAAGTTAAATACAGTTTTTCGTTCAATTTTATATATGAGATCATGTAAATTTAATGCAATAAATTATATTTTATTTATTTATTTTATTTTTTGTGACCAACACTAACTTATATCGCTTTATCTGTTCGTTTAAATAAATCTTCATAAATAGAACTCCAAAACCTACTAATTAGCATATAATTCATTGCCTACTTTATACGTATTATATTAGATATATTTATTTTTTAATGCGTTTTATAGGAATACTGACGTTAAGGAAATATATTAAAAAAAAAGTTATTGAATTACTTCAAGTTATTGAATTACTTCAAGTTTAGCTAAAGGTCAGTTGGCATAGTTTGTATAAAAAAAAAATTGGCTCTGTCTTATTGGCGAGAAGATCGCCAATAACGACGAAATATTTGAAACGTTCAATTGAAATATTCGACCGATGGTCACCTTGGCGGGAGAACATTCTCACCTCGCCAATAACGTTGGTAACCTGAGCACGAGTTCACGTGACCAGATGACGTCACGTCTACACCCCCTGGGTCACGGCGAGTGGGCGTCCGACCACCATTGGCCGAGAGTCAGGCGCCAGTGACCAATTAGAGACCCATCACTTCCGCCTACCCCCACCTACGGTTGGTCAACCCCATTAGGTAAACAGACGAATCAACGCACCTTTTAGTAAACTCATCTTTAAACTTTACAAATATAATTAACACAATATTTTTTGGAAGCCACAAACCCATTATAATGCCGCAAAAAGTTTTGTGATTTCTCAAGCATTTGTTCATCTATTGAAAATAATGCAACAAAAATACGTTAAAAATTACCCTTTAATAAAAATAAAAGTTCCGTTTTCATAAAATAAATAAAGAAAGAACACTAAAATTAGGACAACAGTATCTTGCATTACAATTTTTATTTCACTCAGCGTTTTCGTATTTGAATTAGTGAAAGAATTTTTTTTTACGATTATATTTGTTACAAACAAACCTTCTAATTTTGGACTAATTTAATATAAAATCGTTTTCTAACGTGCTGAATGCAAACAAAAATTAATTTCATGGACTATGAATTATATTTTATTTTGGCGCAGTATAGCCCAGATGCTCTTGCGCCATAAAAAAGCCAAACAATCAATCAATTTATATTATTTTACTCTCGAATTGAGTGTTTTACAAATATAAGTTTTGAGCCCCCCCACCAAAAAAATTAAATTTCAAAAATTAAGGTTGTAAAATGGTGGCGCACTTTCCTAAAATAGGAAAAGATACAGAGCTAACAACCGCTTTGCAACTACTTGCAAATGACCATTCGGTTACCTAACTTTGTTAATTAAAAATTGTATTTTCGATATTTAAAAATTTATAAAATATAGACAAGATGTCTGAAATATGGTGTTACATATAACTTACTATGCATATATATATGTAGAATCAATAAATTTAAACATATCATAGCTGGTCTGAATAAGAAAGAAGAATTGGACCTTTGGATGTACAAACATTGATTGGCGTTATGAGCCGATAATCATGGGCTAAACAATGTTTTAAGGATCCAACATTCCCCATTCAATGCAGACATTATACAGGGAGACCTGTTTGTTTATAACCATCCATGTGGCAGAGATTAAAACAAATTTTTTGTTTGAAAGAGACAAAAAATAGAAAGAAATAGAAAGTCCTGTATACATCTCACATCAAAGTAACACTGTTGAATAACTTACAAGTAGTAATTCAACAAACTCAGTTCAAGTAATACCACAAATGTAAAAAAAATATAGATGAATTTATTCAGTGTCAGAAACTTTTCATTTTTAAACATTTTTAGAAGAGTTTTGCAAGCATATTTTATTAATAATAAAATAGGAAGTGGTTAAATTACCTTGTAATAGCAGTAATGTAGAAATTAAATTCAAACTCGTAACTAAAAAGATAGCACATGATCAGTTGAAGGCAGTTTTGAAAGTGTTGCCACATCTTATAAACTAAGCAATACCAGATATCCAAAAGGAGTAATGAACAGGTGCTTCCATCTATATTTGAGAACTGCGATTAGATGTATTTAATTGCAGTAATTATTCATTATAAGGAACATTTAAGATTTCTTTCTAGGGATGAAATTTACAAGTGTTCTATTTAAAACCAAACATTTTTTAAAAGATCTTAAGCCTTCAGAAATGGCTTCAACTCTATTTGAAAGCACTTTCTGTCTGGAGAGTTCACCTAAAATCAAATTTTTTATAACATGTTTTCTGAGACATGTGTCATATTGCAAGTACTGAACAAAAGCAAATGAAAATTGTTTTCTTTTATCGCATATTTGAAAGACAAATCTATTATTTTCATTGATAGTAATAAGTAGCTCTGAAAAGTGAACTTAAGTTCTAGATACAGAGGTATCTTTCAGTGTTAATCCTGAGGGATAAAAATCAAGGTCCAATTGATGCTCCATACCATAGCCTATACAGATTATATCATCTATATATCTGCCAAAAAATAAATCCGTTCTTGGTGAAGACAAACTTTCATATTTATGTAAGTATAAATCTGCAGCTAAAGAAGAATATACTCCCCCTTGAGAAAGCCCTCTTACCTGTTTATAATAACCAGTGCCATTATATACCATATTATAGTTAAGACAGAAGTTTAGTAGTTTTACAAACGAGATTTTGTCAATTGATTTTATATCATACTCTGTAAATAATTCTAATAACACACGATATAGGTCTCTTAAATTGATTTGGTTAAATAGATCCTCAAAATCAAAGCACTTAATGAAAGTGGGATTCCTATCACTGGAGTTCGAAGTCTTTAAAAGTTGAAAACTATTTTTTAAAATAAAGGTATTTAAGGAAATTTTAACATAAATCTCTTTAAATGTTCGAAGAAGCAGTTTAACAGCTCTAACACTATAAGAGCTAGTAGCACATCTAACAGTGCGAAAACCAATTGGATCTTTATAAAATTTAACAGTAAGCGTCATGTATGGGAAGTTGATTGGAGATTGGATAGCTTTGAGTTTCTCAAAAGCACCCTGTATGTGTTTGAAGATAGGGGTAGTGCTTGTACCCAGATTTATATATTGCTCTGTATTATCAAGAAATTTCTGTATGTTTGAAGCATAGAACTTCACGTAAATGATGGCAAATGCTGAAAACCATTATCTATGTTCAATAACACAAAGTTTCTATAAAAATCCTTCAAATCCCTTTCGTATTTGCATAATAAGTTATATATAACCCATATTTTAGATGCCCTGTCTATATTTTGTAAATTTTGTACATACGACTTTCTATTCCTTTCTATTTTTTGTCTCTTTCGAACAAAAGATTTGTTTTAATCGCTGCCACATGGATGGTTATAAACAAACAGGCCTTCCTGTATAATGTCTGCATTGCATGGGTAATGTTGGATCCTTAAAACACTCTTTAACCCATGATTATTGGCTCATAACACCAATCAATGTCTACACATTGCAGGTCCAATTCTTCTTTCTTATTCAGACCAACTATGATCTGTCTAAATTTATCAACTCTTCATTTATATATTAAATGGAGTGTTATAAATGCTGTGTTTTATAACAACTCCATTTGCATCATTTAAAATGGGTACATATTGGGCTTTGGTTTTAACGGTGTTGATATGGAATTTCAGTACTTGGTTCTATAGATTTGTTATGCTTTTTTGATAGTGGTGTCTTTAATGATAACACCATTCAAGGGAATTTTTAATACTATTGTGTAATTTGTTCTGAGTACATATTGTAAAATATTTTTTAATAGTTTTCAAACCTATATATATATATATATATATATAATTATTCTTCCATAAAATGCAACAGTATTTAAAACAATAATAACATCAACGACGCTGGTTGAAATAGGCATTGTCAGAGAGGGGGTGGGGGAGTAGTAAATTATAATGATATACATATCTATGTATTTTATGTTTTGATGTTTGTCTATATCAATTAAGATTAATTAATTTTTGAACTCAAATATGAAGCATGAAGCTTTTTATTTTTAAGATTAATTATTTTTTTAACTTAAATGTGAAGAATGAAGATTTTTATTTTTAAGATTAATTAATTTTTGAACTTAAATGTGAAGCATAAAAATCTTCATGCTTCACATTTTCAGAATTTAATCAAAAACGATAAAAAGGAAAATGGGTAAATATTATTTTTGAAAATAGCATTCAGGCTTTGAAAGCGACAAATAGGCGGAAATCATTAGTTTATACATATACGTATTATAAAATAATGCTTGGACAATTACCTAGTTTGGGGAAGCTAGCTTAACAATGGTTTATACAGGGCACATATATCTGAAATCAATTGTAACAAGTAGAGTAAAGTTTCTTTAAACTCTAGCCGCTCAAAGACGACTTAAAGCATTCATTTGCTCATCACGAATCCCCTCCCCCCATCGGGAAGTGGGGCTGTACGGATATTCTTCAAGAGAAAAGGGAAAATACATTGTAAAAATATATTGTATAAATCAAAATGAACACTGGTTTATGATATTATGAAGTCTAGTTAATAATATTATGCCTAATGACCATCAACACTTGCAAATTAATACATTTACATTCTGGGCAGCATCGGTAGATGATTAGAAAGTCCGTTATCAGATGTTTTCATCAAAATATGAATTTCTTAAATCATGAGCTCTTAAGCTTCCACGATACTTTTGCGTTTAAAAATTTTACTGCCGGCAATGAATTTTTGCTCGTCCCGGGCGGGCACTTTTTCCAGCCTCGATTTTAATTTAGACGATTAATTAATTTACAGATTAGTTCATCGAATTTTTATTTCTGACGTTTCCTAAAGTTTCTGTATCACTTGACAGCACACACTTGGAGAAACGCTGATATAAAGGATTCAACTTTGAAGAAGTAGGGATTTTTTTGTCCCCATTTTAAAGTGGTGTAAACCACAACTTTATTTGAGCTTCATGTTATTCTTTGGGATAACGAGTAAGTCCGTGTTTTCCCTATTCCTCACCAAATAGTTGCAATCCCTGGCAATAATGGTAATGGATCAACTTTAAATCCCTTTTTCTCAAAACGTCATCAAATAGGCTTGATTTCAAATAACTATGAACCAAGGGTGTAGCATGGCATCAAAAGTGAGCCATCTTCATGCGTTCAAAATCCCCCCTCCTCAAATAAATTCATGAATATATTATCATTGTCACCATCATGATGATACGTTGTAAATTGTGACTTTTTTTTTTTATCAAGGAAGGGGGGGCTAAATGATGAACATATGGAGATGGGGGCCCCCCCTTTTGAAACCACACCACTACTATGAACGTCTGATATATCTAAGCTGGTATATTACACTTGCACAAGGGTCTTACTTTTCCTTAGATGTAAGTTCATCACAAAAAAGCACGTGTAAATTCAGTTTCAGACTGTTGAAGTGCCCTTCTTTTAAATAATTTTTTTTTTAATTTAAACTTAACTTTAACTTAAAGATAATTAATCATTTAATAGCCTATATGTGTGAAACAGCCAATTGGAAATTTTTTAGAGGAATCCGAATTTCTTAAAGTCTAGGGGACAAACCAACCCCCAGAATTCAGTGAACAGTTTTTTATTGAGCAGAATTTTCTTCCCGCCTTTTCTGGGGGGGGGGG
>QLNU02014802.1:108709362-108742503 GCA_006491805.2 Dysdera silvatica | reverse complement strand
TTCCAGTGCAAAATTTAAGTTAAGAAATTTATTCATTAATGTTAAATATATTAGCCTACTTAGATATTTAATATTATTAAATATATTAATAAAATACATCAAAACATTAACGAATATTCAGCTCCCCTGTGGCTCTCTTAGATACACTCCCTGTAAATTTCAGAGACCTCCCTATAACAAGCGTTTTGCTAAGGGTCTGTTTCGATCAAGAATTAAATTCTTCTTTGGACTTAGGTTCCATTTCTTCGACGTTGGTAAAGACAGCAATGAAGTATCTCACTCTTGGTTCTTTAATCAAAAAGGAACCTAAACACAAGGTGCTGACAATATCTCTTCAATGTTTAATATTCATTACATACAGCTAGCCATTCACGTACACATGTACATTGGAGATCGTATTAATAAACAGGATTGGGGGAGCATCGACAGAATCTTTCCTGGCCACTACGTATAATTACGAGGTCTATTTCAAAAATTAATTAAAAAAAATTATTTCTTTCACCTCGTTATTCTCTTTGATGTGATGAAAACAAAATATCTTCAACTTGTGTGTGTTTCGAGATGGGGTTATTTTGTCAACTTAAGGATGTCTACCGTCAATTTCAAACTATTTCTACTCTTGTTTAAAAAAAAAAAGTCTTCGCCCCACAAAGTAATAATAATTTCTGTCTGCATATAAGATGAAAAATTCGTTTGAAACCAGTAGTATGGGCAAGCTCGTAGCTAGACGCTTATTACGGGGTCTCAGCATGCTACGAGGATATAAAATTCGTTATTAATGTTTTGATCGGTCATTAATGTATTAAATAATACCATCTAAGTAGACTAATATATTTAACATCAATGAATAAATTTCTTAAGGTATCTTTTAGCCGAAAACTTATAGATGCATATTAAATTTTTGATTTCCTTATCTTTATTTAGGAGTATAAGGGAAGACCAAACCTCCGTCAAAAAAAAAAAAAAAAAAAGAAAGAAAACATTATGTACACAAGATATACCGTAGAAATCTATTTTGAATATATTTTTAACCTCAAAGAACAATTTCCATTTTCATGTACAATTTTATTCAAAACAAAAAATTTAAAATAAAATTATAAAATAATTTATTTTGAAGAACTATTTTCCAGAGGGGGCCCAGCCCCCTCTAACCCCAGGCTGGCTACGATTCCGAGTATAGGCTTATACAAAAGCCCCGCTGTATGTGTGTTGGGGAGGGGGGGAGTTCCGTTTACATAGAATAGCAAAATAGACAGTCAGCTGATCTATAGAAAAGCGAAAAAAATTAAATGATATGTAGATATACTCTTATAAAGCGGTGATAACTCACAGCGATCGTTCGAATTTTAGAACGGTAAGTTGCATCTATGATCGATAAGGAATGGGTTATTTTTAATGCAAATTCCTGCAATTTCTCATCGAGGAAATTAAACCAGACTGACTACTTATGTTTGAGACACCACTTCATTTGAGAGATTATATACACTCAAGTATCCCAAGTACTCAGTTTCGTAAATTAACAGTTTAAAACATGTTTTCGTAACTGATGTGCAAGTCATATTTCAAATGTCATATTTCGATGGAAAATGAAGATTGTGGCGCTACCTGTAAGTTTCCTCAAACAACATATGACGAAGCGTCGATTATCTGATTGGTCGATTATCGGGAATATTCTTGACAGCGGGAAAATGATGATCGTCACCGTCAGTGTCATAAATATAGTGACCAACCGTCAGTGTTATAAAGGTACTGATCACCGTCAGTGTCATAAATATAGTGACCAACAGTCAGTGTTATAAAAATACTGATCACCGTCAGTGTCATAAATATAGTGACCAACCGTCAGTGTTATAAAGGTACTGATCACAACCAGTGTCATATAGTGACTAACGGTTAGCGTTATAAAAGTGCTGATCACCGTCAGTGGCATAAAAATGTTTTAATGTTAGGATTTAAAAAAAATTTAGTTGATTCAATTAATTACGCATAATTTTCGATAGGGAGAGTAGTGCCGCTTCGATAGGGTGAATTAACGGGGCCCTCAACCCAAATAGGGACCCTATATTAGCAAAAAGGATAGTTTTTTCCCGCGCGTTTTCAAACGTATACATATATTATATATTTTTCTTACTGCAAAAATTTGGAAATTCAAAATTTAGTGTCAAAAGGTGCTGATTTGTGTCCAGCATAAGAGCAGGGCAATTTTTATTTTCCCCCGAGATATTGTGAACAAAAGAAGGGTTCTAATTTGGACCATAAAAACTACAAAGACAAGCTTAATCATAAGCTCGTCTCTGCAGTTTTTTATGGTTCAAATTAGAACCTTTCTTTAGTTCACAATATCCAGGAAACCAAAGAAGGCTCTAATTTGAACCACAAAAACTGCAGAGACAAGCTTAACCACAAGTGAATTTTTTTGGCGCAAAGACAGCACGTCATGCCACGCCAAAATTGAAATTACCCTCGCCAAGGATAGGATTGACTGGCTGTATGTGTTGTGCCTATTATTTACGCAAAAGAAGCTTCTGAATCACGCAGGTCATCGTGTGGGTAAACGCTGTCGCTGACGTAGGTCTGAGCAGGACAGTGATGATTATAGACCGAAATCAATACGTTATTAGTCATAATGGGTAGGTTTTTGAGTATGTGCTTTTTCTATCTGTCGAGTCTGATTGGGGTGTATCTATCTATTGCTTTCTAGCAAAGCTGCCACAACGGAAGATCTGACTGGACCCAAGATCACATACGTCGTTCTAGCTGCTCCTACAGATATTCCATTCATCATATTTATTCCATTCATCGTATTTATTTCATTTCATGAAACATCTACGAGACGAATGTCATTTAAAACTTTCTATTAGAATGATTACAAAGGAAATGTCGTGGGCAGATATTCCTTCAAATACTTGACGTTTCGTTCCCTACTTTGCGGAACATCGTCGGAAGGCAGATCGGGAGAGATCGAGCTTCCGCTTCGTTTGCTTAGCTACAGATGATGGAAAAACAATCGTATTAACAGCTGTTTCAGATCTGGTACTTCGTTTGCGATTGAGCAACCGTAATAGAAATTGATCTTCTCTCTCTTTATTCTGAGGATGCTCCGCAACGCAAAGAACGAAACGTCGTGAATTAATAAAAAGGCCAACATGGCGGCGCAGTCCCCAATCATTTCAACTGTGGACATTTCAAATTATGACACAAAAGCTTAGCTGAAAATGATTATCATTTTCAGCAGTTTCGATAAACTCGAATTTCTGATCATCCAAAGTTTCCTGCATATTTTTGAAGTTGCTTCAAATTATAATCAATTCTCCTCAACGTAAAAATCAATCAATTTCCTTAGATTAAAGGTAAACGTATCAATTAAATACTTAAATAAAATTTCAGGAAAAATCATTATCCAAGATTTATTTTCCCTATTTCTGATAAACTGACGGTTCCGGAATACGACGTAGTCATGGCTTGATTCGAGTCGGATTATCGGAACATTGCTGCGTTTCTTTCGTGCCTAGGTAAATACTACTTTATGCGCCATGTGTTGACACATCCTATTAAACGAGCCGTGCGCATGCGCGAAGGGAAAGTGATATAGAAAACGACAGTATTTCGTTATACATGCGAACTACTTGAATTAATTAAAATGTACACGGAAAGTATTATGATAATTAATTAATGTATGAGGAAAGTATTTACTCATACGTTAGAGCCCCACAGTCGTCACTTTTCTAGTTCAATCCAAAATCGCCATTACACAAAGTTATTAAAATGAAGTTTCCGTAGACCAAATCATTAATTAATTATATTAATAATTAATCATTAATTCTAATTAATCATTAATTCTAATTAATCATCAATATAATTAATCATTAATTCTAATTAATCATCAATATAATTAATTATTGATTCTAATTAATCATCAATATAATTAATCACCAATATAATTAATCATTAATTCTAATTAATCATCAATATAATTAATTATTGATTCTAATTAATCATCAATATAATTAATCACCAATATAATTAATCATTAATTCTAATTAATCATCAATATAATTAATTATTGATTCTAATTAATCATCAATATAATTAATCATTAATTCTAATTAATCATTAATATAAATAATTAGTTCTACAAACAGAATACAAATTTTAGAATTTTTTGTTCATTAAATAGTAAAAAAATAATTAAAAAGTAACAAATTAATAATAAACAAATAATAAAAAACTTAGAAACATTAAATTTAAATTGGAAATTATAAAATTCATTGAAAAATACGATTTACAAAATCCCAATTCACGAAATTAAAAATTCAGACATTACGATTTAAAAACCTTGGATGGTTACTATACATGAATATCATTAAAATTTTAGTAACAACATGGTTAATACATTAAGCTGTCGACAGAGTATAAAAGTTGGTAAATTACCCGCGTTTGTAATCAACATCCCATCTTACCCACGTAACATGCAAATAAAATACAGGCAGATAAAGCAGATTTGAGTGTTTGGCCCCGCCCCGCTCAAGTTCATGTCGCTAGGAGACCAGAATGCTATAATGATATGTAAATAATCATATCTAACAATTTACATAATAATTTCTATTAATCCCTTTGTACACTATATTTCAAGACTATTTATTACACAAGGGCTGGGAACGATAAGCTCTTTATGCCCCCCCAAAGTACCGCCCCTGATTTAAAACCATTGCCATTTCTTGTATCAAGGACAAAGACATTTTAAAATTGCGTTAATGTATACATAAACATAGAATTTTCAAAGTTACTGGGGAGGTGGGGACAAGCGTATATTATATATATCATCATCATCATCATCATCATATTCAACCATTATCTATCCACTGCTGGATGAAGGTCTCTCCAAATGCTTTCCACACAAGTCTATCCTGAGCAATTCGCTTCCACGTCACCCCAACCTGTTTTCTTATTTCATCCACCCATCTAGTTTGAGGACGTTTTCTAGGTCTTCGGTGGTCTCTTGGAATCCAGTTCAGAATTTCTGTTGTCCATCGTTGATCAGTTCTTCTTGCAATATGCCCAGCCCATCGCCATTTCAGCCCTTTTACTTTAACAATGATGTCCTCTACTCTAGTTTGCTCTCTCACCCAAGTGTTTCTTTTTCGATCTCTCCTAGTTATTCCAAGCATGCACCTCTCCATGCTCCTTTGCGTTGTCTGTAACTTTCGTATTGCTCCAACTGTTAGACTCCATGTCTCTGATCCATAAGAGAGGACTGGCAATACACACTGGTTGAAGACCTTTCTTTTTAGACACAAAGGCAATTTCCCCTTCAGGATAAAACTGTTTCTTCCAAATGCACTCCAGCCAAGTTTAATACGTCTGTTGAGTTCTTTCATAATGTTGCCATCCATTGAAATCAGCTGGCCAAGGTAAATATATGAATCATATATATATATATATATATATATTGACATAGATGGAAAAATGAAATTTATTTAGGGGCTCGAGCCCCACGCAATTCTGAACTTACGAATACACGTGTAAAGGAAGATATGAAGTTAAACATCCATGTTCTAAGAGGTGGATGTTATTCAGAACGAACGTAAAACAAAGAAATCAACAGGACACGCGAAGAATCATTGGAGCAGACAAAGCAGCGACCACAGACAAACCGAATCATTTTTTCCATCCCAGAAAGAAAAAACTATCAACAGATAAATAAGCAGCGAAACCTTTCGACAAGTAAATCATAGTCGAAGAAAGGCATAATTTTCTTTTCACCGTGTTTCTCTAAACCCTTCCCAACCCCAAACTTAACGATAAAAGAAGATTCTAAAGTTATTTGCTTTATCCCTTGGCAGGTAGGCTTCAGGGAAACCGCGTGATTTGCCTTGGCAGGTTAAGACAACTTTTTTCCTGCTGCTCGGAGTGGACTAAACTGTCTGTGTGTGTTTCCCCTGTTTTCTTACATGGCTACTCATGCCAACAGTACCAACAACAGCCTGCGATATGACAGTCCAAATAACGCGGCTTTAAAATTACCACTTCAAAAACTCTTGGCTATGTCTCTGTCGAATAAAAAAAATCCATCTCAACGAAATAAATAATAAAGGTTATGATTATATGTGGTCTTCTATTTCGATTGGAATTTCCAGTCCCTTCACGCATCGCGATTTCGAAATATGATATTTTTGTTGCGTTTTCGTATTTTTATTTTAAAGATCGTAGATGGTAAAAATGCGACGTCACATTACTAACTGCACACACCGGCGCATGGGCGGACTGGGTCCTCTCAAAGGGTGCATACCTTGGATTATCGAAGGGCGCGAGTCCTGTAGCCCATGAGGGCGCAAGTCCTATAGCCCCTGAGGGCGCACCGGCCCAGTCCGCCCCTGCACCGGCGGGAAGAGTAGAGGACATCATTGTTAAAGTAAAAGGACTGAAATGGCGATGGGCTGGGCATATTGCAAGAAGAACTGATCAACGATGGACAACAGAAATTCTGAACTGGATTCCAAGAGACCACCGAAGACCTAGAAAACGTCCTCAAACTAGATGGGTGGATGAAATAAGAAAAGAGGTTGGGGTGACGTGGAAACGAATGGCCCAGGATAGACTTGTGTGGAAAGCATTTGGAGAGACCTTCATCCAGCAGTGGATAGATAATGGTTGAATATGATGATGATGATGATATAAGTCAAGCAATTTAAAATTACGGAAATTTTCGAATATGGACATGCCGGTAAATTGTTACGAAGATTTTCAATTATCACCACTCCATTAGCCGCTAAGATTTTCAAATTTGGCTACATTATAAACGGTTGCAAAGGATTTTTTAAATATGGCCGCATAATATAAACCATTGCTAAGATAAGATATTCGTAACACAACGGAACTGGATTGGAATTATTACTACTAATATTTGTCCGTGCATATTGATACGTCCATATTGATACGTCCGTGCATATTGATATGTCCGTGCATATTATACACATGCCTAATTCGCAAGTGATTTAACCCCATTTGAAATTAATCCACAATGTTAATATAAAATACGGCATATGAGAAAAAGTTGCAGTTTCTATCATAAGCCATCTCCCCAGGCTTGTAGCCAATCCGGGGCCAGAAGGGGCGTGGCGTCCTTTGCCCCGTCGAGCTATTTATATATATATATAGAACAATGCTTGGATCCCCTGTGCCCCTTATGCCTTTTACCTTGTCCCAATTGCCCCTTCAGCCTAGCTACAAGCCTGCATCACTCTCCACTTTATGAAATACCATGCAAGGGCCTGCTTGTATGAATGAGTTAAAATGAAAATGAAAGAGAGAGAATAAAGGAATATGATAATTTATCTACTGCATAATTATCAACGCGTATTAAGAAAAAAATGTATACAGGGTGTTCCGAAAACACCGAATCAAAAGTATATAGCCGTGATTCTTGTGCAAAATGAACGATAATGGACCTGTATATAATCTCATTATGAAAACCAAATTCATCTAATGCACTTCGCGAATAACATTCTTTGGCATATATGCTCATATAAACATTGATCTATCTCTACGATAGAAAAGGAAGGGAAATGAAGAAGTAAAGAAAATGTGCGTGAAGATATGTTTTCACGTTTAAACCATTTCGGTGATTGCTTCTTATCATGTTCAGATTTGAAAGGGCAGCTCGGTTCAATACGTACGCGAATCACTGAAATCCCCCCACCGTCTGCGTTTGACGATAGGTTCGTGAGACCCATTGAATAGATCAAAACTCTAAGGAAACCTCATGATATGCGTCTGGGATTCTACAAACCTCCAATTTGGAAACATTAGCGACGAGGTGAGGGGGTGGGGCGTCGTAATTAGGTTGCGAAACGCTGGTATAAACATCATTAAGAAACCGCTGTTTACTGCGCTGTTTCCTTAAGCATGGGTTCCCGATTCCCAGCCGTAAAAACTGTTGTTTTTTTTTCCTTTATGAACAGCCAATAGGAGACAGAAAGTCATTTATGCTACTACATAGAAAAAGCAACAAAGCGAATGTATAGGTGTTTCCAGTAGCAGAAGTAGGATTATGATTGCTAAATTTGAAAAGCTAGAGATTTTGACCAGATTTAGGGTTTATTTCTTCTTGTTTAGTAACTTTTGGTCGCGTAGGCTATCACTACATACCGAAGCAGCGATTTTACAGTATCCTAGCAGTTAGAAACTATTGCAAAGGGTGCTTTTAAAAATAAAATAAATGTACTAATTACACAGAAAACAGCGATGCTATATAGTAAAGATAATACTATAGAAAAATAAAATATAATATGAAATAGGAATAAAAATAAGAAATTTTAAGAGAATTATAGTTTATGAACCCTTAATTCTAAAGAAGAGATAACTATTCTTTAACGCTCGACACTAATGGTTCAAAAAATCGTAATAGACATAAAGTTGGACAGTACACAAAATATAGAAATATAGCACGGTTACTATAGAAGAATAAGTAAAAATATAACACCACATGAAAATAAAATAAAGTAAAATAGAACAGAATAAAAAATCATAAAATGAAATAAAACAGAATAAAAAATCATAAAATAAAATAGAACAGAATCAAATACAATAAAGGAAAATAGAACAGAATAAAATACAATAAAATAAAATAGAACATAATAAAATATAATAAAATAGAACAGAATAAAATATAACGGAATTAAATATAGTAAAATAAAATAGAACAGAATAAAATATAATAAAGTAAAATAAAAAAGAATAAAATAGAATACAAATAAAACAAAGGAGAATAAAATATAATATTACAATACACATGAAAAATAAAGATAGACTGCAACGAGGAAAGTAAAATAGTGAGATATATATTGCGTAAAATATACATTGTGTAAAAATAAAATTTAAATAAAAAATAAACAGAGTGTATATATAAGAAAAAAGACAATAAAAAAACTATAGAAACAGAATATATTAGATTGCAGTACAAATCAAAAATAAAACGGAGATAAAATGAATAAGAGTGCAGAGCAACAACAGAACGTGTAAAGGATTACCTTCAACAGGTATCATCGAGGACCAGTCAAACCTCACTAACGTAAACACGACACAAAAGGGACAAAAATCTGTTCATGTCATGCAGAAAGGATGGTATTACTAAGTTATTTATTTCCCCTCTGGTTACTATATGAACTTATTTTGCGTTATTATATATATATATATATAGCCAGCTGACACCACAGCAACATTCGGAATGCCGTTGGAGTACCACTTGGTACCCCGGCGACGTGAAATAAGCTAAACTATGCATTTTGTTCGTGTTAACCGTAAGAAATTTTCCAATGGCCATTGATTATCAGTTTGTGTTAAATGCAATTTCCTATTAAGAAAAACAAAAACACAAGAATTCTTCTACACTTCAATTAACGGGATTCAGATCGTAGCTAAAATCAGTTCACCACAGAGGTCCGACTAATAGTTATATTTAGTTGTAATTAAAATAATAGTTGAAAGTTATATATGGTTAAAAATTATAAATAGTTAAAAGTTGTAAATAGTTAAAGTTATGAATAGTTAAAAGTTACAAACTTATAGTTATATTTAGTTAGAATTAGTTCTCTAAATAGTTATAAACAATTGAAAGAAGTTTCTCATACATTATTATAATATTAAAGGATTCAAGTGCCTTACATGTGAACTCTTAACCCGCAAGCAGGGGCGCGGATTCGAGGAACGCGAGAACGCGCGCGGGGTGATTTGCACCCCATCTAATTATATAGCATTATTTCATTAAAAACGTCCAATTTTACGGGGAACAGTAACTGGAATTTTCACTTTGTCACCCTACCCCAAAAGATTGTGACTTTGAAGGCAACAGGAAAGAGTTTGGCCAGTTTCAGAAGCAAGGGTGGACGGTTTTTTTCACAAATTGTAAGTTGTGGGGTGTGAAACACTCCGCACCCATACTCGCGGATTAAACACTACAAACAATCTATCTTTTGCAAGTATACTACAAATAATGTAACATTCCAGAGATTGGTTTACCCGCAATATTTACAAGAAAATCCATATTACATTCAAAATAAGGCTAATTTGCTTTCAATATTATAGCTAACAGTATGTCAGGCTAACAGACAGATGAGCAGAAAAAGAGAAGGGAGATTTGGAAAGTGACTAGAGGTCATCTGAAGCTGTAAATGGATTTAAGATTCAGACTGTCAAATACAGTACAGCCTATCAGACCGTTAGTAGATTGAAACCGACATGAATAAAATGTTATGCGAATACATCGTACATGTTTCGATAACTGATGTTTAGTAAAAAACATTTTAATTATACATTTTTTTTTTAATTTTAGTTATTATATTTTTTAACACTATTGCAACCGTATTTATGGCAGTAGAATTTAGCATTGAAAGTCATGAAGGGCAAGGTCAGCCTTTAATGAATCCTTGTACATATTGGTTTGGAAGGAAACGAAATGACTGATCAGCCGGCCAAGAAAGGCACATCTATCTTGCAGAGACCACAAGGGCCATGACATTTCACTCACCAAAACTACTTATACGTCATTATTTTAGTAAAAGCAACAAAGTGGGGATTTCAAATAAGGCTTTAGGTAAACCCTAGGATTTGCTACTCCACTCTAAATCGTTAATTCCGGATACTCCCAGAACTGTTTGTTTGGATGTTTTATGGCGCAAGAGCAACTGGACTATACTGCGCCAAGCTCCCAGAACTGCCGCCGTGGCAAAATTTTGCATCTTAACGGAACATCGTTGTCTGCAAGCATACTTATTCAGCTTTGGTCTGACTGAACTCCCTTATTGCAAACTGTGAAACAGCAGCCATCCAATGACATCGTATCATCTTAAAGTGTGCAGCTCATTAAAAACTTCTCAAGGTATTGTTAGCAAATATTGGAAAGCTCGAAGTTGAATGACTAAACAGTCAAACGCCGGGCCTTTGGAATAAATAAACAAATAATATTTTTTCTTATAAAATAAATTCTATTCCCACAAGAATTGAAAGCCCTGGAACAACTCTCTGAGCAATAACCCGCCCACCAGAATATTCAGTGCCGTAAACAATAATCAAAACAAGGGGGAATGAAGTCCCCAGATTTTATTATAACGCATGAATAAATATTTATTACTTCTTTGGCTCTTTTTTTTTATTTCTTATTTTCAGAGTGAAGGGAAACTCTTAAACCGTAGGGATTTTTGATCCGTAATTAAATCTGGAGGTTTTATCTAGAAAGCTCGCTTCACAGATCTTGACAATCATTTCGGAGCACTCTTTCCAGTTCTTTCTCCATCTCTCTCCAACATTTCTCTTTTTCCCTATTTTTTGACTGAATTGGTTGTTTTTATTTTATTCTTTCGTCTTCTTTTGGGGATTTTCAATGGCAGTTGATTGAAAGGAACTTAGTTTTTCCCTCCTCTTCGTCTCTTTGATGTGGAGATCTCAAATGAACACAAGAGGGGGTTAAGTAATGTACGAATGAAACGCTTTTTTTAATGCTTTCTCATTTAAAAAAATAAGGAGAGAGAGAGAAAGTTTGCAGGATTTCTTCACGTCTTTTTTTTTTTTTTTTTCCTACCTGATTTAAATTTTAAAGTTTGGGTTTTGTTTGTTTTTTGCATCTTTGAAAGAAAGCATAAGCAATTGCAACTAGCCTTTCTTTCTTTTTTTCTTCGCATAACTTTTTTATCTGCCAAAATTATTGTAAGAATTTTTTAATCAAAGGGAAGAAAAAATAGAAAGATATCCAGAATATAAAAAGCATTTTTTTCAGACACTGATGCCAAGGGGTGAAAATAAATATGCCACAATCAAAAGTCGAGACTGAAGAAAAAACTACATATCTACAGAAAGTAGAAATGGATTTAATCAGAGTTCGTTATTTTAAAAAAAGGGGCCGTTTTTTCGATTCTTCAAGGTCCAATATGGGGCCATCTTAATGCGTGGACTAACTGGACCCGATCCCCAACACAAATAGTGGCCTAAAATGTGACAAAAGTTATTCTATTTTTTTAATTGTGCAAAAAATGAAAATTTAGAAGTTTATATATAAAAAAAAGGGGGAACCCAAAAAAATGATTGAGTCCAAGGTTCATCCAAATACGTTAAGACGGCCATAAGAGCCAATGGACTAGTAGGCCATACGGCTTATTAGTCCACAGCCTGTTAGTCCACGACCTATTAGTCTAGTGGCAGAGTAAAGGGTGGGCTCAAGGATCCCCCAATGGATATCAAGATGGATCGTTCTCTTGAAATCTGCATCACATGAACTTCTTTAAAACAATTTGAGCCCCATAATTTATGAATTTCTTCGCCACTGACCTGGTTAAATACAAACGACTTCAAGTTTGAATAACAATTGTAGATGCGCAGACAGAACTATTTCTGTTTTTCTGCTGCCACAGCTTTGATTGTTAAAAGAAATTATAAAGAAAAATGTCAACTTGTTTCACTAATCCGGTCCATAGCGAGTTATTATTTTTTTTTTTCCATCATCCGTCCCTTGGATCTTTTAGCGTTCCACAATCAAACTGTTGCATAAAGGGAAATTTGTCAGCGTCTATTGGGGAGTACCATATTACCTGACTGACGTCACTCCTTCGACTTACAGCGCGCAGACACCTTCAAAAGTGGTCAGCCTCTCGAAAACCTACCGCATCTACTATTGCTTAACTTCGAATGGAAATCGGTATTCATAACAATGGACGACCATAGACCACGGCTATTCATTCGTCATGTTTATTGTTGTTGAGGAATTGTACACATTCATGAAGAAAAAAAAAATCTTACGGATGAGCCGAGGATGAATGCTAATGTTTGGATGTAATACAAACTTCACTGAGTCTGTGGAAAGACGGTGTTTGTATTTTCTTACGTCTTAAGACGGCTCAATGGATGAAAAGGTAGGGTGTACACCAGTAGTTGACTGCCTGTCGATCGCGTTACGATTTCAGTGGCTCGGGGATATGTTTTGCCCCTCTACATTTTTGAACATTCTTCAATGTTCTTGGGTTAATAATTCTTCAAAAATGAGAAATATTACCATAAATATTCGCGTAAAACTGTTACGATCTTTGTAATAATTGAAAGTACATTATATAGCCATTAGTGATGGGATACGGGTAGGAAAATTCTTCATTGGTGTTGTATCAGCATAACATAAGTACGCCATTCGCCGCTACCGCAGACTCTACAAGTCAAGAAAGGCTTTCAACAAAGGTTTGATAGGTGGCTGCAAGTATATCATTCCATTCCTCCTGCGTCATGGCGAACAATTATGTGGTATTTTTCTGCAGCTCTGGTTTGATTTCAGCCGCTGCTTTAGCTCATCCTAGATATGTTCAATAGTGTTCAGATCATGGCTTTGGACCGGCCAACCAATATATTATCTCTGATTTCCACAAACAACTCGGTTATGAAGTGATCTCTATGAACGGGTGTATTGTCGTGTTGAAAATGAGAAGGACCCATTCCAACATGTTACCAGAGGGTGGGTAGCAACGAATTGTCCAATATTACCTTATAGGGATCGACATTAAGGATTCCAGGTACTAAAACCAATGGACCAAGACCAAACCAAGAAAAACAGGCCTGAACCATAATTCCTCCTCCATCAAGTTTCACAGTCAGAACAATGCACCCTAGTAAGTAATGCCACAACATGTAACATGATTCGTCACTCCACATGATGTTCTTAAATTATTCTGTGATCCACAGACGACATGTTTTGCACCACTCTAATCTCTGCTGAGCGTTAAGGTGGCTGATCATTGGCTTGTGTGCTGTAGTAGCTCGCCATGCAATCCTATTGCACAAGCCTCCCGACGGACTGTAGGCGAGTATTGACATCACTTTTCCAGAGGCCGGTGGAAATCCTGTGGCACTATTACACAAACCTCCCGACGGACTGTAAGCGAGTATTGACATCACTTTTCCAGAGGCCAGTGGAAATCCTGAGACCATAGTTCCCAATGAAGCTTGCTGGTTTGCCTTCACCACGCGTCGGAGGCATCTGACAATGTTTTTGACTTGCCTGTTCCAGCTTGGGGGTTTGAATGACCGAATCTGTGGGCACCGATAATCATCCCTCTTTCAGCCTCACTTCACTTCGTCATCCGCTCATTTTTTGGTAATGGGACAGAATCTAGCGGGCGAAATATTGCCGGACAAAATATCGCGTGTACAAAATGTCGTGTGGGCAAAATGTCGCGTAGACAAAATATCGAACGGGAAAAATAATCGATTTTTTTTTCATTTTTTTTAGGACTTTTATTTGAAAATAATTTTTAATTTATAATAGTTGTTATTACATGACATTATTCAAATTAAAGAATATTACATTTTAATTACACAAATTAAAAAATGAGAACATTTTAAACTTGCAACTGTAAATTGAGGGTAATACCACAAAGGTAATCTTACACTGATCAATTAGCATACTCTTCAATAATAGCAAAGGCGGATCAAGGAAGGAATTTTTTTTTGGGGGTGTAAAATACAATAGGACCTATTTATAAAGAACCTGCATTTAGCAAGTTTCCGGATATAGCGATGTAAATATGTATTTATTTTTTTTTTGGTATAATGATTAAGCGCAATACAATTTAACTGCTTTTAGCGAACAAATTTTTCGGACCCTGGATTTAATGAGCAATTAAAAAAATACATTTACTTTCTTGTTATATTCTACTGTATAATTTTACAACCCCTCCAAAATCCCTTTCTGGGTCCGCTTCTGTTACGAGTATCGTTAAGTCGAAGTTAGACTGTATTTTGTCCATTAGATATTTTGTCCATGCGGTATTTTGTCAATGCGAGATTTTGTCCACGCGAGATTTAGTACAAGCGAGATTTCGGCCACAAGATTTTGTCCGGCGATATTTCAGCCGCGAGAGTTTGACCCCAAACCTATTTTCTTAGCTCTCAATCGTATACATGTCTACCAAACGCTCGGGTGTATTGGTAGCGTTCGTGTGATTCTATTGCTCTTTCAGGGGGAGGGGAGGGGGTGTCCCACCAAATGACAACGTAGTGTACAATGAAAATTAGTGAATTTTTTTATATGAAAATTAGCGAATTTTTATATGAAAATTAGTGAATTTTTTATATGAAAATTAGTGATGCGAATTCATAAGTAGAGATATTTGCTAAATAGCACACATGTAAAATAGCTCACTTACATGATTAGGTTGCTAGATATTTATGTGCATTGTACAGACTGCAATTACGTAAAAAAAGGTTTGAAATTTGCATGACGAACTACTACTTTTTTTTTTTTTTTTGAATATATTACTCCATACTTCTTATATTTTTACTTCGATAACTTCACAATTTACTCTCCAAAGGACTTCAGCTAAAGTTGGATATGCTTCACAGCTGCTTATATACAGCGATGGTTTCATCAACAACATACTACAACAACAACAAAAATTAAACTTTTTTTCTAAAAAAATCTCCATGCAACACCATTCAGATTTAAAATTTAGTTTTCCTATCTACGCTTTAATTTATTTACTTTCTCAAAAAAATAAAAAAGTCCTAAACAATCGAATGTGTCTAGCAGACGACAGATTGGCTGATCAAACTGTCAGTCATTCCTTAAAGAAAAAGAAAGAAAAGAAAAGAAGCAAGTAGAACGCACAAAACGGGCTCAATAATTTTTATTTGTAGTCTGAATTTTTTCTGGTGGTTAAATTTTTTCATCCCCGACCCCAATCAACGTACCATGCCACCCCAACCCGTCACATGCAATAGAGATTCCAAGCTATCAAATCATTGAAGCGCGATTCGACCAGATACGGCCTACCATCAGCACTCCTCACATGGTTAACTCTGTGTGTCCATTGGATGGAGGAGTAGGACTTGAGGATCTACCACAAGAAGGTGTGGAGGGAACGTGCATACACATACACACACACGAGCCTCCTGTTGACACCTTGTTCACAAGGGTCATGGCGCCTATATCTTTTTTTTATTATTATTATTATTTCTCTTTTATTCCATGTCCACGAATTTTTTCTTTTAACGAACAGGGGAGGCGTTATGGTTGCATGCATCTTAGAAGAGAGACTGAAAATTTGCTCTCCAGAACTGAAGTGCGCTTTCTAACTGTTAAAATGAATTCCCATATACTCTATCCAGGATCGGATTAAACGTTTATGGGGCCTCTAAATATTTTTCTTTTGTTCCTGGTCCCTTTTAGTATAAATGAAGCCTGTGTAATTGCAGTAAGACTTGTATAGAAGGGGATCTTGGGACCAGCGAAAACGCTTGCTATGTCCGTTCTGGAATTTAAATTCCAAACTTTGAAAACAAAGTCGGCACAGGTAACGTATTTGCATGCAACGTACGTACAAAAAATTCTAAAATTCGTGAAAAACGTCGCGGGAATTCGCCTCGCTGTAAAATTACTGTTCTAGCTATAAAGTCTGATTGGCACCGATTTTGAAGTAGTGTTGGGTCTTCAGCGCACCGTGCCCCTCAGAAAAAGGGGGGCACCCTAGATATTTGTGTTTTTTTTTTCCGATGCGATAATCCAGTTCTGGCGCTATAGCAGAAAACCTAAGGACACTCTTTGTTGGGAATTTATACACCCCCAATACCCCTCCAGATATTTTGATACACCCCCTTCATGAAATCTAAACATACAATATGTTTAATGAAAATAACTTGATAAAATCTAATCCACATCCCCCTAAAAATTTTGAATACCCTCAGTTTATGAATCGCTTGAAAAACACCCTGCTCTCTGTCCAAATTAATCGATAAGACGTTTGCTGTAGTGCGATATATTCGACAATCATAAAGAGTATATGAATAATCTTCTTTAACATTGCAAAATTCGAAATATCAAAAATAATCCCTATATTCCTAAAAATCCCTAAGAAAATTCCTCAAGAGCCTTGCAGAAATCTACGAATTATATAGTTAGCATTGTCTATTGTATCAATAGTATTTATTTTATAAACTCAGGAGACCCTATAAGAGGTGGTTTCTATGCAAACGAAGTCGTTGTAAAGGTTTCCTGGATTTATAGGCCCCGGGTGAGACTACGGATATTTTTTTCCCAATGGCGAGGAATTTGACATACAAATGAAAAGAATGCAATGTATGTCATTATCCCAGAGACTAAAAATATGAGTCTAAAATTTAGAGTTCACTCTCTTCAGAATAATTACTAAAAAAAAATGCACATTTTCTTAAACTGCGCCTAGGCACGTGTAGAATCTGTTCATACTATAAGCATACGCCTAGATTCGCCAGCTATTAGAGAAACCGGCTTGGTGTGAATACACAGAGTTGTTCACATATCCTAATAGGGGGGAAGACCCTGCGGGGAATTTAAAGGTTCTGAAATTAACAAGAAACACGCACAGTGTTGCTGAACTTACTCGGGTATCAGGCCTGTGACTAGGATGAAGGGGCAACTGGGGCAGGGCAAGGCACATGGCATATAGGGCGCAGGGCACCTGGGGATTGTTCTATATATACAATATGTCCGTGAAGTCATGGTGCACTTTTGACCGGTCACAGGAAATCAACGAAACAAGATAGAAATGTGAAATCTTCACCAAATAAAAGGAAAACTATCCAAGTTTCATACCTATTCAGTACAGTTGCCCTACGCACATGCTGTCCACAGACATGGAATGTCGCCTCATCACTAAACACAATCTTTGTTGTACACAAGCTTCGTTGTACACGCGACGATATTCACGTTGCACTTTGGTCACGGATTCGAATTAACAAGCCACAGAACACACTGAATTTTCCTCTGTACCTTCCACATCTCGACTGGCGTGGGCTGATCCACTGCCGCGCAGTTCGTGGTGTTGCGTCATCACCTGTGTGCGCACACGCTTGCACATCAGAGTACAGAAACTTGGAGAGTTTGTCTTTTATTTGGTGAAGAGTTCACGTATCTATCTTGTTTCGTTGATTTCCTGTGACCGGTCAAAAGTGCACCATGACTTTACGGACACACTGTGTGTGTATATATATATATATATATAAATAGCTCGATGGGGCAACTGGTGCCCTGGCATGGTTACAGGCCTGCCGGTTATCATGTAGATACTGATAGAATAAGACTCCACTCATATGCCAAGTAAAGTCTCCACAACCGCTGTCGAAAAATGCCGGAAAAGCAGATCACAAGCCATCTGATGTAATTGACAACTGTCGAATTATCGAATCCCCACTTCAATTTAATCTATAGAAAACTAATAAAGATAATAAATTAGACATTATTTGCTGATTAATGTTTAGTAGATTTTATTGACGTTAAAAAACGTACTTTAAAAACAGCGTAAAACTGATTGCATGACAATATAAAATTGACAAGAAAAAAGTGGGTTTATTTCAAAAAGGTGTTGGTAGTGACATGAGTAAATCATGCTTGTGTCCGCACTTGTCTTTCACAATTGAAAAGAATTTTCGAAATAGGTTCAAACTATCTAGCATCTTTAAAATTCAGTTCGAAAACTATGCTTTAAGGTTCTATAACTTCTCAGACATCGAGCACTAAAACTTCCCTTTTTTAATTAAAAAAACAAACAAACTCAAAACCAAACTTCATAAGCGTAAATTCTTTATTAATTTATTATTGTCGTTTATCTATTACTAATTGTTCATTTGCATCTTATTTCGTGCACCGTCACGTTTTGTTCGATGACCTGTTACCGTTCCCAAAGAACTGAAAACCGTGATTTTCAATTGTTTTGAAAGCTGCATGAATAACTTACATGGATTTGGAATGACAAATAAGATGTCGGGAAACCAGTCGCATGCGTAAGTTCATAGTGCCGTCCCCGATTTGTCAAAAACAACACAGATTAAAGGTTTTTCACAGTTGGGCAACGGTGGTAAAAAGACACATGGGTAATCTTCTGTATCGGCTTTCCTATTTTAAAGGTATTTAGTTTTGGTTGTTGTTCTTCCAACACGACGTTCGGTGTTTCCTAACTTGGCGGGGTGGTCAACAAATAAAATCCCCCTCCAAGTAAATAATACCTTGCTACGATGTCATGTCAGTTTCGGACATGCATAATGGGTCATCCACAAAAACTCCGCAAGTCAGACGCAGACAACGTTTTCCGCAGACACGAAAACGTTAGGTCACTTTCTCTGTTCAAAATATTCTGAATTATTTATATTAAAAAAATCACCTTTCATCAGAAACTGGTACAGATAATAGGATCCTATCTTTTAGTAATAAATGTAATATTTTAGTAATCGCTCAGTCATTTTTTAGTAATAAATATAACAAGACCGTTTCTGGATCGTGAAGGCGATAAATCATTAAGGGTTAACTGACTTCACTTTACTCATTCAAATTCCCTAGAGTAAAAGGGACCGTTAGCGAGGGGGACAGGGGGCCCGTCCCCCAATGTTGGTATTAGGGTTCCATGTCCCCCTCCAATTTCAAACAAAATGCCTTCTACTGGTATATTGTCCCCCCGCCCCCAATATTTTTATGTCGTCGGCGCCCATAAGGCACACGTCCACCAATCACAAAAACAGCATAAAGTTGAGATATGTAGAGTCGAACCCGCATAAGTACACGTTGCAAAACTGCACAAACAGCATAAAATATTTTGCCAAAAAAAAATCTCATCTTTTGAATGTTATTCAAACCCGCTTAAATTGCATGTCTATAACTGCGAAAATGCATAAACACACGTAATTTTTAAGTTAAATTGGCGTTTTAATACGAAATTTCCAAGCATAATAAGTGAAAAAAAAAACCGCTCGTGTTTCCACAAAAGTGGGACAGTGCATTCGCTCATTGGAAGTGACACCTGCTCATCCACATTGGAATTCTGCACATTGCAGGAGGTATGAGTCAGGGGACTCTCTTTTGTGTCTCACACTTTTCCACAATTTCATTCATTATCAAGGAGTTGCTGATCAGAAAACATCCTTGTCTGTTCAACATTTGTTAAGTTTTTTTCCCATAGCGGGTTCACTTCGATTACGGCAAAAGAAAGAGAAACTTGCATGTTTAGAAATTGATCAGATGATGCCGGAAAATAAATCAGTTACGGTGGAGATTTTAAATTCGTTAAAAGCGCTCGCAAGTACTACTGCACTTCTTGTTTTGTCTTTAAATAAATAAAGCAATAGTTATTATTAAAATGAATGCCGTACGTAAGTCATGAACTTGGGAATAAGAATATATATAATTTATCAACATAGATGAAGTACTATTAAAATTTAGTGTAAAATTACAGATAGCATTTTAAGGAAGTCTGCTTAAGTGGGCCACCCATTTAAGTGCAAGGAATACCACCTACCCCACCCATCGATGTGCACAGACCTGGCAGCGACGGTACTGGATTCGGGTATTTTGGATGTAGCAACTGACGGATGCCAGTTTCTGAGTCACAGACAAAAGGAAACCATGTTTTATTTCCTTTGCAAGAGGTCACGGGTAAAACAAGGACAATGAAAAATCGGATAATGGTCTGACAGTTTTGACGAAGATTGATTGGTTCTGATCTCCAGTGTGGTAAGTTACATATTATAACAAAAAAGTCATTATTTCGACGTAGAATGTTACCCTTGCACAGCGGTCCTCTGCATACATTTCACTAATAGTTAAGTGCTTAATACGTAAGAGGGGACCCACCATATACGTAGAAACCATGGCCGACTTAACGGATGGGCCAACGGGACCCAACCCAAACAGGGGCGAAATTTTGGATGGCGGGCATGCTAAGTGCATTGGCAGAAATCCCCTTAATGAGAACTTTTCGACCTGAACTTATTATTATTATTATTTTTTTTTCAGATTGGGTCAGTTATAGTAACGAAAAAGTTTTCAGGGAAGAAAGAGACAGAAGGTACATTTCCCTCTCATTGAAAAAGATCTGAAATATAAAAGAGAAAAAGTGCTAAAATTCAGAAAAAAGGGAGAATAGAAAATAGTACTCTTTCATTTGATTTCTTTGGCCATTAACGGCAGAACTTGTTGGCCTCATCACTTTTTTTTAACATTGATGGAGAGAGAGAGAGGGAGAGAGAGAGAGAGAGAGAGAGAGGAGGACGCAAAGCATCTATCAGTTGCTGCCAGACGCACTCAAATTTCGAGTTCGCATACAATAACCATTACCACTTTTTATAACTCACCCTAGCCCCGAAAATTTTCAGAATATCAATCCATCTATCTCGGAGTCAAGTTCTGCGGGTGTTTGCATGACCAGCTAGCCATACGGAGAAACGGTCTTTGGCCCGTCTTTTATTTTAATAGGCACCCGACGGAGATGACAAGTAGGGAAATCGCTGAAAAATCCGCGAAAAAAAATGGAAAAGCTCCTTTTTTAACAGTTAGGCAAATCCGGCAGAAAGAAGGGGGGAAAACCATTAGGGAAAAGGAGAGCTTGCATTCTTTCCCGCAGACTGTCATTAGAGAAAGAGCTAGCATTCGACCGGTGATTAGATATTCAAAAATGCGCGGGTTCGACTGACAATTGCTGACAACGAATGATAAAAAAACGTTTCGCCGATTAACTCTGCTTTATCTTTCCTTCGATTTCGATCTGTCCTCCATTTCCATTGATGGTTGAATTGTTCCGCCGTGATATAAGCTCAGTCGGTAACTCTTCAGTCCTCCGACGTTTTTGTTTGTTTTCAGATATAAAAAATCCTTGTTCTTTTTCCGAGTTTCGGAAGTTGGAATGGAAGTCTAGAAAGACCGCTTTAAATTAGTACCAAAAAGACGAGAAAATGCCGTTAGAATTAAAATGCTATTTGCTGGCTTTTTTTTCCATTTGATTTAATAGAGGAACGTCTGGGTTTATTTAAATCGGCTCCAAGAATTTGATAACAATGCGATGTATTTTAATCTACACATATAAAACAGTTAGAGGTTCAAAAATATTAAATTAGCTATGTGGTGTGAAAGAGATCGCAGAAATAACGCATAAAGAAAACTCATTTTGTAATATTGGAAGGAGATGTGGGCTCTAAATTCATTTAAATTTTCAACATTAACGAATTTCTTCCACCATAAAATTTTAATTGTCCAAATTAAAGCAACTGATAACTTGGAAATCTAATAATCTAATGATTATTCTGTAAACTGTAATTCTATCATTTTTATTGCTTTACTTGTAAATTTTTACTCATAAACTTTATTATAGACTTTACCCGTAAAAACACAACTACAAAAGCAGTTCAAGATATAATAGTAGTCGGAAAATATTTTACGGAAAATATAAATATAAGATTATTTAGAAGCAACTAGCATTAAATCTGCAAATAAGTAAATGAGGGTAAAAACAGGATCCAACATTCGATTTTCAAGTGAATGTATAATGCTGTTTTAACTAACAGAACTTAGGAACAAGATGTTATTTTAACTGACATAACCTAGGCACAAAATGTTATTTCACAACTGGCATAACCTACGCGCAAAATGCCATTTCACACCTGACATAACCTAGGCGCAAAATGCCATTCCACAACTGGCATAACCTAAGAACAAATGCTATTTCAACTAACATAACCTAGGCACAAAATACTATTTCAACTAACATAATCTAGGCAGAAAATGCCATTTCAACTGACATAGCCTAAAAACAAAAATGCTGTTTTAACTGGCATAACCTAGGAACAAAATGTAGTTTAACTGATGTAACCTAAATACATTAATTTAATCTAAAACCTGGAATTTATTCTTGGAACATGAACTGTTATACAAAACACAAAACCTTAATAACGATTATCATTCCCAAGTTACTAAATCTGGTTACTTTATGGCGCAAGCACAACAAAGCTCATGTTACGTCGGAACTTATAGTTTTTCAGAGCAATCCGAACCTTTTAAGGAATCTTACGACCCTTAGAGCTTCAAAAATTCGATTTTGGGGGTTATTTATTTATTTATTTATTTTACCAAAGAACAAACATTTCTGAACATTTTGGTGCTCAATTTGTTAAGATATTCCAATTTTTTACGAAGATATAGATTTCTATATGACGCGCGATACTTAAATGTCCTATTCAAAGAGGCCTTTTAAATGGCGACTACCATCGAATTACAACGGAAAAACGTAGTGCTACGTCAAGTTTACTGGCACGGAGGGCGAAGACCAATAAAAGCTGATAACGAGGCACTTAAAGACTAGGAAAGTACATCATTTGCTGCTAATGTGTTTTGAATAAAGGAAAACATTTTTAATTAAAAAAATTATAATTTAAACTTTAAACGTGTTTTTCTCAAAACGAAATTTTGGGACTTGCGCGCAACATAAAGAAAGAACTACTTGTTCAATTAGTATAAAATTTTTCACAAATATTGTGTGGACCTCATTGCATATTCTGAACTAAAAGAAATCAACATATTCAATTTATGAAAAAAAATTATATATAAAAATTATGAAACGTTGAAATTGCGACAAACATTTTCTATTAAAATCTATTTACACTCAATATTTTTTAAAGATCCTAGAACAAAACAAATCTATGTATATAACTATTATTTTGCTATAGAAATTTATTAGTTTTGGCGAAAATAGTTTTTTTAATCATGCGCGCAAAACTTACATGAATTGAAAAAAGTGTAAATACTTAACATTAAAAAAGTATATTTTTTAAATAACCAATTTAGATATTATATATATAATAATAATATATTTATAAAGCCAGAACTTCATATAATATTAGAGTATAAGATCAGTTGTAAGTGTTCTACAGAGGTTTGAATTTCCCTACAAAATCTGGCGAAGTATAGCCCAGATGCTCTTGCGCCATAAAAAATCCAAACAAACAAACAATCCCTTCAAAATAGTCAATTTTTGTTTGCTTAACAGTGTGAGACGGCCAATCTACGAACTACAGTCGGCGTTCTAATGTAGCACTAGATGGACGTTAAGCCCGATCACCATCTCAATGTTTCGAAGTAGTATCAGCTTTGTGCATACATCATTCCAGGGTAAGGTCATTAAAACTTTAAAAGGTTGTTTTTCATTCATATTGTAAGCAGACTTTCGCTAATTCGACACTCGGTAATTCGGCCTCCGTCTCCAACGTATGAGGGACGATATTCCACTTCGTGTGCCGTCATGAGCTATTCTATGTGACGTCAGGGGCGGGAGAGTTAAATAAAAGATTAAACAAAGATTTTGCCATGTACACTTGGTAATTCGACATTACTCGAGGTACGAGATGGCCGGATTAGTGAGGGCTTATTGTAATTGTTGATTCTCTTTAACTACGCATAAAAGTACGAACTTGGAGATCCTCTTCCATTCACTATTTAGCAAAATATGTACTATGCACATATATTAAACACTTTTCTTTTTGTAAAGTACTTGCAACAACTGCAATCAATTCTAGAACAGTGTGGGATAATACTGTCAGATTTCCAAGTATTTATTTATTTATTTATTTACCTCCATTGCCCACGGACGCTAAACCCAAACTTGTTTATTACATACAAAAAAATGTGTATTTTACATGACATAAAATCTTATTATTATTACATAATTTCCCCATGTAACACACAAGTTTACACAATTGCAATACTTTTTCCGTTTTTTCAATTACTCCAATATGGTTTTGCAAAAGCAATGTGAACTTTGAGACAAGCTCCTAACTTCGAAAAGATCTCACTTTTCATCTTAAAGACCCACATTCTTAGGTCAAAAAATCTGGATACTAGAAATCGGCATAGTTCCAAGACGCGAGACCAGTGATTTCTGATCAGTTACTCTCTGTGGTTCCGCTTGGAAGTTGAAGGGTAAAAAATGCGCTTCCATGATCCGCCAGCTGCCTATTTCGCTTTTGTGTAAGCAGAAATTCATCGTCAAAAACCTAATGGATGCGAAATGAGTGGGTAGACGATAACAAGTGATTTTTCTTCTTCGAAAGGGCAGGTTTTTCAAACCGTTTGTCATATGACTAATTGCCACCCAGGGTCTTCGGATCATTTATTTCCTACGGCTCCGTATACGAGACGATCGCTTCAAATCCGCCATTTCGTTGATGGATATTTTGTTTGAAGAAGAAGAAGAAATGCCAGACAATACGGTGCGGGCCTAATCGGAACGAAGGTGCCGAGTGAAAAATAACGTTTTTTCTATGAGGGCAACGTGGTATATTGTCTATGAAATTGACGTGTTCCCCTTTCATGTTCTCAGGTAGGCAACGTCAGCAAAGGGACCCGTGGCTTGATATGAAGGACAAATCAATACATTTATACAGGTGACCAGTGGCTGATCCAGGCATTTTTTGGGGGTGGAGGGGAAGGAGGTCTATATATATATATATATCGTTGGCAGTTAAGACAGCTGGATGAAATGCCAACAACAAATCCAAATATCCAATATAAACCAAATTTTTTCTTCATTCTTGTATTCACACAAATCAACTCTATGCTAATTCACGCAGATCTAAAATCATTCTGTTGGCAATAATTGATTGTATCCTTAGAAAATCACGCCAGTGTGCGACATGCCGCCTGGGAAATAGATCTGGACCACCAGCAATTTTGCTGCCGCCACATTAGATATCAAAGTTCAAACTTCTCATTAAGTTCATAGATGCCATTGAGTGTTCGATCATTAAGCACAGAGCCATGATTGAACGCAAATCCACCGATCCGTCGACGAAAAATCAAAAGTGTTTACTTGCTTCGGGACAGGACATTGGCTAAAACGCGACTCACCTCTCGGCTTTTTCTTCGTCTGCGCATAGCATATTCGTAATTACGTAATGGCAGATAAACGGCCCACTTAAACCTCCCCATCTTAGACACAAGTGGTTTTAAAACCGATTACTGCCATAAGTGCTGATAATTAATGATGATTAATTAGCAGAACCAACCACGGAGCATAATTAATCAAATTTGCAGTTAGAATACTTCAGCAATAAAGTGAAGTAGGAAAATTAAAATTTGCAAGTAGGAGTTTGCTAATTTTTGCCTTCTCTTTTCGTTAAGACTGACCATCATCAGCGTATGAACGTAGACCATATAGTTAAAAATACAGCAACTTAGCACGATATACGTTTCATAATCATTTTGTTTGTTTATAAAACTGTCCATGCTGTAAGTAGTATATTGATAAAATCGAATTACGAATTATTTAGCAGAAAAGAAGAGGTCTCTTTTAAAAAAGATATATCTTGATTTTTTTGAAAATTTTGTGATTGCAAATTATTATGCTTATTAACTGCTAATTATTCAATAACCATATTAACTAATTACAAGTTATTAGCAGGGTTATTGATTATATTTATTAAACGTGATTATTGCTCATTGATTATTAATTATGAAAAGCTATTATTAATTATTAAAGGCGATTAATAGTTGTTAAAAGATTTAAATATAGTATTAAATCTAATTTTGGTAGAGCGCTGATCCCAACTAATGGGAATGAATCCTGTTCCGATAATTATGATTAATTAAATAAATTATAATTCTTTCAAATTCCAATATTGTCTTTGTGACAATGATGATTGGGACAGTATGATACACATTGTCCTTGCGTCATAAAAATTCAATCAACTGATCAACAACAATAATAACAATTGTTTTCTCGCAATCATACAAAACAAATGCTTTCAAATATGAAATTTCGGTAATGGACCAACTATTGTAATTTCATCCATTATTCTCTCATACGCACTGCCCCGAATGCAGAGCCGCCTGCTGCGGCCAACTTCTCCATCCAACACTCCACACTGCGCACATCACATACATACACACGGAATTTTTAATATAAGAACGAAATTGACATACATGTAGGCAACTTGCTTCCCAGACGATAAGCATATTGGAGGATCGACTACAAGAATTTGCATGCGAAATTATTCGGTGGTATCTTCATAATTTGGCGGTATTATGATACGTTGCACCCGTAATTTCGTCGCCAGTCAGAGCAATTTCAAGCCAAGTGGTAAAGTGGTATGAAAGCACAACTCGGTAGGTACATTGACTGACAAGTGGAGAGAGAGAGAAGCCAATAAATAGACGTCAGAGCACATATAGACGCTAAGATCATTAACTTTCCATTGACTTTGAAGCCATTTAATGGCGCTTTTGCTCCTCGCCTATTTATTTCCTTTCCACCGGTTTTCTTTCTTCCTTTCCTTTTATTTTTCGTCAGAAATGGCATGCATCCTTTGTTCTTTTAAATAACGAAGAAATGTCGATCCTTTACAAATCGACTTATCTATTTCAGAAACTTTGGAAGCGGAAACCGTAGCAAAAAATGTCGCTCCCTTGCAAACTATCTTGTCCATTTCAGAAACTTTGCAAGTGAAGAACTTTGGAAAAATGTCGATGTCTTGTCCATTTCAGAAACTTTGTAAGTGAGAAACTGAAAAGGAACTGTCGATGTCTTGTCAATTTCGAAACTTTGCAATTGAGAAACTTAAAAAGAAATGTCGATATCTTGTCCATTTCAGAAACTTTGCAAGTGAAAATCTTAGGAGGGCATTATCTTCAAATTATATTATATTGATGACCATAGACGTGGGGAAAACATGAAAGAAAGAGTCAGGGATTTTCCCAAACTCTAAAATTCTTTTGCTAATTATAAGACAAAATTGAAGAGGGGCGATTTTTGATTGATAGCTTTGTTTATGAATTATAGCCATTTCAGAAATTGTATCTAAAAGCCAGTCCTGCTCCAAGATAACCTGCTTTTACGGTATTTCATCCAATGACGAAAGACACGCCCCTTTGTTTCTCCGCCCCCAGAATAAAAGAATTCAATTCGCTATGAGAAAGAATTTCTTAATCACGCGCTCGGGATTTAAGCTACAGTGGCATTATTCGCATTGCTCGAAAATGCAAAGAAAAAAGTATTGCCCGTCACGAAAATGCGACAGGCATTTTTAACCACAGTTTATTCTCTGAAAACAGGATTCCCCGATTCCAAAATATCCGTTTTGCACTTAAGCGATCTTTTCTTGTTCCTGTTTGTTTCCTCATCAAAATTCTCAACAGCACCTGTTACGCATCATTGATATAAATACGTAATTTCATTGATAAAACTTTTCGAGCAACGAAAGCAACTAATATTTTTAGCATTTTGCTACAACTTTTTTTCCCATTTTAGCATTTTTGCGATAGTATGTTTTGAGCCAGCTTAAATCCTGCACATGCTATATATATATATATATCCCTGCTCTACCCCTTTGATTCTGTTGCACTGAATCCACTTCAAGCTGGATTTCAAAGCGGATTCAGTACAGTGGACCATATTCAAGTATTAAGAGAATTAATTGAAAGAACACATGAATATGAACTTCCATTGTGTGTTGCATTTATTGACTATGAGAAGGCCTTTGACTCTATAAAAACATCAGCAGTCATCAACTCTTTAAGATCAACAGACATTGAGGATGTGTACATTGACATGGTGAAACGTGTGTATAAAAATGCAAGTGCAAAATTTCGGTTACATAAAGATACCAAAACTATCAAACTTGGCAAAGGGGTGAGGCAGGGAGATACCATTTCTCCAAAACTTTTTACTTCTGCTTTACAGATGATTTTTCAGCTGATAAATTGGAATAACAAGGGAATAAAAATAAATGGTGAATATTTAAATCATCTGCGGTTTGCTGATGACATTGTTATTTTTTCAACGAACCCATCAGAACTCCAAGACATGGTACAGGAGCTCTCAACTAGAAGTAAAGAAGTTGGACTCAAGATGAACCTACAAAAAACTAAGATCATGTTCAATAATTTCGTAGAGGAAACAAAAATACAAGTTGACAACATTGAGCTAGAAATTGCTGATTCATATATTTACCTTGGCCAGCTGATTTCAATGGATGGCAACATTATGAAAGAACTCAACAGACGTATTAAACTTGGCTGGAGTGCATTTGGAAGAAACAGTTTTATCCTGAAGGGGAAATTGCCTTTGTGTCTAAAAAGAAAGGTCTTCAACCAGTGTGTATTGCCAGTCCTCTCTTATGGATCAGAGACATGGAGTCTAACAGTTGGAGCAATACGAAAGTTACAGACAACGCAAAGGAGCATGGAGAGGTGCATGCTTGGAATAACTAGGAGAGATCGAAAAAGAAACACTTGGGTGAGAGAGCAAACTAGAGTAGAGGACATCATTGTTAAAGTAAAAGGGCTGAAATGGCGATGGGCTGGGCATATTGCAAGAAGAACTGATCAACGATGGACAACAGAAATTCTGAACTGGATTCCAAGAGACCACCGAAGACCTAGAAAACGTCCTCAAACTAGATGGGTGGATGAAATAAGAAAACAGGTTGGGGTGACGTGGAAGCGAATTGCTCAGGATAGACTTGTGTGGAAAGCATTTGGAGAGACCTTCATCCAGCAGTGGATAGATAATGGTTGAATATGATGATGATGATGATGATGATATATAATATGCACAATATCCAAGCCATAAACTACTTTTAATTACTGAAAACCAGACCAGAGATTATGATGTAAAAAATAATCTTTCACGCACTACATCACCTGTTGTTATTATTATTATTATTTGTGCCTCAGAAAAACTCATGAGTCATAGCTTTAATATATTACACTTCACTCCCTATTCATTCACTAGAGAGAGGAATTGTGCAAGGGTTTCATTGGGAAGGGTGGCCGCCGGAGGCGGCGCTGTAATCTTAGCCCTATCCACTATTCGTCCATTTTAGTAGACGATGATGGCCAATAGTAAGCAATGCTTTTAATACTAACGTTCTTGACGATAGAGGGGAGAATCTGTAAAGCAAAGTAAATGAACAAATGAGCAAAAGCGAGGGTTTGTTTATAAGTTTGATGGCGCAAGGACAGTATTAGGCCGGGACCTACAATTTCTCCGAGGAATCGGAACCTCTTACAGCCTGGGAAATCAACCCCCAAACTACAATGGATAGTTAGTCGGAAATCTTTTTTTTTAACCGCTGGTAATCAAACCCGGGATAATGGCGTCCTAGGCGAACGCGTTACTGCTGCACCACCGCAGGGTGACGAAAGAGAGGTGCAATGAACTTTATTTACAATACATCACCTAATTATAATTATGATGTTTAATTACACTTAAGATGTATCGTTTAATTGTGTTTATGCTGAACCATTTATTTATGTTTATGACATCATTTAACGATGTGTTTATGATACCTACATTTCATAGGTATTATACATTCCTGGTACATCAATTTCAAAAGTATTATATGTTTTCGATACATCGGAGGTCCCGTTAACCTTACGCAGCCGTCTCCAACAACTAGCCAAATAGCTAAGACATCAAGGTTTTCATACAATAACAAAAAATCAAGAGGACTTGTTTTAATGCTACAACTGTTAGCTCTGCCCTTGACCTCCACCCCCTTTAACAGACAAGGACGTAGCAGTTCAAAAATTATGAGAGACGTTCGAGCAGTTTAAAAAAAGAACAAGTGGTTCTATGTTAAGGAGAGCAATGGATTTCCTTACCAAATGGAGGGGCTTGAGTCCCCTAAGCCCCGCTTTTTCCTATGCCCCTGCTCATAGGGTCTACTGGATCCTCACCTATGTTACTGTAAATTGCTACCATCAGCTCTGACATACAAAACTCTAAACCGACATAAAGCATGGCATTGCATGTATTTTCACGGATACGTGCGACACTTGACAGTGCACCTAGCCGGGAAAATTAAGTTTGAACAGCTCACAGTTTAAATTGCAAAAACCTTTAAATTCATGCTTTTTAAACACGCGAAGCCACCTCTGAACGTCTTTTTAATAATGGTTGAAAGTTGGGCTTTAAAGACCGTCTTGTTCCAATCCTAAAATGGCAAAACGTCGCCTGCAGGAATTTTCGTTGGGAGGGGAAAAAACAACTGCAACTTTCCTGCAAAGAAAGAAAACAAAGTGGAGGGAGGTCTGTTCCGGGGCTTCTTATGAAAAGGAGTTAATTACCCGTTAATTAAGAGAGTTCGTTACACGTTTATTAGGTGTAGGGAGTGTTTGTTTACCAGCGCAGTGCCTAAAACGAAACAAAAACTGAATACTCATTTTTTTTTCAACCTCGTCTTCTTTTTTTTTTAGGAGACTGCCAAAAACATCTGATCACGTTTTTCAGAGCGGTTTTCAAGGAGTAGTAAAATACATTTGGTTAAAGCTTGACCGATAATTTAGATTTGAACACCATGACCAGAGTAATGATTCCCCACTTTCATAACTTTACCCCACTCTCTCCAAGGAATACTAAGGAATATTAGAAAATCTAAAAATATAGATTAGAGATAGAAAGATATCTAAAAATTATAATTAATTCTTTGTTCAGTATTTTAAATTCCCATTCATAAATTTTCAACCTGCGTATTTCAGTTTCACGGCGTGCGTAGGGAAAATTAATTTTGGAGTATCCGAAAAATTTTTGAATCGAAGCACTCATGAACTATGGATAACTGATTGACATAAAATCGGAAATGGACAACTCCTCGTCAGAGAATGGATAACAATTCATTATAAAATCGATAACTGATGACTACTTGTTAGAATAGGAAATAAATTATTGCTCTTATAAAATAAGACACGGATAATTCATATTTATAGATCAATTAATGGTGTTTTATACTGATTAATAATTATTTATTAATAAATGCAGTCGTCCGTCAATTGAGTCAAGGAAAGTGAAATGTGCAATGAAATTGGCATGCAGAAAATCCAGTTGCAGACTTCGCTTGCAATTAAATGAATAGGCAATTAATTAGACATACTCATTTTCCTTCTTTGAGACATTAGAGAGTACTTAATACTTAATTCACCCAAATCGCGCTTCTATGAAAATAGTCTCCCTGGAAAATAAGCCACCTTATCTATAATTAATGAATTTTAAATTTAAACTGAAAATGCTAATAATGTAAAGCATGAGTTTACCGAATTATAAACTGTTTATAATTGAATTTTCCTAATTAAAAACGACCTCTAGAAAGTATTACAATCTCCCGCATTTTAGAATCATTTTCAAATCTTTTGGACGGGTTTCGGTGAGCGCTTCAAGTCGGGCAGCAAAGCTACCGACAACTAGGGTGGCATGGAGCTATATCACAAGGTCAAAAACGGTTGCAGGGACTGCATTTGCAAAATCTGGACAATTGATGTGAATGGCCTTCGATCTTCCGTAGACTCAATCACACGCCAAGTGCACTTTGAGCGACAGATGATGGATGGAGAATCTACAACCGTCCCAAACGAATGTACAAACTCAGTGGCCCATTAGCACAACAAGCGATACGAAAGTACTTGGCAATACTGACAGCTGTGAGCAAACATCAGCCATGGACCGTTTCAGCATCTATTTACATGGATGACTTGCGAAAAAAAAGAGCTAGAAGCTTCTTTGTTCCAAACTGTCTATAATAGGTTTTATACAGCCAGGCTCTCTGAGGTGGTGGTGTGTCGAATCTTTAAAAGACCGACTCACTGATCGGGTCTGCTCGTTTCTCATGGATGGTCAGAACCATTCACTGACTCGTTCTGCGAATGATATGGCGCATCTGAACTCTGAAGTGTCCTGGATCGGTTTTGCAGCTAAGTGTGTCTAAATCAACCACTCCGAGAACTGCCTGTATGGTTTTACTGCTTCGGCATTTTGCCATTATCGATATATATCAGATAAATGACAATTACAGTGCAGTTTGGTTATAGCGAACATCAGGAGCCCAGGATTTCTTTCGCTATAGTCGCTATTCGAGATAACCATTTACCAAAACTATTAACAATCGTTTATAGTTAATATGCATACTTTATAAATCAATATACCAAAGCAACTACTATTATTTTTGAAGATTAAAAGAGATTGATATTAATGAACGAGTTGATCGGTGGCATTTTTATGGGGCAAGGACAAAAGACGACTGTATATGCGATGAATGAAATTTATTTACTTCCGGCAATTATTACATAATATGCAAAATATACAAATATATATAAAATACTTGTGAAATATTATCAGTTTCTGGAACCCTATTAGTGTAAAAAAGATTTTATAAACACATTGTATATTTACAGAATGCCCAAAAATGCACAAAGGACATTAAAGCTAGGTTGAAGATTCTTTTTCTCATGTCCAAACTAAATCAAGGAGCTTCATAATTAAGGATGGCGTATTCCTATGTTCTACTTTTCCCCTACCTTAATCTCACCGCTTATAAAGCGAATTTGCTGTT
>QLNU02014802.1:108649673-108709262 GCA_006491805.2 Dysdera silvatica | reverse complement strand
ACATGAACAAGGACTGCAAAATACCCTTTCTTTTTCCCGCCTTTTTGCCTGCAAACGCGGGAAAATGCCTGATGCTGTTGACCATCCGGTAGCCTTCATCTCAACAAACAGAAGATGTCACGTATGACAAAATGGTGCGATTCAAAATTCAGAACACATAAAAGATAATTTCTTCGACCGGACAGCTGAATCGTTATTATAAATGACATATTTTGCCAATCATTTTTGATTAATTGGATCTAATATTCATATCTTGACAACTTCACATAAAATCAGGAGTGATTGCACCTTTGTTGATTTTCCTCTGCGGGATGAATTCAGCCGTGTTAAAGAGTGGTCTTTGCGTCTAAGGAAAATTGCGAAAATATTGGTCATTACATGTCCACTATTTTTTCGTAACAGCTGCTAATTTAAACTGTCTTACACGTGGAGTCAAAGAGACTTCAATATGTTTCTCATTAAAGGGCAAAGGGGTAACATTTAGAAATATGCAAAATATTTTCAAACATACACATTTGTGAAATGTGGACTTAACGATTGTGAAATGTGGACTTAATAATTGTGAAATGTGGACTTAACATTTGTGGAATACGGACTAAGTCAACTGCACACAGAAGCTTAGAAGAAGTGGTGGCGTTAAGGAAGAGATAAAGCCCATTTGTGCCCTATGGTAAAAAAAACAAAAAAAAAGAAAAGAAAAGAAAAAGAAAGAAAGAAAGAAAGAAAGAAAGAAAGATTTCCAGTTTACTTAAATGTTCCGACACTACAATGGCCGAACAAATACTCTCAAGGGACTAAGTATTCAAATCCGGGTAAACATGGGCGTTTGTAAATGGTTTTAACTTTCTACAAATAAGTTATTGATTATAAAATTATCTAATTAGAGAAATGTCAGTTTTCAAATATTAATCATTAATTAGTAATAACCAATGAGTTAATGCTGTTATTACAGGACAAGTCGGTCACACGATTTTTTTTTAAAGTAAAATAGGGTTGGATTCTTCGTCTTAAGATCAGACAATGCGTCTTGATAACCAGCGCAGAATTTTCCAAAATTATTGGGGGGGAGGGGGCAGGCACAATATTATATACATTCATAGATTACAATACATGTCAAATTGCAATTTATTTAAAATTCTTGGTGAATTCAGACCCCATATAACTATATGCCTATGGTCTTGACCCATTCTTAAAACGTACAAGATGCTGGCTGATGTAGGAATATTATTAGATTCGGTATGTTGATATCGTACTCGCATCTTCGATACTCAAATAAGCGGGTAAGTAGATATAGCCTAGATTGGTTGACTGATTATGATAGATTAGAATAGGCGCTTAAATATGCATACCTGCGTAAAACTCATAATTACGCTTATCAAGAAAAGGGATTTTTTTTCTAAATTCAGTAGCAACAAACACAAGCAGCGCTAAATGCGTCCATACACAAATCCCAGTTGACACGCATGCGCAGGAGTGAACGGTCTTATTAATACATTTTTCCAATTCTTCAATGTCGTCGTGAAGAGCTCTGAAAAGGACAAGTCAGATTCCATTCTAAACAAAGCTCGTTAAGACGGCTGTCATTTCAATCAACGATAGTTGCGTTATGTCGTGATCGTCTAAGATTAGTGAGTCAGAAATGTCACATGTCAAATAGCATTCAAAGGCAATATTTCAAAGCTTCATTGCTGCGCATTTACAGGCGGCCATTGCAGTTTTGTGAGCGCCCTTTGTTCCTAAAATACAAAAAGGAATCACAATGATTTCGTCCAATGAGAACACAGACCCAGTGTTCCTCCCTACACATTGGGTTAAGCTCTTTTAATGACGAATCGTTCTAAACTTACATCATTTGAGAACATCACGATCTTTTTTTTTCCCTCCCCCCCTGACAGAATAGGGATCGTCTATTCATAAAAATATCATTACTTATCGGTCTCGCTAATAAACGGTTACCAAGGATGGGGCCCAAAAGTAGGTGAACTGGAAACTGGTTTCCAACGTTGAAGATTGGGATTTTTACTTTTGTTTATTAGATATCCATGGATATGAGTTTCCAAGTGGCTTCCAAACAAAACTTTTCTTTAGGGAAAGACCTCCACTGCTGAAAATTCCACTGCTGAAAATCCACTGCTGAAAATTTAAACTTGGGTCATGTATATATAAATTCAATATTTTTTTGTTATTCGTTCAATTTTGCAATTCTAACCAGAGTCCTAAAAAAAAGTAATCTAGTGCTCTTCTAAATCAGGGGTTGATCCATGGGGGAATCAGGAAACCCCCCTAACCAGTCAGCAGCCCATTAATCTGATAGGGGCAGAAATTATTATTATGTATGGGTTGTTGAGCTGGCATTACAAGACTCCCCACTAACCAGTCAATATCCCATTAATCTGATAGGGCAGAAATTATCATTATGTATGGGTTGTTCAGCTGGCATTACAAGACTCCCCCAGAATGCCCCTCTGGATCCGACACTGCCTACAGCATATAGCTTCGGGGCATATAAGCATAAAATAATAATACCGTGATACAAACGCATGAGCCCAAGCCGAACTAAACCAGGAATGACCTCTGAAGTGAGCTAATAAAATAAAGAAAACAATTGAAAAAATAGCCAAAAGTCCTCCTTTTCGCCCTTGTCGCCTTCATTGTGTCAAACAGCATTGTGGTTTTTTATATTTTCGGAACACAGTTTATGATACGTGTTCCAAGCTGTAATTTCCTTTAAATTCCCACGATTCTTAGTTGATTTATTCAAAATTTTAGGGTCATTGCTCTAAAAAAAAAATTTTCTTAATAAAATTGTAGAATCCACATATTTTTTATTTACAGCTTGAACAGAATTTTGTTTTTAAAATGTATGATTTCCTAAAACTTTGCCCTAGCGTCGCTGGGTCTCCAAAACAAGCGCCCTAGCGCAGCTGGGTCTCCAAAACAAGCGCCCTAGCGCAGCTGGGTCTCCAAAATAAGCGCCCTAGCGTCGCTAGGCCTCGATTGCACCCCTGATTGTAATCTAATATTTAAAAGGATTGTTGCCATCCACTCATTTGAAAATGAGATAAATAATGAGTGTATAAAAGAAATTGATGGGAGTTTTATAAGGAACACCTCCTTTTCTTTAAAAAATCTATCTTCCTTCACAGAGAGAAACGTTTTTCAAAACGTAAAACTTCGGTAGATGAAAGACTAAAACCCGGTCATATTAACGTTTGCTATGCCTTGCGTTTGGGCTCCAAAATAATCCCCGACCTCTCTAAAACAGTGAGTGGGCTATATAAAAAAAATGACCCAACGCTGGTTTCCAGAAAAGAATTATAATGAAGATGATTGCCGATGAGCGGTATAATATATGATCAGCCCCCACTCCGAAACTTTTATTATTCTCTTTTGTTCTTGCAATGACGGCAGCGAGGTAAGAAATTCAAAACATCATCGTTAGGAGGTCAAACACCTTTGTGACGGAACTTGCCGACCTGTAATACATAAACTCTTCTTTGTGGTGCAACGACTTCGACCACGAAGTCGTAAAATACTAAAGAGATCCGACCCGGCTATCGTTTCCAAATGCACGTATGACACACCTATGGTGATTGACCAGCGAGATACGACTCCAAAATCTAGATAGCTTTGGTTACCTCAATCAGCGGTGGTGATGATGAAATCACGAGAAATACGTCATCGGAGTATGATGCCAATTCAACGACTATATTGCCATACTTGGAGATTTCTGCGGTTGTTTTAGCTATGTTGCTTACTTTCAGGCTGCCTTTCAAAGGGACCATTTATGAGTAGGAATGAAAGTTGTCCAGCTTAGGGAAGTTTTGCTTCAAAAGAATTTTTAGTGCGTTTCATGCCGCAAAGGTAATCAAGATTATGTACGCTAAGATTTTCAGTTTTCTGAGAAGTGGAAACCTCCTTTTGTTCGATGATTCAAACTTCGGCTACAGGAATCTACAGGGTGTTCCGAAAACATCGAGTCAAAAGTATATAGTCGTGATCCTTGTGCAAAATGGACCATAACGGCCCTTTACATGGGGGGTCGGAAATGAATATCAACGGAATTTTGCATACTTTTATTTCGCAGAGGCGGGATCTATAATGACCAATGGCGCTTACAAACCAAGAAGTTGTCTCCCCCGAAAATTTCAACTCCAGCGCGGGGTTGCTACATTGCATCCTCAAACAGGATTCCAGGCGTGTTGGCATTTTTTGTGGTTGCTGAGATTGGCGACTTGATTTTATAATTAGCGCAATTTCATAAATAAAGATTTTAAGGCTCCTACGTAGGGCTGGCAACTTTCCTCAGTGGTGCACTACGAACATAGGAGGCCTCAAGATCCGTGGGAGCCCTCTTGGTTCTAAACAAGAAGTTTAGTTTGAAAAATAAATATCTCGAGACTCGCAACACCGATTAAAGAAGTTTACCTAAGGAGTGTTTCAATTTTTGCTACGAAGGGCAGGGCAGGCAATAGGGGGAAGGGTGAATTGCACAGGGGCCCGTGCGGCCAAGGGCGCCCAGTACTAAAAGGAACAAACCCTCCGCCCAGCATGCGTTAACAAGATCCGTATACGGACGCCTTACCAACTGGGACCCACCCCCCGCAGTTTAAAATTACTTTGTGCACGTTCATACAAATCGACATATTCCCTCACCTGTGGAATTCGTACTCGATCCGTCAATGCCCTCCACCTGCCAATCATAAACTTTTATGCTCCGAAGATTCTTTTCTTTTCGTTCATGTTTTACCATTCAAGAATTCAAAAGTCTGTCCTGCAGGTAAATAATAAATAGCTTGATAATAAAAGTTAGTATCGAAAAATTACCCTTGATCCAGTAACGTACGCAGAAAATTCCTAAAAGGGGTTGGTTCGAATGAGAAGGTTTACCTCTATATCATAGCTTTCGGTAGATCTATTCAGGGGCGGACTGGGCCGCTGGCCAACGGGGGCCCCAATCCCGTACGCCCTCGTGAGCGATAGGACTCGTGCCCTCCGATAATCCAAGATATGCGCCCTTTGAGAGGACCCAGTCCGCCCCTGGACCTTCCGGGGGGAGGGGAGGCCACATGAATCCCACTTCCGTACGCTTATGTCTTGTTCAATTCTGAATAATGACGACTATAGGCGCCAGCATGGTGGCCGGGTCGCAGGACTTGTATTTCCATTTACCATGGAAAAAATTTAATAGGGAGCGTTCAAGTATTATATAAGCACCTTCGGGGCGGGGGCTTGCTGTTGTGCTTATTTTCCTAGGTTAGTTTTTAATGTTAATTTTTGTTTACCGGGTGGGGTGTCAAAAAGTCAATGGTTATATTAACCATGATTCATAAATAGCTTGCCAAAAATTCGACATTCTCGCCAAAAACTGGCGACGGACAAATTTAGGAAACTAAATTCAAGGGGCGAGCCAAACTTTCAAACACAATTTTCATTGGCTCGAAATTGTTAACTCCCACATTCCAGAGATGAACGGCCTCCTCCTCCTCCTCCTCCAGAGATGAACGGCGAATACGAAACCTGTTTTTTGATAATACAGCCCAGATACGTTCATCATAGGTGTAACTTTCGCATTTTTTTCCAATCATGCTTTGTTATTTGTTTATAGCCATAACTCCGTGGTTATTTATTTCCGACCCCCCCCATGTGACATACTAGATATAGTGGGCTATTTTATGGGCTCTTATATCATATATTTCACTTTAATATATTCTTAAATTCTTGTGCAAAGCATACTTTTATTACACCTCTCTCTTTATTAATATTGTACCTAGGTTTTGGCGGTCACTGCTATCAGTTTCCATTCTAACTTATTGTTCTTCAGCAATAAATACGCGAACTACGTGTGTATGTATTAAACTTTCATGAATTCCATAAAATACTCAAACTGTAAATAGACAGAATCAACCTTTGTAGATTTCATGGAATACGTAAATAGAAAATAGACAGAATTAGCCTCAACTGATTCTACAGACTACACGGAACAGAAATACCAAGAATTAATCTGATCATATGGAATACGTAAACTAGAAAAATACATAGAACTATCTACCATTAATACAAAATAATAGGTATTCATTATTGAAGAGGACTATAGCTATTTAAAGAAATTTTAAATGAAAAAAATTATTCAATTCAATTCAAATTTATTTTTAGGCAGATACAATTGCAGATTACAGTATAAAATAGCATACAAATAATCGATCTGCTCGGGCAGCTATGGGTAGAGATTATAAGGTCTGACAGAGTCCCAGCTGCCCGAGGCAAAATAACTAAATAAATTAAAATAATTATAACAACAGGCAGAAATCAATAAAGTTATGCAAAAAATTTGTTTTACAAAAGATATTTATGTAGATATTTTTTAAAAAGTGGGAGTGAACTCAAAATTTTAATTCTGTCAGGAAGAGGGTTCCACACCCTAGGGCCCATACAACCCATGCGTACCAATCCAAGATTTGTTTTGGAGAATTCTGGTATTAGATTATTTAGATTTCTTGTGAAGTGATTATGTCCAGGTGGGATTAAGGACATAAGATTAAGATATAAAACGATTCATATGGCATTAAACATAAAAATATAGATCTTGTAAATTAGTAATTTTTCAATTAGTAATATTTGAGTATTATTGGAAGATGAATAAAAGGAGTGAGACACATGACTATTGTAAGACAAAAGTGAAATAAAATGCTTCTGAAGAGCAGTAATCCGTGAGAGATTGTATTTTGTGGTACAGCCCCAAATCAGTGAGCAATAATGTATGTTAGAGAAAAATCAAAGAAAAGTAAAGATTTATACGAATTGGAGTGGGTAAATAATATGCAATATTTCTTATTATTCCCAAATTTCTACTAATTTTCGTACATATGGTGTGAATATGGGTGTCCCGTTTTAAATTAGATTAAAATGTTATAACAAGAAAATTAATTTCTTTTGAGAATGAAATTGATTCATTATTAATATTAAGATGAAAATTATTTAGATTAATATTTCTTTTATTTGTGAATAAAAAGCTCTTAGTCTTTGTTCTGTTAAGGGTTAAGTAGTTAATGTTAAAGAAGTTAATAATGTGTTTAATATCTTCATTAACTATTGGATTAGGTTGTTAATATCAGTATGTTTAGAGAAGATACTTGTGTCATCAGCGAAGCAAATTGGTTCGAAGGATGTTGGTAGATGAAAAATATCATTGACATAAAAGTTAAATAATAATGGTCCAAGAATAGATCCTTGGGGCACACCACATAATGAATCGCGGAGTGTAGAGTGGCAGCCATTCATGGGAACATATTGTTGTCTGTTAGTTAAGTAGTTTTTGAAAAGGGTATTGAAAGGGCCACGGATACCAGCTAGACTAAGCTTATATAGTAAACGTTCATGGTTAATTGTATCAAAGGCCTTCGACAGATCAAAAAACACACCAACTGCTGCTTGTTTAGAATCCAGAGAAGAGTAAATAAAATCTGTAACTGCAATTAAAGCCTGTTTCACTGATCTACCCTCGATAAATCCAAATTGATTTAGGTGAATGATTTTGTTTAATGAGAAAAAACTATATATAATCTTTTATAGAGTATCTTTTCAAAAATCTTGGCAAAAACTGTCAATATTGATATTGGTCTGTAATTGGCAATCTCATATCTATTTTCTTTTTTAAATACAGGTGTAACTGCTGAAATTTTAAGATCTTGTAGAATAACACTTGTGGAAATAGATTATAAATGTGGGTGAGATGCTGCAGTATAATAACTGAAACATATTTAATAGCAGCTGGGTGAATATGATCATGTCCAAGGCTTTTATTAGGGTTAATTTCCTTTATTAGTTTAGCGATTTCAGCGGGTGTAACTGGTGAAAGAAATAGTAAATCTATAATATCATAGTTGTAGCATCCACTATTCAAATTGGACACTGTATTATAGGCCTGTGCCAATCCAGACGGAAAACCGATAAAGTAGTTATTGAAGGCTGGCTGTAAGTATTTGATTTTGGTTGGTAATGGTTTGATTCCAAATAACAAGGCTACTAATTGGGTTTTTAGATGCTTTAGTTCTACCAAAGAGTTCATTAATCCCAACCATTATTTTTTTATTTTATTTTTTTTTTTGATCGGAGCCTTCAAAGAATTTTTCGAGAAAGTTTCGTTTTGTCAGTTTCAGTTTTTTGATTATTTCGAAATTTACGAAAGGCAGTTAGGTGATTAGATGATTTGTGTTGCAAGAAGCTTGAGAAAAGTCTATTATTTTCTTTTATTTCTTTTAGAAGAAAATTATTGATCCATGGTTGTCTGGTCCGCTTACTTCTTGAAATATTTTTAAAAATAAACATTTGTTGTATATATTAGTAAAAGTTTGAATAAATTGATTATAAGCTTGTTGATCATCATTCGAATTAAATAAAGTGGTCCAATTTATTTTTGTTAACTCTGATTTAAATAAGATTAGATTACTTTCCGAAAGATTCCTTTTCGAAAAACAGCTTCCAAATTTATTACGATGAAAATCTTGAATATTATTAGTTATAAAAATAGGTAATTGATCACTTATATAATTGTTCCACCACTCGAAATAATGGGTACTGTCTGTCACTGAATGCTTAAGTGAACGTTTCTTTTCATTCTTCAGTTTGATTCAGTCACAAATCAATTTGATTCAATGACCCATCCAATGAAAGAATGCGTTCACCTATAGCAATCGACTGGAGACTGCTAGAAACTGATCAACTATGATCTACTAAAATCCCCAACTGGATATAAAAATACCATGAAGACGCAAAATATCTACTGACAAGACGAATCGATAAAATCAAAAAATAGATTGCAATCACGCGAAGAGGAGCAGTGCGGAACAGTCGCCAACGGAGGCAACTTGAAGGGGCATCATCTTTTCACCCATAGTGCAATGACAATGCTATATAATGATGACACCTGAATCACACTCTGTAATGCCTTTTATACGTGCAGCTTTCATCTCTAGTAAAGGATGTTCTGTAACCAATGAAACGTGTCCTCGCCAATGGCTCAATGTACTCGTAGGTACTTACGTACGAGTATCGGGCTTTGACATACCAGTGTATGATTTTAAAGTAAGTTTTCGCATCGGCGGAATGACAACTGATGACTAATACAGCAATATTTTGATGACATCATGGCGAAGGTAATTTTTCATACAAATGCAGCTGAATATATGCATAAATATGATGATGATTAAGCAAAGAGGAGAAAATCTGGTTTCGCCCTCCAATGTCAACCTCAATACCACTAAAATTTGAAAGTAGTAATGAATTCTAACTAATAAGGGCGGTCGAAGGTGCCAATTTTTGTCCGTATAGACGTGGGGGACAGCGCTGAAAATTTCTCTCCCACGAACAAACGAAAAATTTCCGTAGATACCAATGACATAAGGATTTTTCGGAAATTTTAAGAAAAATCCAAGGTAAATATTTTATGCTCTTTACATGTTTCATATATGTATATACAGGGTGTCTCAGCACCAGGGTTACAAACTTCTAGGAGGGGTAGGGTACACCTAGACCAGTGTTTCTCAAAGTGTGGTCCGCGGACCACTGGTGGTCCGTGAGGGCTTATCAAGTGATTCGCAGAATCATCACCAAATTTTAGAAAAAAATTTAGGATCGAGTGAATTCTAAGGAATTTCATAAATATTACTTGTTATAAACCCTGCCTTTCAATGTTTCGTGAAAGATTTGAATCCTCTAAATACACCCTTGCTGTCTACATTGCTTATTATTATTTAACTAAATTGATGATGACATTTTCATTGTAAATTTGACAAAATACGATCGTAGCTGACACTCTTTTCATCAAATAGCATTAGTCTAAAAATTATTTTGTTTCAGGTGGGTTTGGCAACCAACCCATGTTTTAAGAACATGGTCGGATATTTTAGAGATTTTCTGCCAAAAGTTCATGCTTTTTTAAAGTAAAAAAAAAAAACTTAAAATTTACTACAAAGGGAGTTAAAATTAACTACAAAAGGAGTTAAAATTAATCACAAAAAGGAGTTAAAATTAACTACAAAAAGGAGCGAAAATTAAAATTCAAAAGGAGTTAAAATTAATCTGCAAAAGGAGCAACACCACAAAAGGAGATTAAAATTGACTACAAATTATATTTCAAGGAATGAATAAATCTCTCCTACCGGAGCTCTTATATACGTATATAAGCCTGCCAATAAATCACATAAATCGAAGGTTACCATGGCTGGGAGAGGTGGATTGGGGATCAGTATGACGGTGATCATAAGGCTTAATATTATTAATCATAGTTAGCAACCTTAATTTTAGGCAATATGTATTTTAAAGGGGGCAGAAATGCCCCCCATTTATCCGCGATAAATAAAGGAACCCTTAAAGTGGTCCATGAGTGACCAAAGTTTAAGAAACACTGAGCTAGACGAACAATATTTGTCATAGAACCTAGGGTCGCAAACCACTCACAGCGTTAGTTTAAAACTGTCCAGCATGCACAAATATTTACAACCAGTGCGTAAAAGCGCCAGATAAAACTCAGGTCAGCTGCTCAAGTGCATAGATGATTAGGACATCGCATTTTGCGCTTCTCATGCACTGGTTGTCACTATTTGTGCATGCTGGACGGTTTTAGAACTGGCGCTGTGAGTGGTTTGCGACCCTAGGTTCTATGACAAATATTGTTCGTCTAGGTGTACCCTACCACTCCTAGATGTTTGCAACCCTGGTGTTGGGACACCCTGTATAAAACGCGGGTAAATCATTTTATATTTACCACTTTTCTCAACATTTTTTCCCAATCTGAAATAAAAGTGGCAGTGTAGATACAAGTGTGCTTATCAGCTCCACCCTTATCAACTTCTTCTAAAAGCTGTCAATTTAAAATAAAATATTCTAATGAGCGAAAAGACGAATGAGAGAGAAAGATAAAATATTCATCTTAAAAGTCGCCAACTCGGCGATCAAACAACCAGTTCTTGAGTCAGACACGCAACTGTTCCCGGTAGCGGCATTCCAAGAAGGTATCACTCACTCATTTATCTTATTTACAGAGGACACAGGTTCCTAGATTTGGCGCAGTATAGTCCAGATGCTCTTGCGCCATAAAAAATCCAAACAAACAAACAGATTCTTAGAACTGGTTCAATTTTTCATGACTTCACCAAATTGAACACCTTTAAACCCTCAAGAAAGCCCACGTCAGTGAAGATACGAACACGAAATCCATACGCATCTACGAACGTCATATTTGTTTCGGTTTTTGGATAAAACCTTTGCCCGGTTCCATCAAGAGGTCAAGACGGACGTCACATTCGAAACAATAAGTGTTTTTTTTTCAACTTTAAATAACGATTTTTTATTGCATTCTGAAAAGAGAACCTGGTGATAAATGATGCCAAGATGTCACGTTTTTCTGTTTTAGAGTTGTTTAATATCCGAATAAACAAGATGAATTATAATGTCATATTTAGCATGAAACATCTACTGGTGGAGATAATTCAGCTACAGGAAAGAATGGTCCTTCTTGTGACTATTTTTAATGGTGTTATTTGGGAGGGAACTCATTGCATTTCAGGTTTAATGAAAAAGATAAATTAAATGGTTTAGTTGACATGATTTTGAGGAGTCGTCTATTCCGTATGTTTGTTTGTTTGTTTGTTTGGCTGTGCGTTGAAGGTGTCTTCGGCGTTTTCTTACCTATTGATTAAAGTCTAGCGATTTTTCTTGAATATTGGATCCCCATATTGTCATTCCACTGGCAATTATAAAAGAAGTAAATATAAATAAAATACAAGTTTAAAATTAGTACATAATTTTTTAAAAATAAATTAAATAATAATTCCTTGCGGTTTCATCAAGGCTTCTGGACTGAAAGTTAGGCAAATTAGATATTCAAATGCAGGTAGAAGTCACGAAAAGAAAGAAAAAAAAAAGTTGGACCCTCTTATAACGAGCCCGCATGTTCCAAGTGTTCCGATTTAGCGAGGAAAATATGGATTTTGTTTGATGCAATAGCAAAGTATGGTAAAATTTAATCATCTTAAGAAAGCAAAACTTTCCCGTTGCAGTAGTAGTAGAGTGGGCAGGGAGGCGGGGGGTTTGGAAGGGTGGCCGCAAATGGCGGCAATGTAATCCCAGAAGTTTTGAGTTCCCCCCGACTGGAAGAGGAAAATTGGCCAATCTGCCTGCCTAAAGGCGAACATTGATCTTCTTATTGCGCCAAAAAATGTTATAAGAACTTATTTTGCGCCATTAAAGACAGAAAGACGTCACTAAGCGCAGAACAACTTTTTCGAGGTATAAACGATTGGTTCTGCCTAAACACGAAATATCGTTAATCTATTTCAGTTAGAGAACTGTAAGAAGGGGATATGGAAACCCACAGCCTGTTAATAATGTATACGTTCTTCATTAAATTTCATTTCATTCATTAAAATTTTCAATTTCAATTTTTCAAATTCAATTCATTAAATACAATTTAAGCGAATTCAAAGCCGTATATTACTGTATGCATATTACATGCACATATGTGCATGTAATGTGCATACTGTACCTTGGAAATGAAGTCTGCATAGGTACATGTGCCACAAGCGAATTCACAACCGTATATCACCGTACGCATATTACATGCACAATGTGCATGTAATATGCATATTGAACTTTGAAAATGAAGTCTGTATAGATGACATGTGTATGTAATATGCATATTGTACCTTGAAAATGAAGTTTGTGTAGGTAACATGTGCCATGCACATGTTACCTACACAGGCTTCATTTTCAAGGTTTGGAACTTTAAATTTCGAAACGGATTTAGCGAGGAAACGAACATGAACGGCAGCGTTTTCATTGGTCCCAAGCTCTCCTCGTTATATCGAGGCCTACTCCATTCTATATCTATAAAAATATCAGCCTGACATACATAAACGTATGCATACACAGAATTTCTTAATAAATACAATATCAATATATCCATTACTTATATATGGTAGAATTTCTACATATCGAAATTCTCTACGTAAAAAAATATCAGCCCGACATACATAATTGCGGACGTCTGCATGCACAGGATTTCCCAATAGACAAAATATCACTATATTCATTAATTATATACAGTAGAACTTCTACATATCGAAATTCTTTATACATCGAAGTTTCGGTGAACCCCATGATTTGAAGTTCTAGTTTATTACATAGAACTTTTTCTACATATCAAAATTTTTTACAGGACCATCAACTTCAAAATACGGCCTTCCGTGCTACTTCTTCTTAACATACGCAACAAAATTTGCCTTCTATGCTTTTTACATAAAATAGATTAGAATTGTAAAAAGAAACCTTTTAAAGAGTGCAACACGCATGCGTACTGATTCCCATCGTGTCGCTATTCTATAATGGAGGAATCAAGTCAGCGAATCACGTTACGACATAGGAGCTGTCAATTACGATACCCCTCTCAATATTTTTACAGAATTATCGGCCACCACAATAATAAATACATCGCCAGATTTTCCTCAAGAAGACGTGTTCGCTTTAGCCCGAAACTGCGAATATCAACTGAGATGGGACCTGATACCTTGGCGTGACCTCCAAACAAACAATTTGCCATATACTCCAGACAAGGATATTGAAGAACGGTGATAAAACCTTGCTTAAGGCGAATTTAATTAAGGCGTGTTTGGTCGAAAACAAATACTTCAAGTGAGACAAGGAATTAGGGGAACGTTTTACTGCGAAAACGAAGAATCGGGCATCATATGAGCTGTGATTATAAACGCAAGCCAAGTTGCCTCATTGATATATATATATATATATATATATATATATAACAATCTCCGGTGCCCTGTGCCCCATAATCCCTTTGCCTTGGCCCTTCATTCTGGCCACACGCCTGATGTGAGCTTTACTATGAAAATGACAAGGCCACTAAAATGCAAATTGCGACGACGAGGTGATCATAACCAGACATCGGAGCATGAGCGCTAACGGAATTGAATTATTTTAGGGAAAACCTGGTAATGATGGCAGTCCGTTTTGTGACGAAACGAACGTAACCTGGAGACAACGGCATTGCGGTAAGTACACATGCCCTGGGGATCTTTGAAAGAGTGGACTGACAGGGACATCAAAGTGGAAAGTTGATGGCTAAACAGGGCATGCGTATGCCATCCGCATCACAAACACACATACGCACGCACATCTGTGAATATCACAAGGCTTTGTCTGTACGTATGTCTGTACGATAGCGCGCCTAAGGCTGTCCGTCGGCCGTCAATCACTTGTCACGGTGACACCGAAATGCCCTAGCACCCCATCTCACCTTCTCCAATTCCCGCTCTTGTCTTTCTGAAATGACAGAACCCTCTTCCTCACCAACCACCCATCTTTTTCGGTCCCTGCATCCCGTCCACACTCTTGGCTCTTCGTCCTCCCACTTGGCGAGCCCTAGATGGATTGACAAGTCCGTCTGGTGCAGCCGGCATGGAATCAGCGATTATAATAATTAAAAATATTTGGAGTAAAGTGACTTTGTTTAGCTGCAGACACCTGAAGAGAAGTCAATCACTTCCTCTCTCTCTCTTTGCAGACAAGAAATAAACAAAAGTATCGAATTTTAAAATAAATAGTTTGTATCAATACCGCCAAAAGTGGTTCCAAAGCGTTTTCTAAAAATGCTTTCGCATTTTTTAAAATTGCATGTTGCCAAACGCGCACTTTATTCGGCATAGTCTAACCGATTTTAAAGCGTTCGTTTTCAGAAGAAGAAAAAATAGTTTCTCTAAGATATACCATTATCAACCTTACGCAAACCGAATTTTTCATATATACGTATATCGTTTGGTGTGTAGCGTTTCGCGCATATTTTTCTGACGGTAGGCCTTGGCGATAGTTGGCGAAAGTGTCATTTTGCCAAGCGGGGCAAAAGGTGGGGTGCAGGACGCTACAACCACCGGAAAAGAAAACGACAGAAGAGAAGAGGATTGGTATGACGGTCGAGCTGTCGTTACAATCACTCTCGCGAGAGAACGCGTGAATGTTCCTGACAGTGAGAGAGTAAGCGAGAATTGGAAGAGCTGAAAAGAAAAAAAAAAGAACTGTGTGCTGGTCGAAGGCGTTTTCAAATTCACGAGCTCTCTCCCTCATCCCCGTATCTCTGATCTGTCAATTACATTTTTCACCTGACACCTTCTAATCAGTGTCAGTCAAATATTTATTTTGTGGAAAAGAATAAAGTTTAAACCCACGAAACAACCAAACACATCATATGCCAGTTTTATACCATTCCGTAAACCATTGACACTTTCGGATGTTGAAATGGGGCGTCTTTCGCGACCACAGAATCGAAGTGAAAAAAAAAAAGAGAGAGAGAGAGATTATACACCTAAAATACATGATCAATTTCACTTATAATATGTATTCTATACTAATAAATATATTATCTAATAATATGCAGTAATTTCTCTGAATAGCAACGTTCTAATTAAAGGCTATTTTTCGTCGACAACAGTACTTTGAAATCCCAGGAAAAACCTTCATACATAGAAACGCTTTCTGATTACAATCTTTTTCTGCTCAGAGACAGCACCCTCCCCCGCCCCCCCGCCGCCGCTTGAAAGTCGCAAATTTGAGAAGTTGCTGTATTTACATTCTAGTTATAATAAAATATTTGCTATTAACAAAGAGTCCAATATTCATGTACATAATATCGAATGATACGTTGAAACTCGAGGAGAGTTCAGTTATGACAAAGTATGATAACTATCAAGTCTTGTTTTATAGTATAGGACCTTGTTTATAGTCTTGTTTTATAGTAGGCAATTTTATAGTCTGCTTGTTTTATAGGGACCTTATCCTTTATAGTCTTGTTTTATAGTATAGGACCTTGTTTATAGTCTTGTTTTATAGTATAGGACCTTGTTTTATAGTCACCTTTGTTCTGTAGTATGGGACATAATTATAGGACCTTGTTTCCTCAGTCCTTGTTTTTATAGTATAGGACCTTGTTTTTATAGTCTTGTTTTTATAGTATGGGACCTTGTTTAGTCTTGTTTTTATAGTATAGGGACCTGCCTTCTTCATGGATCCGCTACTATACGTGTAAAAAGTGTGTGCAAAGAATATGTGTGCTTAGTATTTTAAATGCTTAAAATTCATATATTGTTTTATATGCAACAGAATAAATAAAGTTCGTGAAGTTTTAAGAAATACGAGGGAGCTGCATTTAATGGTTAAAAGTCACCTATTTATTAAACTTTCCTCTTAACAATTTAACAGTCATTATTTATTATCGTTAAGTTACGTAAACAGTATTTTAAAATTACATTGAACTACAAAGGTTTTGTAGCAAAGAAACTTTTAATCTTTCAGTGGACACTGAAACCAAATATGAAGTCGTAATCGCTCTATCCGGCATCACTTTTTTGTAATCAAACTCCTAAATGAACAATTAACCTTTATAAATGAAGGAAAATGGCCCTGTCTGAGGTCGATCAGAATGGTGCCTCATATGCAGATATTCTGGGGCAGCAACGAAAAGATTGGAGGGATTGAATCTTCTACACCCAAGTACAAAAATATGCACTTTTCGTCGACGATCACATGAATTTGAACCAGTTTGTTTCTAAGTGTGATCGTCTTATGATTTTTAATGATACAGAGTTACTGTTTGAGTCTTTAAGGCCACGAACACAAACCAGAAGTCTTTTCATAGACTCCTCAAAAATGAACTTAAAAGCTGTCCTTCTTCATATCGGGAATCTTTATCCATCTGTACCCATTGCGCATTCTGAATATATAAAAGAAACATATGCAGATATGAAATAATTACTTCAAAGTATAGTGCACGAAATATATGCATGGCATATTTGTGGAAAGCTTAATGTCATAGCTATATTCCTTGGTCTTCAACTTAGAAAAGAACACTTGAAGAAGCAGCAATATACGAAATATTGCTGCTTTCTATGCAAATGGAATAGTTGGAACAAAAAGTCTCATTACATAAAAAATAAATGCTTGAAATGTATCTTTCATTCCAAGTGATAAAAATGTCACTGTTGAGCGTTCAGTAGATCCTCAGAAAGTGTACTTACCACTGCTGCACATTAAGTTAGGCCTTATAAAAAAATTGTGAAGGCAATGTATAAAGAAGAAGAAGGCTTTCGTTTTTCTTGAACAGTAAGTTTCCCAAAATTACAGAAGCTAAAATCAAGCAGGGTATTTTTATTAACCCACAAATTAGAAAACTTATGTCGGATACTATATTTAACGACAATTCGAACAAAACTGAAGGCGTTCCATGGAAATCTTTAAAGAAGTGGTAGCGAATTTCTTACGCAACAGGAGGGCATCAAATTATCAAGAACTTGTTAGTCAACTTCTAGAAAACTACAATGCCATGGGATGCAATATGTCACTTAAACTGCGTTTCCTCTATTCACAGTCACATTTTTTCCCAAAGAATTTGGGATCTGTTAGCGATGAGCCCGAAGAAGGTTTTTGTTAAGATGTAATGCTACAGAGAACAGCAATAAAGGAAAATGGAGTCCTAAAATGTTAGTTGACTATTGTTGAACTTTGAAAAGTGATATTGCACAGCCAAAATCTAGAACAAACTCTAACATAACAACATTTTAAAGTAATAAAATGTTTCTCTTACAGTACAAATATGTATATGAAATGGAGGTATGTCACAGAAAAGTAAGAACAAATTTCTAAACAGCTATGCCCCACAACAACATTTTGAAATCAGATTTGAAATTAGCACGACAAATATCGCATAATTTAACAAGAAAAAAAAATAATAATAATAATAATAATTTTCAACTGAAAAGATTTTTTTTTTTGTCATTCAGTGTTATATACCAAGACTGCAAATTATTAATTTTCTGTTATTTATACAAACTTTCCGCGAGGAATTAAATTTGGTTTTCAAAACATATGGTTCATTAGCGACGCGTATGTAAGAGCTGCAGTTTACAGCAGAGCTGTAATTTACTCCAGAAATGATAAAATACTATTTATTTTACCATTATCTCATTTTACCATTTCGCGCTTAGCTATTAGTAAATTTTTAATGCCGCAACCCTAGTCGGAAAATTGGTTATTATACTCAAGTTCTGTGGGGAAGATCTGCTTCCGCTGCAGCTCTTGGATCTGGGGTGAAAGCTCATTATCTTTAATACTCAGAGTGATACATAGGGGGCGCAGTGATCGCCACGAAGACGACACTCCTTGTCTGCGTGGTGCTACCAACAACTCAGAGCTAATCTATGTTAAAAATCATTATTAGCATCGCACGTGCCATTGTTTGCAATAATTTTTTGTCTGTTTTTAAATCAAATATGACTCATTTAAATTGTTTGTAAGCGTTTTTCTCCCTGAATAAACTGCAGTTAAACTGTATGTTGTTAAATGTGAAAAGTTAAACTAGAACGCTTAACCCGTATGTAATTTTTCTATATTTTTGTATGTCACGTAAAAAATATAATTTAGCTTAAGATACGATTTCAGTTGCAGCACATACACTCATATTTCCAGCTCAAGAACCGCCACTGATGGCATTACTAAAGAGCCCAACGACCGCCACTGATGACATTACTAAAGAGCTCAACGAAATGTCCCATGCGGATGAATACCAGTACGCGCGGAAGGTTACAAAAAAGAATAAGGTATTAGTTCTTCCCAAAAATGAGTACGTACTATATTTAAAATTAAAGTACTATATTTAAAACGATTTTACTAAATTAATTTTATAGTTTAGACATAATTTAGTTGTATAATAAACGTTAGCAAGTTCATGATTTACGAAGCTATTTTTAGCATTTAAAAGTGAGTCTCATTTAAAAAAAAAAAAGGCACATCCGGTCCAGATATTCAATTATTGCATTTTTTAATTTTTCGTCACAAAATTTTGTGATTACAAACTATGGAGAAAAATACGCTTGGGCTATTAAAATTGAAATTTATTTAAAACAAAAAATGTTAGTTTTCAATCTAATTTACGAATGAGGAAAACATTGAAGGTGCATAATCAATTTGCGTAGAGGTTGAGTGAAAATCTTTGATGGATAAAGCCTCTCTGAGATTTTAAAATATGTTTTCAAAAATTATTCGTTTTTCTATCCTAGCTGCTAAGTCCACAAGGGGAGGTGCATCCTCTGTAAAGACCTTCTTCATTAGAAAAACAAACAAAACATTAAAAGCGGACGCAAGGTGATATTAACAATTTCCAGTACCGCCTATAGTCCCGACTCGGTGACAAGATAGAGGGTTCCGCTTTTCGTTCGAGAGTTTTTTCTGCAAAAATAATCTCGAAAAAGGCGCAATGTTGGCACTGCGAAGAAAAACGTTAAGCCTTAAGTTTAGGCTGATCATGGTTTAACGATAAAATTAAATTTCAAGCGCCCAGATCGCGGGCGAAAAAAATGAAGAAACTAATTCTGTCAGCGCTAAATGTATATAAGCTCAGATAGAAGCTCTGATAATAAGCTCAGATTTTTATCGGAGAAAAAGGTGGTGGAAACAAACTTCCATACACGAATAAAGATTGCATTGAAAAGTTCCGTTCGTTTTTTATCCGCATCTGAGAATTTTGGAAATATTTTCTTGTGTCTTTCTGCGTCAGTATCATGATACGACTGAAAAGGATGAGATGGCGACGAAATGGCATACGACTAGTTCAAACAAGAAGCTTCTTACGTCTCGAAGCAGGTAGGGGATGAAGAAATGCAAGTGTACATCCATTACTCAGTAGTGTGTAGTTTTTCTCTCAAAACCAACATCGCGAATTTTGAAGGGATCCTCCGCAAATTGCGTTTCTGATAGGACAACAGATATTCCTCTTCGTAGATCACCATTTCACCGATAATGTCAAATCCGGTTGCGTTCCAGTTTTTAATCACCAAATGCTACATACAAAATCGTTAATTAATCCATACAAAAATTCACAATTTTCTTCCCCCTCCCCCCTACCTCCGACCGTTAAAATATTTTTACATTTCAAGGAATCAGATGTATGTGTGCACTCGTATAATGGATCATAATGGATCATCTTGACGAGGCTGATGTTCAATAGTGATAGCTGAAGCTAAAATACGATCCAAACACCCCAGCTACCTAGGACTCGGATCCCGTAAAAGCAATTCCTCGGTCAATAAAACATAAAACGCAATTCTAGAGGATAGGATGCTCCACTGGTTGGCTAGTGGTCAAATGAGCCACTGGAGACTAAATTCTAAACGAAAATCATTGAACAAACGGATCAAAAAAGAAGCACTTATCCCATAAAGCTGGTTGACGGGAGATACTCTCAAAACATAACTTTAAATGTTACGACGAGCAGTAGTCTCGGATTGGAGCAGGCACTTCAGTCATGCGATGGACATTATTTGCGTTTTCGAGTCCACCGAGCTGGGTTTGACCTCCAGTGAGTTTGGAGGTGTGCATATGTGCGTGCGGTAGTGCGGGGGGTCATGCTGTTCTGCGGGTCCCGTCTCAGATGGACCCATAGCATAATTTTAGGATGTTTAAAACATACAGAACAAAAGACACACACACACACATGTGTGTGTAATGATCAAGCATGTTGGAAGAGGATGGGAAATTGAGATTTGTAAGTCTTCTTGGTGAAAAGGATATAAGGGAAACAGTCTAGACGTGAGCGTGTGAAATTGTTATAACTCTCCTCTGTAATGTCAAGATTGACATTACGGAATATTTATGCGAAACATGCGTTGAACGGGGAGAAGGGTCACACTATCCAATCAGGTGTGACCACGTGATTAATCTTGACCAATGAGATCATATTGGGAAAAGAGTTTGTGGTGTGTAGAAGGTAAGAGAGAGACGAGATTAGGTAGAGGAAGAGGGCGGATGCACGTGTGTGTGATTCCGATCCTCATTACGTACGTTAGAACTTAGGCGCTGCGCCTATAGTTGAATTGTCTGAGTATCAATGTACGTACGAATACCTCCTGAATCATATTCAATAAATATAGCATTAGCTTCTGTACTTCAATGGCATCTATTAAGCCTTCATCGTCGTCATTCTATTTAGCAAGTGGAACACGGAACCCGCTTCACGAAGAGAGATAGATACACATAGATAGCTCTCATAGATAGATCTCATAGATTGTCAGCTACGAGCCGAGCTGGTGGCAGCACATACGACTACCCAGGATAACAGCGTAATGCACCTATTGCGGCTGTCATCATCACACATCATATCTGCATACACGGTTAGTGTGACTACACATATACCCGGGCATAACAATATATATATATATATATATATATAGTAATTTTAAAAATATAAGAAAATTATGTAAAATTGAAAAGACAGGAAATTGACAGAAATAGAGATAGCAGAAACACAGCAAAAATATTAAAACTAAAAACTAAAAATCAACAGAATAACTGTAAAGTAGCAAAAAATTTCACTACCAGTAAATTTAAAAACTTCATAGGAAACACTAAATACAGTACGTGATTAATAAGCAACAATTTGAGATAAGAAACGGAGAGAATTCGACAAACATAGCATAATAAATGGAAAATGAAAAAAGTGACACCACGTGTAGGAACTTTTTCAAGGGAGGCTCCAAGCACGTGGTCCTTCAGCAATGGAATGTTTCTGTAAGGAAAGTAGCTTAAGCTAAAAAAAATTTCACGCCTCCCGACATTCCAATAGCGAAAAACAAGCCAAATTAAAACGAATAAAATTCATGAAAATGATAAAAATTGGGGGACTTATATTGGAATGCAGACGGAATAACGATACAACCAATAAGGTGAGAACAAAGTTAGGCTTAAACGGAAAATAGCGGAGGGGAGGGCAACAGGGCAGCAGAGTTGCCAGCCTAAAGCTAAGGAAGCCAAAAGCGTTAGGAAAGCCTCCAAAATGGACAGATTTCAGAGCAATCTTTTCGTGTTTTTTTTTTTTTTAATCTACTAAAAAAAGCAATAAAACGTTCCGGTATTAGATTGCCTTTCAGTCTGCATTCGAGCAATTTAATAGCTTCTAAAAGGCTTAAGTCTTCAAGGCAAATTCTGTGGATTCTTTTTAATTGAGAAATAATAATATTGCGTTGAACTTTGATGCTTATATTAGATTCGAAACTTAACAACGTAATCACTTCAAACGGGAAATACATTCTTTTGTCATAGATGCAAGTCCTTGCACAGGAGGATTCTTTAAAAAGTTTATGGAGATCTAAAAAATCGCTGGCGTTAGCTGGCAACTCTGCTGCCCTGTTGCCCTCCACTCTTTTTCGTTTAAGCCTAACTTTGTTCACACCTTGTTCGCTGTATCGTTATTCCGTCTGCATCCCAATGTATATCCCCCAATTTTTTATCATTTTCATAAATTTTATTCGTTTTAATTCGGCTCGTTTTTTGCTCCTGAAATGTCGTGAGGCGTGGAATTTTTTTAGCTTAAGCTACTTTTCATACAGAAACAGTCCATTGTTTTGGGACCACGTGTTTGGATTGGAACCTCCCTTGAAAAAGTTCCTACACGTGGTGTTCCTTTTTTTTTCATTTTCCATTTATTATGCTATTTTCGTCAAATTCTCTCCGTTTCTTATCTCAGATTGCTGGTTTTTAATCACTTAACGGTAATTTTGTGTTTCTCATGAAGTTGTTAAACTTATTGGCAGTGAAAATATTTTTGCTAATTTATTGTTATTCTGTTTTTATTTTTTATTTTTAATGTTTTTACTGTGTTTCTGCTATCTCTATTTCTGTCAATTTCCTGTCATTTCAATTTTTCATAACTTTCTTACATTTCTAAAAATACTATTTTCATCATAAAAAATGCAATTGCAGCTTTTGCGCAGTCACCTTTTATGAATTGCTTATATTTCTTTTCATTTAATTTATTTAATTTTTTTAATTCCTTTAATATATAAGTATGTATGTATATAAATTTATTTTTATGTTATTTCATATTTTCCTTATTATTAATTTACTATATATATGTATAGTACTTCTGTATACCACATTGGTCGTCTTTGCCACATGTTAAATCGATTAATAACCGTTACCTGGGTGCAAAGTTCCAAATACAACTCCATTCGCCAAGGGAAAATTTTTACACGCCAAAATAGTAAAAATTGGCGCAATATTAAACATTTTTAAAATCATATGAAGTTCGTGTTCGGCATAAAATTAGCGTTAATTATAATTTTACTGCTAGTTATCAGTAATTTATAGCCTTAAAAAACGCACTTTCTAACTTTTAAAATGTAGGCTATAACTTTTAGCTATAAAATCGACATGTAAATTACAATATAACTAATGAAATCTTTCCTCAGGGATACATTACTCGCCAATTCTCAACTTATTTGGCGTCCAGTCACCGGAAACTGAATTTACACCATACTCAGTTTCCACTACAGAAAAAAAACATACACCAATTTTATTATTCATCACTCACACACTTAATTTTCATTTAAGAAAAAAAAAATATATAAAAGTTTTTAAATTAAATATTGATTTCTAATTTTTCTCAGACGTGCCACAATATCCCTTTCTTCCGTGATGTGTGTGTGTGTGTGGAACTGTGTAGTGGCGGTGTTACGGGGTGAGATAGGAGGGGGTGCACGAATTGGCATTAAGAAAGAGGAGAAGCTGTCAGAGCCTGCCAGATGTCTATTTGGCGGGACATCCAGTAGGAACGCACAAACTGACAGCTGTCTTATCCCGCATCCCTGAGAGAAAATCAAATAAAAGTAAAGAAAATAACCGCCAATGTTCCCTCTATTTGACTATTTCCACTCAGTTTCCCGGAGAACGCAATGCCAGCGAAAAATCGCCCCGTTGTCACCTCGAAGCGAAGGTCTCCGTTCGTCAGTTTCATTGTAACTTGCGTACATAAGAAATCTCACTGCATGGAATTCGGATTACATTAAAAAATTACCCCTTTTTAGTACATAATGATTACTTGTCTTGAAAGAAAAACAAAATTATAAAGTACAATTAAATACGGAAATCCTCTTTTTTGGTAATTCGGCTTTGAACATTCTGTACCTTAGTAGTCTAATTTTTTTTTTTTTTTTTTGGGGGGGGAGGGTCATGTAGCTTTGAAGAAAATTAGATGATGCGGTCTTAGAGAAAATAATGTTTTGATATCCAATGGGGGGGACGAACTCCGGAGCCCTCCGTTTCAAACGCCACTGATTCCGGATAATTTTGATCTTCATTGGTACTACAGAAAGGGCACACTGTTTGAAGAAAATATTGGGTGAGGTGGAGGGCCTGAATGAAGCGCATGTACAGTCACGTAAGACAATCAGAGACAGAAGGAACACAAACAATAGCAATTTATATATTTCATATACAGTGTATCTTTCCCCCTTAATTAAATTATACATTTCTTTCTTTATTGTTCATCAATTTTTGGAAGGCCTTCCCCACTGGTGTACGCAGGGAGGGGGTGAGGGGGTTTGTAACCCCACCATTGCGATGAAACTTTATATATATATCCCGTATGTGACGATGTGTGGAACCGAATTCGTTGATAACACTGAGCTAGAAATGATTCATATATTTACCTTGGCCAGCTGATTTCAATGGATGGCAACATTATGAAAGAACTCAACAGACGTATTAAACTTGGCTGGAGTGCATTTGGAAGAAACAGTTTTATCCTGAAGGGGAAATTGCCTTTATGTCTAAAAAGAAAAGTCTTCAACCAGTGTGTATTGCCAGTCCTCTCTTATGGATCAGAGACATGGAGTCTAACAGTTGGAGCAATACGAAAGTTACAGACAACGCAAAGGAGCATGGAGAGGTGCATGCTTGGAATAACTAGGAGAGATCGAAAAAGAAACACTTGGGTGAGAGAGCAAACTAGAGTAGAGGACATCATTGTTAAAGTAAAAGGACTGAAATGGCGATGGGCTGGGCATATTGCAAGAAGAACTGATCAACGATGGACAACAGAAATTCTGAACTGGATTCCAAGAGACCACCGAAGACCTAGAAAACGTCCTCAAACTAGATGGGTGGATGAAATAAGAAAAGAGGTTGGGGTGACGTGGAAACGAATGGCCCAGGATAGACTTGTGTGGAAAGCATTTGGAGAGACCTTCATCCAGCAGTGGATAGATAATGGTTGAATATGATGATGATGATATATATATATAAACACTTTAAGTTGAAACTATATGATAATATCCAAAGCGGGTTCTTGCACGTTTTTGAAAACCAAGCATCATGCGCAGTTTCACAATGCTACAATGCTGTCATATTTCATATTCGCAGTCTTATATTTTTATCATCTAAAAAGCGTTTTTCTATATATTTATTCTATAAATGTTTTCATATATATATACACACATACACATACAACTATATGGAGCTGTAGCTCTGTAACCACCATTGCAAGCCTGTAACCCCCTCCCCCCCATGAACTTTCCACCCATGATGAACCACCACCCTTATGAACTTTCTCGTACGCTTATGCAGGCCAACAGAGAGGATGAGAGAGACCCGGTCAGCTTTTTTTTGCGAGGCCCTACTTTTGACAGGGCTGAGGACAAAATTTATAGAACCCAGGACGGTTTAGAAGATCGGACCCTCCCCAAACCCTCTCCATTTTTCCCCAGGTTAATTTTTTGTGTTGGGTTTAGATGTAGTTAAATTTAATATAATATTAATTTTAAATAAAAAAAAACTAAAAAGTTTTGCGCTGGGCCCCTGGGTATTTGCCCCCCACCTCCTTTCCATGGGCCTGCCCTTTGAGCCAAAATTGAGAAAAAATTACTAATGACAAATGTCAATAATATACAAGTACTGTAATTTGAACATATAGGGTAATTGCTGAAAATGTATATGATGAAAATATAATAAATGAAGAAAATGTAATTTGTAACGCAAACTACTATTGACTGTTCTTAATTTTTTGATGAAGTAAAAGCTATTCTAGATTTTATTTTTTTTTAATGCATTGATAATTGAAGAAAAGTTGAGATTTCGTAGTACATCATAATTTATGTTGAGCATAGCCAGTCCGTTCAATCTATTTTTACTCATCATTTAGCGGTGAAATTTTTTAACTTGTTTGAGTACATGAAATGTTCTTTTACCTGAAGCCACTGACACTGGAAGGGTCAGAAATATTCGTAATGCAGCAATTATATTGGGGGAGCATTTTTTTTAGTAAAGGCAAAATTTGAGGCCCTTCGATAAAGTGAGGCCCGGAACAAATGGCCCCGCTGCCCACCCCCTCTCGGAGTCCCGGCGCTTATGGCTTCCCCTGAATATTTTTGGGGAGTCAAAAGAACCTGTGCCCCTTAGAGTTGGCATCGCTGCATTACAGTAATAGCTTCTGCCATTTTAAAAAATAAACAAAGGTCGCTAAGACAATTGACTTATTTCTGTCTAACTTTATCAGATTAAAAATTCGCTTATTTGTGCGCTAATAGATGCACACTATTACTCATTTTTATTGTTTGATATTTAAAGATATTAATCCACAAGGAGCCCTACGATTAATTACCTATTTCAGCCCTATCAAACGTCGATCCCTCTCCCCCTCTTTCTTGACTTCCAGAATCCTCCATTAAGGAGTGTGTGGTGTCCCGCTTGCATACGCTACCTCTGACTTACCTCTTGACTACCTCTTGAATATGTGCAAGAAAGTTCCACAAATAGCGATTTCGGTTTCTTAAATGATATTAACAAAATAAAAAGGATTACTATTATACACAATAAATAAAACGGTCTCACAAATACATATTATATATGGAAATTTGAATCCAAAATTACAATATTATCCCGCTTTGAACTGCAGCAAGCGTTTAAAATTTATCACGAGTGCACTATTTTATTTTTGAAAATTAGCGAAGTCAGAAATTAATATTGGCATTAGCCGTCGACATTGGTGCTACTTTATTACTATTAATCGTAATAATAAATTAATAATTATAATATTAAATTCGAGAAACAAAGTAAACATATTGCATGTTAAGGATTCTTTTTGTGCAGGCCAAAAAGTTGGATATTTACGTTTATTCTGGTCTTTTTAAAACCATAATACACTCTGCACTACATGCAATTTAGTATTTAATTATTTAATATTTATTTTATACAATATTATTATTTAATATTTTATTTTATACAATAATAGATTTTATTTCATGCCATATTACATCTTACTATGTTTATTAATTTCTTTATCAGTTACAGGAGGTTTGCTTTTTGTTTCGTTTTGTTTTTCTTTGTATAGATTAGTCTCAGCTTGAAAATAGTGTAGAAGATTTCGATCTTTCCGAGTTTTGCAAATTTTAGAGAAAAAGTCTTTTTTTTTTAAAAAAGAAAAAAAAAGGAAATTACCCAATGAACAAACAACTGAAAATTTGCATAAATCATGCTACCAAATTTGACATATCTCTAACCCCATGGGAATGGAAATGGTAGGAGCGATTGTAAAACAAAATTAAGCAAATAATTGTAAATTAAGAATAAGGGGGAATATGTACGTGTAAAGATATTGTCAACGAAATCGACTAAAAATGGATCAGACAGTTATGTTAAATTGTAAGGAAACCGAGTAAAGAAATATGATTAGTACTTAGCGATAGAGAGAGGGACTTCGGAAAACGTACCAACTTCATGAACTTATAATTGCACCAATAGACATAAAAGCATTTCAAAAACATTGACGAAATAGACATTTATGTCGTCACGATCGTATTAAAATGACGTCCAAAACTTCCATTTGAAAGCTGTCACGTCGATAAACACGAAGCGGGCTTTGGAAACCAACTGGTTCTGCTACAAGCAATTGACAAGAGTATTTCTTTCGATGAAATGAAATTGACAGGAAGACAAACAGTGTGAGAAATAAAATTACTTTTAAGATTCGTATACGAATATTATTCGATCATATACACCACTATCGTATATGCATAAAACCAGTGCCGTATTTCCCAATAGGCTATAGACTAGGGCGGCAAAATTTTGTGTATTGAGTCTGATATAAAATCTACTATACGATGTATTATCAGATACAAAGTATTATCAGATACAAAGTATTATCAGATATAAAGTACTACACGATGATATAATCAGATGTTTTGCCGAGAAGAAAGCTAGACGTCATGCTTTCCATTTAAATACCAGTGTTCTATAGGCTTTTACTTTTTACTAAAATTAAAATTTATTTCAATAAAATTGAATTTGATTTATTATATACCAAGAAGAGATAATACTTCAATATAAGTTAATATTGTTTATGTTTCAATTTATGAGTTTGTTTTTCAACATGTTTATCGTCAATACAAAGTCTTTGACGTACATTGAATGTAACAGTTTTTATGCTTTTATCACTGATTGGAGAGAGGGGGGAGGACAGGTAGGAAAGGGCGGCAAAAAAGCCTAGGGGCGGTCAAATAGTAAATCCACCCATGCATAAAACACTTACATATAGTAACAACGTATGTGTGTATGCACATACGTTACTGTGATCTATTCATATACGTTACTGTGATCTATGCATATACGTTACTGTGATATATGCATATACATTACTGCAGGCCTGTAGCCATAATGAAGCGGGAAACTGGGGCAAGGAAAAGCGCATATGGGGCACAGTGCACCCGGGAATTGTTTTACATATAGGCTATAAATAGCTTGATGGGGCAACTGAGGCCACGCCCCTGCTGGCCCCGGCTTGGATACCGGCCTGCATTACTGTGGCATATGCATATACGTTATTGTAATATATACATATAAGTTACTGTGATTTATGCATACGTTACTGTGGTATATGTATATACGTTACAGTAATATGTGCATATAAGTTACTTGATAATGCATATACGTTACTGTAATATGTGCGTACAAGTTACTTGATAATGCATATACATTACTGTGATATATGCATATGCGTTAATGTGATACATGCATATATGTTTCTCTGTGATATATACACATATATTATCACCGCATGCACTGCTCAAGACAGGCAGACAGATCATCCCAAACCTACACTTCTGAAATGTTCAGAATATGAACGAAATAAAATATTTGCAAAAATATAATAATTTTTTTAATACTTTAAAGTTGCTAAGATAATTATTTCATTTTTAACCTTTCTTAAAAGAACTTTCACAAAAGGTATATTATGTCTAAAAATGAAGTCGAAAGGTATGTTATGTCTAAAGGTAAAGCTGTGTCTGTAAAAGGAAGTGACTTCCACATAATTTTTTAACTGACTAATACATTATACTTTATCACTGCCATAACATGAGCTCTATTACAGCAGTACATGGACTTATTCATGCTAGTAAAGTGACCTTTATCATAGTATTACAGAGATTTTTATCATGGTATTTGCCCCACAGTGACCTCAACTGCCATATCATGATACACAAATCACTAATTAATATAGTATTCATCAAAATATTATATTACCAAAATATGCTTGTTCTTTATCCGCAGTAAGGGTTAAATACTTCTTTTAAATACAGTAGTCCCTCATTATATCGCGCTTGTCGGAAGATATAGCAAAATGCGTGATATACTCGAATGCACGATATATCAGGCGATATGATAAAAATTATACTTTTATGAACACATGTAATAAAAGTTTAGGAGCGAAAGTAATAAAAAAGAATCACTTTAATAAAGACAGAGAAGTTCCGTTTATCTTTTAATTTTATGTCCAAATGCAAAAGAATGCAAATGGAATGTCCAAATGCAATGGAAGGCAAAAGAATGTAAACGAATAACAAGGAATAAATTTGAGACACATAGCAAAAGCGCGATATATTCGAATGCACATATAACGGGGACTACTGTGATATATCGTGCCAAATTTCTTGTAGCAAATCATCACGATAAGTATAATAGTATCGAACTTAAATAGCATGGACGATCAATATAATACCGACTTAAATAGTATCGATCTAAATAGCATCCAGTTAAATAGCATTGGACTAAGTAGATCCCATTTAAGTAATATGGACAATAAAAAAATACAGTATGAACCTAAATAGCATCTACTTAAATAGTATAAACGATAAATATAATAGCGAAGTAAACAATATTGACCTAAATAGCATTCACTATTTAGGTTTACTGTTTAAGTATTGGCCCAAATAGACCCTATTGAAATTAAATAGGCAAAAAAAAAGGGTAGTATTGACTTAAATGGTATTGATCTAAATAATATTCACTTATATAATAGGGCCTAAATAGCATCCATTTAAATAGCAGGGCCTAAATAGCATTCAATTAAATAACAGGGCCTAAATAGCATATGTTTGAATAGTATGTATCATAAATATCATAGTGTCGACACAGTGACGTATAAATTTATATTACATTTGTACAAAAAACCCAGTTTTGTCTTCCGTTGGTACCTAGCGTGTATTTTTCAACCGATTCGTATTCCAGGCTTTGTTTCTCAAGACAAAACAAACCGTGATAAATCGAAATACACAGTGATCAAAACCGCAATAATCGGGGTTTTCTTGTACTTCATATTAAACATTTTACAACACCAGTATTATATTTTATGCTAATTATATATATATATATATATATACTATACCGCTACCATGCTTTATACCGAATAGTATGCTATTACCACTCTTATACTTTATACTAAATATTCTACCATTATTATGTACTGTATTATTAACACCAGACTAGTGTATGCATACACACGTGCACTGCTATTATACCTTATATTAAACACTGCACTATATTATAATTTTATTCTAAAACTAAGCAGCACGGGGAGTAATTACAATAGATAATTTGCAATTTTTGTCACAATTATTATATAATCAATTAAAGACACCTTTTCATAATTAAAAACACTCGTAACTGTTGAAAAATCGATAAAGAGGGAGAGAGGTTTAGGGGTGTGTATGAGAAAGCCAACTAGTGGTTGTCTGGTCTCCCCTCTTCCAATATCCCGCTTTATCATTGACGTATAATTCACGTGGGAAGGGTTCCAGGTTAACATACGAGATTTCCAGACGATCTTCGTAAAAAAATAAAAAAATAAAAGAATAAAAAAAAAAGACTCTAAAATGGATCTCACCAAGCAATTTCAATAGCGTCTTTAAGTGTGACGGATGAGCCATACTCTTGGATGCGGGACTGCAACACATATCGTCAAGAGGAGGATGCATACACCTACACGACAATTTTCTTCTCTTTACGTGGGAATGGAAAGCTCCACAGGTGCAAGCTCGGAGAACACAGAGCGCAGAATGAAACGCAGAAGTTACATTTTATTAGAAGTTATCCATGGAAGAGTTACGCCAAACAAAATGGCAATTTGCCATCTGCTGTACGAAGTGTTGATACAGTCGAAATTGACATATTTTAAATGAACTGTTTAAATAATTAATGATTTACACATGTTTACTAATAGCTATTTAGACTACCATTCACGTTTTGAGAAGGGTTTGAAGGTGATTAATTGTCCATCTTTTTTTTTTTTTTTCCGTGGTGTCTTCAAAAGTGAATATCGTGTTGTAATTTCGTATTTCCATAATTTATAAACATCTGAACAACGCATACGTTTTGAATAGGGCTTTCTGCAGTTACGATAATTTGCATACTGCTATTTAAAATTTAGTTTTATTAGCCTACTCCATCACAAAGAATATAATTTATTATATAATCATAATTAATACCAAAATTTCCGGATTATATCATAATTTCTGAGTTCTTAAGCTACAGTTTGCAATTCACTGGTGGATCATAAATTGATTGTTATTGGGTCACGAGATATTTCTGAAATGTGATTTTTTTAGTGATTTGAAATTATATAAATGTTATCGGTAACTGGTGTGAAATTAAAGCGTTGTATAGGATGCCTAGGATTCCATAGAATGCCTGGAAGATTTTAGGCGAAGTATGAAATGATTATTTTAATATTTTACATATTTTGCCTAGACATTCTATAGAATGCCTAGACTTTTTAGACAAAGTATGAAATATCTATTTTATTTTAATATTTTACGATTAATGACGTTTCTAATATCACATGGCAAGACACGTGACTTCCGACCCTAGCCTCGGACGTCAGGTGATAAGACAGGAGACTTTCGACGCTTATTAATATGAAACTTAACACTTACTTATTATTACCTATTATTACTATTAATTATTATTATTACCTATTGTCTCTATTACTTATTATTACTAATACTTATTATCAAGGGCGGATTCCAAAATCTTTCAGGGTGAGGGAGACGATTTGTTTCCGATTCCTATTTTTAGCCAAGTGTCCGGTACTTTTCATTTCATTCTTCATAATATAATCCCAGCTCAAGTGGGGAGTGATCGCATCACGCCCCCCCACCCCCGGATCCTATAATGCTTATTATTATTATTACTATTATTTATACTTCGAGACAAAATTGACAATTTTAGAAAAAAACCAGACTGAATGATTGAAAAAAATTATATGTCTAAACAATCATACATTGTATATAAAAAGAATATTTTTTTTTATTAATTTGCAATGTTTTGGCTACATAACCTTTCTGTAGTTTCAAAAATGCATGAAATTTTAATGCTAATAAAAAAGGAAATGTACACACTACTCGAGACAAAAATATGGAAATTTTAAATATCAAGACAAAAATATGGAAATTTTAAATATCAAGACGAAATATGGAAATTTTAAATATCAAGACAAAAATATGGCAAATTTTTTGTTAACAAGTTTCTATTTTGTAAATTTATGCAAATGAAGATGCTTTACGTATGATACCTACTTAATCTCCTTATTTTGTTGATACAGGTTTTGGTCTTCAGGCTACCTGTAAGAAATTGGACTTAAAATGCCACCCGAAACAAATTGCTCAAGCTATTCGTGAATTGATAATTGAAAAATGGAAATCAAAAGAAAAACCGACCAAAATTTCCAGGGAACTGACCCTGAATGCAAGTTCAGTCAACAAACTCATAATGAAATATAAGAAGAAAGGAATTTTTACTGTACTTCCAAGAAGTGGTAGAAAACGCATAACTACAAAGACAGGAGATAAACATCTTATGGATAATCATTCAGTCATCTAGAAAGGAAACAGCCAGTCAAACTACAGCTAAATGGAATGATATAAAAAAATTTCAGCAAAAACGGGAACTCGCAGAATGAAAGGGAAAGCATATCATTTTTAAACTGAAATGAAGGAACCTCTGCACGCCGCAACAATAAAGAAAAAACGATTTTCCTGGGCCAAAGAACATGAAATCTGTAGCACAGAAGAACGGAAGAATGTTATTGTCAGCGACGAAGGCAGATTTTGTCTGTTTAATGATGGTAAACAAAAAGTAGTGCGTGGCAAGGAAGAGCAATTCCATTCATCCTGTGTTTCAAGTCAGGTCAAATTTCCTTCAAGTGTGATGGTATATGGTATATTCCATGCGTGTCTGTGGTGTTGGAAGTCTTTGCTTCATTAATAGGGATGTAAACAGTACCTATTATGTGGAAATTTTGGCAGATCACCTTATTCCAAGTGCAAATTATTATTTTCCACATGGCAAGTACACTAACTAACTAACAGGATGGAGCACCATGTCATACAGCCAAGAATATAATGGAATGGTTGCAGGAACAAGACAATCACTGTTCATAAATAGTCAGGCGATAGTCCCGACCTTAATCCAATTGAAAACATTTGGGAAAAAATGAAAAGGACTATTACTAAAGTGAAATCAGCTGCAATGGATGATTTAAGGAAAACAATTCATGATATTTCATGTACAATCACAGATAATGATTGTCAGCAGTTAGTGGGGTCCATGCCTCGTAGAATGCCTCGTAGCAAGAAATTTGCTATATTTTTCTTGATTTTTAAAATTGCTATATTTTTTTCTTGAGTTGTGAGTACACTTCCTTTTTTATTCGCATTAAAATGTCATGCATTTTTGAAACTACAGATAGATTATATAGCAGAAACATTTGCAAATTAATAAAAGAAAATATTCTTTTTTTTGTACACTGTATGCTTATTTAAATATCTAATTTTCTTTAATCACTCAGTCTGTTTTTTTCAAAAATTGCCGAACTCTTGCATCGAAGTGTATTACTATTACTTACTATAATTAATATTACTTATTATTTGCGTCTCCTAAAGCAGTAATTAAAAGACATAGTAATTAAACTTCATTAGAGTAAAAAGTACCACCTCCTCCCCAGTGACGTACTGATAACCATTAAAACCCCCGCAAGGCGGATGCCCCCCCCCTTTTGTCGTCATTTATTTTCCATAAAATTTATAAGTAAAAAACATATTTTTTTAGTTAATAAGGATTTTTTTTAATCTTTAGGTAAAATATAAAATAAAATAAACGGTTTCCAACTGTGGCAAACTTATTACGCGTATTTACTTTAGCTGTTTTTATTGCCTTTAAAATTGAACTCAACATCCGAAAATTATAAAATCTAGACGAATTTTGAAGCTATACTATATACTTCGCGCCAGAGCCTACCTCATGAAGTGGTGACTAATACACGTTGGAAATATAAAAAATATATAAAATATTATAATGCGTCGCCGGTTAATTTCTTATATATATATATATATATATATATATATATATATATATATATATATATATATATATCATCATCATCATCATATTCAACCATTATCTATCCACTGCTGGATGAAGGTCTCTCCAAATGCTTTCCACACAAGTCTATCCTGAGCAATTCGCTTCCATGTCACCCCAACCTGTTTTCTTATTTCATCCACCCATCTAGTTTGAGGACGTTTTCTAGGTCTTCGGTGGTCTCTTGGAATCCAGTTCAGAATTTCTGTTGTCCATCGTTGATCAGTTCTTCTTGCAATATGCCCAGCCCATCGCCATTTCAGCCCTTTTACTTTAACAATGATGTCCTCTACTCTAGTTTGCTCTCTCACCCAAGTGTTTCTTTTTCGATCTCTCCTAGTTATTCCAAGCATGCACCTCTCCATGCTCCTTTGCGTTGTCTGTAACTTTCGTATTGCTCCAACTGTTAGACTCCATGTCTCTGATCCATAAGAGAGGACTGGCAATACACACTGGTTGAAGACCTTTCTTTTTAGACACAAAGGCAATTTCCCCTTCAGGATAAAACTGTTTCTTCCAAATGCACTCCAGCCAAGTTTAATACGTCTGTTGAGTTCTTTCATAATGTTGCCATCCATTGAAATCAGCTGGCCAAGGTAAATATATGAATCAGCAATTTCTAGCTCAGTGTTGTCAACTTGTATTTTTGTTTCCTCTACAAAATTATTGAACATGATCTTAGTTTTTTGTAGGTTCATCTTGAGTCCAACTTCTTCACTTCTAGTTGAGAGCTCTTGTACCATGTCTTGGAGTTCTAATGGGTCCGTTGAAAAAATAACAATGTCATCAGCAAACCGCAGATGATTTAAATATTCACCATTTATTTTTATTCCCTTGTTATTCCAATTTATCTGCTGAAAAATCATCTGTAAAGCTGAAGTAAAAAGTTTTGGAGAAATGGTATCTCCCTGCCTCACACCTTTACCAATTTTGATAGTTTTGGTATCTTTATGTAACCGAAATTTTGCACTTGCATTTTTATACACACATTTCACCATGTCAATGTACACATCCTCGATGTCTGCTGATCTTAAAGAGTTGATGACTGCTGATGTTTTAATAGAGTCAAAGGCCTTCTCATAGTCAATAAATGCCACACACAATGGAAGTTCATATTCATGTGTTCTTTCAATTAATTCTCTTAATACTTGAATATGGTCCACTGTACTGAATCCACTTCGAAATCCAGCTTGTTCTCTTGGTTGAGCTGCATCTAATTTTTTCTGCAGGCGATGTGTTAGCACTTTTGTGAAGATTTTATAAATAGCAGGTAACAAGCTAATTGGTCGGTAATTTTTCAAATCCTCTTTATCACCTTTTTTATGCAAAAGAATTACTGTTGCAGAATCCCATTGGTTTGGTATGTTACCACTGTTGAGGCATTTGGTAAAGAATTTTGCGAGTATGTCTTCTACATGTTCTCCAGCTTCTTTTAAGATATCTAATGTAATGCCATCATCGCCAGGGGATCTTCCTTTCTTCATACTTTTTATTGCAAATGCTACTTCTTCTTTTAAGATTTTTGGAGCTGTTCCTTCGACTATCTCAGAGTCTTCGTTTAATCCACTGTTTCCCTCATATAGCTTTCTGTAGAATTCTTCAACTCTTCTAAGTATTTCTTCCCTATTTCTTGTTACAGTGCCATCCTCTCCTTTTAATGCAATGATGTGTTTCTTCCCAATAGACAAACTCCCTTTAACAACCCTAAGGCTCTTGTTGCTTTCAATGGCCTTCCTTCCATATATGTATATATATATATATCAGAGACATGGAGTCTAACAGTTGGAGCAATACGAAAGTTACAGACAACGCAAAGGAGCATGGAGAGGTGCATGCTTGGAATAACTAGGAGAGATCGAAAAAGAAACACTTGGGTGAGAGAGCAAACTAGAGTAGAGGACATCATTGTTAAAGTAAAAGGGCTGAAATGGCGATGGGCTGGGCATATTGCAAGAAGAACTGATCAACGATGGACAACAGAAATTCTGAACTGGATTCCAAGAGACCACCGAAGACCTAGAAAACGTCCTCAAACTAGATGGGTGGATGAAATAAGAAAAGAGGTTGGGGTGACGTGGAAACGAATGGCCCAGGATAGACTTGTGTGGAAAGCATTTGGAGAGACCTTCATCCAGCAGTGGATAGATAATGGTTGAATATGATGATGATATATATATATATAATATTTTTTTTTCATATATGCATATACAAATTAATTTTCATAATATTAGGTAAGTGTATCACGAAAGTATATCATTTCAAAAGCTTAGAAATCTACGTATTAATAAAGCTAATGTAAGGTTTAGGCTTAAAGCAACTGACGAAAATATTGCATTTCAATTCCTTAAACGGCAATTGACGAAATATTGATAAAATTCCGAGTTTTGCGAGGGCGAAATTTTAACAACAAACCGATTGTATGGTTTTGTAAAATGAGGGGTAAAGTCAAATGGGGGGGGGTAGGGAAGAGCGCGAGGGTGTGCAAAAAGAATTGAGAATTGCCAAGGATGTGAAAAGAGGCTGGTAGCTACTTTTTTTCCCCCCATCCGCTGCGGCTTTTGGATCAATAGCTTTGTCAAGTGTCGCCCTCAGTCAATGATGCAGCCAAAGTTCGGGTCACCTCCCCGCCCCCCACTCACACCCCCCTGCTCCTTGTCAGTCGGGCTACCGGGAGCGATGCCGCTCCACCAAAAGATTGGCACACATACACACACACGAACAGGGGAACTGTGTCGGTTCTTTTTATTTTCAGGCACCCGACACTTTATTCCAAGGTTTATCTATATTTTCGCAGAAGATCCAGGGACGGTCCACAAACTGAATTTCGTAGATCTCCAAACTATTATTACAAGGCATTCGTCGAAAGCGGTATAAGAAGACGGCGGAATTTTTACGAAATAAAAATGTAACGCAGCCGAAACGATGGATAACTGATTTTTCAAACGGTATCTATGTAATTTAAAACGTGGTTTTGAATGGTACATTAACAAATATTTTTAATTTAATAAATATATTCTGAAACAAATATATTTAGATTTTTGACAGTACTTTTTTTTAAGGGGGAGGGGGTAGGTATGGACTTAAAGTATTTAAATATATACAGAGAGGTAGGGATGAAGAGTGCGAATATAAGAAAACGGAAGGACATACTTTTCAATAGACAAAACAACTAAACAAATGTAATTCCTTTAAAGATCTAAAAATGATCAATCAGTAATTCGTAAAATCGATTAATATATAATCAGTGATTAAATAATCATACAAAAGCTGTAGTGTTGCCAGTTTACAGTGAAATAATAAGGTACAGTTGGCCTAATTTAAACGAATATTGACAATTTCAGGAAATATGATTTGATTAAGTAACACATATTCGATTATCCGAAAACAAAATACGCAGGTGCATCTATGTTTGACTGTCTTAGTACACACATAATAGATATGAAATGGTATTAAAAGAATATAATATGTGTACGCACTCACGTATTTAAATAAAAGACAAATTGTATACTAATATACACCTACGGCTTTACTTGGGCCAGAGTTCGAAATTCTTTTTCAATAAAAATATTCCCTGACTTTTCCAAGTTTTCCCATGAACTTTTCAGGTTTTTTCCTGGACTTTTCCAGGTTTTTCCTTGACTTTCCAGCTTTTTTCCTCGACTTTTCAGACAAATATCCTCATATTCGTATGAAATTTAGCTATTTAGAACGAGCCAGGAAGGTGTGCCCAGACTTTTCCAGGTTTGACCAAAAAATTTCGTTTTATTTCCCGACTTTTAAGGCCGATTTCGAATTCCCTGACAAGTTCTCCAGGTTAAGTGTGAGCCCTAAATAAACCCAATGTCCACCCTAAAAGGCACCCCACCCCATAAGGTGACAATGAGGTGATTAGCGGCTAATAATTGGGGGCCCTTGATAATTTGTCAGAAGTGAAAAGACTCCCCCTACCCACTGGCGTACGCAGGGGGTGTTGATGGGGGTTGTAACCCCCCATTGCAATGAAATTTTGTATATTTAACATAGGAATATGTGAGTTGTAGCTCTGTAACCCTCCCCCCAAATGAACTTTCTGCGTACGCCTATGCCCCTACCCATAATTCTAAGAATAAAGAGGGCGCTACGAACGTAACGATAGTCTTTTGTATTCCACTGAAATACAAGACCAGGCAATAAGAACATCTTGAAAATCATTTGACTAGGAACTAAAGTGGGGAGAAAATGTTTGCAAGGACAAATTTTCCTCTGCATCGTTTTTTTTTTTTTAGCATTGAATGTTAACATACGTGCAAACCGCATAATACGTCCAGGGTTCAAGCTGCAGTTCAATTAACTCGTCGCATTTTTCGCAAAATGCGACGAGTTGCTCGAAAATGCGAAGAAAAAATTATTGCCCATCGCGAAAATGCGACAGGCATTTTTAACCACAGTTTATTCTCTGAAAACAGGATTTCCCGATTCCAGAATATCCGTTTTGCACTTCAGCGATCTTTTCTTGTTCCTTTTTGTTTCCTCTTCAAAATTCTTAACAGCACCTGTTAAGCATCGTTGATATAAATAATTTCATTGATACGATTTTTCGAGCAACGAAAGCAACTAATATTTTTTAGCATTTTGCTACAAATTATTTTCCCATTTTAACATTTTTACGCACATGACATATTTTGAGTCAGCTTAAACTCTGAATATATCTTCCTAAAGTTTGTATTGCTTATACTGTGCATAAGAAATTTAAAAGTTTTAATTTAGCAATGCACAATTTTTTTTTCCAATCTTCGCTTACGACTGCAAAAAACTAATGAAAAAAATAGACTCATCAGGTCATTTCCCGAAATATTTTCCTGTGAAAAATCGAAATTTTCCAGCGTAAATGTAGATGTCGTTTCCATAATACAAAGGCACAGTGAATAATAATTTTATATACATTCGGAAGCGGATTTGGTCCTCTGAAAGGGAACACACATTGGATTTTCGGGGGCGCGAGTCCTATAGGCCATGGGGGCACACTGACCAAGTCCGCCCCTGTATACATTACCTCTATAACTGAGCGGTAGTAAAGCACGCACAAAGTATGTTTCTTATATAAATTATAATTAATTAATATTAAATTTAAAACATAATATAAATTGAATGTTATTTTTTCTTTTAAAATACTAAATAGCAACAAACCAGAATGTGTTTATTAGTAAATATACCATAAGATGAAAAATATGACTAAAATCAAATTTGGAAAATACTAACTTCGAAGAATGGATTAGTATACCTCACATGCAAGACTAAATAAATAGACAGGTAATACAAGCGTATATATACAGTAAAACCCCAACAATTGTGGTTAACTGTGCCAACGAAAACACCCTAGTAATTGAAACAGCGGTATTGGCGCAGTATAGCCCAGATGCTCTTGCGCCATAAAAAAGCCAAACAAACAAACAAACAGCGGCAATCGGGACGTAGAGTATACGGAAAATAAGATATTTTCGCCGAAGCTTCGGAAAAATGTAAAGATTTAAATGAAAAAAATAAAGATAATGATGCAAAAAATTGTTGAGAGATAATATTTATGAAGTTATAAGTAATGTTACGCGTTGTTACGTATGAACAAAACAAACTAAGTATGTACAGTGTTGTATATATATATATATTGTACTGTACGCATTAATGCTTGTTGTTTAAAAAAAAATACTTCAAGAGATTCATTTACTGTACATTCATCTTCGTACATCATTTTATAACAACGAATTGAATTGTATATTTATCTAAGCACCTTCGAAGAACGTTCAAGGTTAGGATTCCCATCCATAATGCTCTGCTTAAAAATTTCCCCAATATGAAACATTTCTTCTAATTCTTTTGAAGTGAATTATTTTGTTATGGTTTCCACCTCCTCTTTATCTTCATCAATATCGAACATTTAAATCGGAAATCTAAATGCTGCGATAGCCTCATTGAAGACGTTTCTGACTACAGATCGGAAATATAATAGTACTAGCAACAATCATTAGCTCCCATGTTTGTTGACGTAAACTCGATTTACCAAATAGATGCTAATTACTATACTAATTATATATTATATATATATATATATATAATATATTATATTACAATATTAAAATTTTATTTCAAAATTAAAATATCAAATATACCTAAAGACTTCTTTTTCATTTGTCGTCGTTTGGCGCCTTTAAATACCGCGATGAAATCGAATTTATCAGCGCAATAAATCGAAATCCGCAATAAACGGGGTTTTCCTGTATACATAATCATGTATAAAATACCATTATGGTATAAACACATTAAGAAAATTATTAAATAAACGTATTGCATTCAACAAATGCAAAAGGGCGTAGATGTGACTACAGGGCACTAAAGCCCACTTCATATCGGACGGGAGGAGCCAATATATGTATAAAATACAAAAAAATTCCTAAATTATAATATATATACACACACACACACAAAATATATAAAAAATATAATAAAATATATAAATAAAAAATAAAAATATATACAAAAAAATTCCTAATTATATTTCAGCAATTAAAATTTAATCTAATATGATTGTCCCCCATCGTGAAAAAGAATATGAAGGGTAGTATTTTTTATTTTCCTTAAACAGTAGGAGCGCACTTTTTACCGGGTCCCTCTAGTGTGGCAAAAACCGCGTTTCCAGCCGGAGTATTTTTCACCGAAGCGGGGAGCTTTGCTTTTTTGGCACTTGATCTAGCGGACAAGCAACGGCAAAAGGCTACTAAAACCGATCGAATCTCATGGAGAAAAACAAACGCTAAAAGAAAAAAAAAAATTATATAGGCTAAATGGGCCGATACCTATCGTTACGAGTCGACAGTAAAATCGATTTTATATCGATGGTGAAATACGATACATCGTTTCGTCCAACAGTACGTAAAAAGGCCATCACTCCCTGTTAATATCGGGAACCTATGGAACGAAAAACATGCTAAACAGAGCCAAAGGGTAGCCCCGATTAGAGCACCCTTTCCACCTATCAATATGACGTGCCCTTTGACCTTCGGCGATAACCCCCCCCCCCCTTTCCCATGATAGAGTTCATGCTCCATCTCCTCATCAATGCCAATGTACGTATATGTCAATTGCTTCAAATATCTCAAAATTGACTATAATTGATCAATTTCACACAACCTAATTATTATTGGCGATAGTTATATTTCAATTATAACTGATTTCTCGTTAATATATAGATCGAAATATAAATTTTAATTCTTAGTTAGTATTATAATTATTTTTTTAAAATTACTGAGTTATTATAGAATATCATCGTGTTATTTTATAACCTAAACTATTATTATATCATCACCGTCGTTTGCAATGACATGGACAGCAAGTAATAATTGATAACAAAATACAAATTAAAGCCTTGAAATACAGCTGATGTCATGACGACATCAGTCATGTGGTTATTTAATCAGCCAGTGTTACTTAATTGCTGCTGATTAATCAGTTGCTGTTGCTTAATCAATTGCTGTTAATTAATCACATGCGGGACAAATCGAAGAGCCAAGAGAGAAAATATACAATACCAGTTGAGAAGCCAATAGGTAATTACATCTTGAAAAAAAAAAAGTGCAGCCAAACCTTTTTGATCTTTTAGGGTCTTGGAACCTATGACATTTGTACCTCTCGTCACGTGGCCATAGAATATTTTTATTTTTAATGAATTTCGAAATGATCGCCTGGGGAAATTTGGCTGTACATACCATAAAGTAATTTCAATGTTCAATTGTCCGACTAGAAATTGACGTAAATCATTATGTACAGAACTAAGTTGTGGTTATGGAGGCTGATGCCATCAATAAGCAAAAGCGATGACTATGAAACAAAGGAAATTTGCATACTCCCATTTATATGGTCACGTGTGTGGTTCTCCTCATCCAATCAGCGATCACTGCCCAATTATGAAGGAAGGCTAAAAACCTTTTTCCCACTCAATCTCTTTCCTGTTCTTGGTGGAAGTTCTCATGTCCAAGGTTGACAGACGTCGTTTAACGAAGGAAAACGTTGTCGGGCACCATTAGAAAAAAAAAAAATGCACGGTTGTTGAAATACAAGACTGAAACCGACCGCTCGAACTTTCCGCCCAGACGTACTAAAACGCAGTAGGATACCCTATAAACAAGCACGAATGTAAAAATTTCTGTTTGCACGGGTCAACCGAACATGGAAAAGGCCATTTCGCAGCAGAAGTATATTCCAGACGCCATTAATTTGTTGTTTATGGACCATCTTTTATCCCAATGTCGTCATGGTCACGTGTTCCTATTCCAATTAGACCATTCCGGTATCATTGTCCCAAACCGGTTTCCGCGCATTTTTCGCAAGTCATAACAATATCGGCAACGGCGGTTATAAAGCTGCTTATGTGGCCATTGTCAACTGGCAACATTATCCACCAAGCTTTGAGCGGGCTCTGAAGCTCTTGTCAAACCTCAAATGGCTCGCCCATCAATCACGTTTAGAAAGAGTCGTTCAATATTTTCTTACAATTATTATTCTTTTTTTCACCTCGATGCACGTTCGGTTCAGTAGCTACACTGTCGTGGGCTTATGCATTCCCAGTGGCCATTGTATCTTCTCCATTGTGTAACCACAACATGCACCAGCAGTATTGTCCTGTTGGAGCGTTTTCCTTATACGACATGTATATAGCCCTTATGTGAAGAGAAAACGCATATAAAAACGGCCTTCTACCGCTGTAAATCAATAGAGGCAAAAACTGTCAGTGAAAGATGTCGGAAGATATTTAAAATTTTATTCAAATACTAAGGATAATGTGTACAGCAAAACTTAAGGAAACTTTTAGACTCTCTACGTCGGCCGTTTATAAGTAGAGGTAGCTAAGAAAGAAAGGATTTTATATACATATATAACATAGGTGCCAACTTCTAGAAGTGAAAAATCTGTAGTCAATTGCACATGTGGGCAGGCCACCATTTTTTAATTAAACAAAATCATACATAATTTATGAAAAAAGGGCACAATGAGGAAATTAAGTATTTATTAAATTAATAATAATAGAGGATTAAACTGTATTAAACGCAATATTAATTCTTAGAATTTACAAATGCTGTAGTGCAAGATTTTGCATTTGAGAAATTTTTTGTCAAATACATTCTCGTAACATTTCACATGTTGTCTGCATTTAACTATTAGTAAATTTTCTAATGTGTCATCAGACATGGTTGACCTGAAGTCAGTTCTAATTTTCTTCACTTGACTGAAGACTCTCTCGCATGCTGCATTACTGTGAGGGATCGTAAGTATTGACAGCATAACCTGAGAAAGTCGTTTAAATTTTAATTCACAAGTATCATTTTTTATTTTACCTATGGCTGCCCATTGTGCATCAATGCTACCTTCATTACTCACAGTTTGTGGAACTTCGAAAGCCTGGAACTCACTGAATTCTGTTTGTAAAGCATCAACAGCTTCATCTTCTGTATTATTGAACAAAAGAACAGGAAATTTTTCTGTAAAATATTTTAAGCTGGAAAATGATGCATTTTCAAAATTCGATATTTGTGTAACCTCTGCATGATGTAACACTTCTAACTCAAAAGGAAATTTATTGTGCATGTAGTCACATGCTGCTATGAAATAGCTTCTGACGTTTTCATAAAATTCATTTTTATCATGGATGTTAAAATCTTGGATTACTTTCAGTGTTCCATTTCCAATTAAGATATCAACATCATCTTTTTGATTACTCCTCTCATGATAGTGGACTTTCAAAATATTATTACATAATTTTGTGACGCTTGGTTTTACAAATTTCACTAGCATTTCTCTGTACAATTTTAAGAGAAGAGATTTTAGCATATGAATATGTGGTTCCGCAGACTGAAGTTGAGCATTTGCTTTTTTAAATACAGGCACAGTATAAGATAAAAATAAACAGAAAGCCTTATTGATATCTTCCGACAGAAAATAAAACAACCTTTGTTCACGAGACATGGAGTTTTCAGTTTTTTGTTTCTTAGAAATATCCACATAATTTTGAGCTTTCCTTTTTAATTTCTGTGATGCTTTTTTGCTGTTACGTTCTTTCACTTTATCTGCATTTTCAACCGAAACTTTGATAGAGGGAATAGTAAAGAAAGAAAGTGGGGTGATTTGATTCCTTTTCATGGCCTCTTCCTTAAAAAAACTGATCAAAGGTTGCCACTGCTGGATTATACGCTCTAAGCACTTTCCAACAGACAACCAACGAGTGCTAACGTGTTTTAGTACCTTTTTTATATCAGTCTCATGAAATTCTTGAAGAATTTTCAACCTATCTTTTCTTTTCGAACTCTTTTGTAAGTAATAGTAAATGTCTACCAAAATTTCATCGATTTTAAATGGCAAACATGCAGCACTCTTTTCAGCTGCTAAGTTAATAAGGTGGCAGGAACAGCCCATAATTTCAATATTTTGGTGATGATTCTTTAACACTGCTGCTACACCTGCTTTTTTTCCTATCATAACAGGTGCATTATCACAGCTAAAGGCAACACAATTAGAAATTGGAAAGTTTTTAGATTGTAAAGCACTTACCAGAAGATTTCCAATATTTAACCCAGTAGCATCTTCTTTCAAAGATGGCATAGATAAAAGACAATTCACAATTTTTTCACATAAAGTATCGAAGAAAGTTACCACTATTGGATACAGCTTTGAATCAACATCGTTGCTTCCATCAGTTGCAATTGAAAATGGATAGCACCTTAAATTTTCAACAAGTGATGAGGATTCCTTTGCAGACATTTCTTTCATAATTGCAGAAGTTTTGGCCTTTGCAGATCCATATTGTTTTGCAATACTGCTGTCAGGAAACGTTTTCCGAAAGAGCATCCCCGTGTGATCGCTGCAATTCATTGGCAAATTATGTTCGATCAAAAACGATGTAAATAAACATTCAGCGTTAATAAAGGAGGTATCGTTAAATGCAAAAAATGAAGGCTTGATACTATGATTAGACTCTACAGCCTTGAACGTCTTCTTATGTTTAACAGTCTCAGAATGCAAAGTAATATCGCGTTTACCACCGTGAGTAATGCTTATGTCTTTACGGCAACACGTGCAGAAAGCATATTTTGGCCCCAGTCTTGATTTTTGAATAAAATTAAATATCTTCATATATTTGGCTTTAAACGTTTGGTAGTACCTTTTATTAACGGTCGACATCGTTAACGTTGTTTTCAAAAACACCTAAAAACAAAACTTTCTTTCCAGAGCAAAGAAATACCAGATACGTCTAACACATGGCTTCCCTATAAAGAGTCACATGCTTGACCAAAACCTTATGGATGTAGCGCATTCTTTCTTGCCTTCCCCAACAACTACAAATACAGATGCATGATTTCGTTGTGCAGGGGCATCACTCTACGTCATAGCTGGAGCTAAAATTCCACGTCACGCCACGCATGCGCCATCAATTATCGTTTATATAACTAAATATATCTCCTGAAAATAATCCACCATTATATTTAAGAGTAAAGATTTTCATCAACATGTTTTGCGTTTCATTTGTCATCGGTTATTGCCCAGAAACATAGATAACAATTAAAATAGCTATAAAAACTGCAAACTTATAAAAAAAAGTCTGAAAACAACTTAAAGGAGTATAGAAAAATGTACGCATAGAAATTAAAGATATATTTTTCAGATCAAAAACCTAAAATAAATGCGCACATCAAATCGGCATTCAGAGTTGAAGAGTTGCAATAATGTCTTTTTTTTTTAGTTCCATGAATAAAGTAAGTGATTACAACAGCATCCTCCACAATGGTTCTTTATAATATTTCTTAACCTTTACATTCGGTTTACGTTTTCGTAGTGGCACGGCAAATGAAACCCTAACGAACGTGGGTTGAAGGTAAAATACTGTTGATGAAAAATAACTTAACACCAACAATATACAAAACGAGCATGCTATCGGTTGTCAGCGCTACGCTACAGACCACTTCTTTCCTTTGTCACCGCACCCCATCAACACTTGGAGCACAGTGAGCAGGGGCATTAAAAGTTAAAAAATATAGGGAACTCAAATAACTTAAAAAAAAATAATGTGGTGTTAAAGACGTAAATATACCTTAATATATAATATGAGGGTCTTGGGTCCCTGAGTTCTTCTATCTAGGGCCACTGGCAGCATGGCCCTGATGTTGTCCCGTAATCCCTCTATTTATGTTTCATGTCCATTATAGGAATACATAACCCCCTCCCATCTTTCAATCATTTAATTATGAAGGAACCCTTGAAATTACTTCTAGGTCTCGGCGAACCCTTCGCGCCCTCTCGCGGAACCCGAGCTGAAAAACCATGATGCGGACAAAATCACAGTCAAAAGAAAATAACGTTTATCCATCGGAATTTTCGCTTCACGAACAAAGGGCGTTTAACAGTTAAGGAAACCTATATAACTAAGTCTCGAGTCATTATGGTTAGGTGTCTTAGTCAAGGACGCACACAGATCATAAGGTTGCCAAATGAAGAATAAATCACCATAATCGGTATCCTAAATCACAGAGGTGAGCACAGTTCTTGCACAAGGCAAAATAATAGCTCTCCGAATGGCAAACCTGTTTCTACATATCTATGATTGAAAGAAGTGGATCTCTGGGATAGCATCAATTTCAAATTACGCTGATGACCATTCATCAAACGTAAATTGAACATTGTTGCAGTGAAAGTTATCAACCCTACTCCGTTTATGGCAAGCGCTTAACCTGGTTGAACTTAAAGAACGCGCGCTCACAGCAACGGCTTTTAAGTTCGTACCATATATCCAAGGTGGTTAAAAGTAACATTGTCTCGTCAACAATTTGATGGTAATTTCTTTAGTAAGCGTAATTGTTAAATAAATGGAACTTTCGTTATGGAGTTCAACGTGTAGCTGCAAAATATTTGGAGAGAAATTGTACTCTCATAGAGCCACACAACGCTAGTTAGTTAAAACGTGGTGTGTAAATAAATTTGATTAAACAAAAATGGCAGCTTGCTTGTATTTTATGGTGCAAGGGCAGTATAGGTCACCCATCGCCAAGATCTCCAGTTTTCCAATAAATCCAAACTTCTGCCGCCAATGGAAGCAAATCTCGAACTGCTGTGATTCTGCTTCATACTACAATACCGCTCGAAGACGAATCTAAATGGCAAAAGGTCATTGAAAAGGCTTAAAACATTTTAAGAACGGCTGCTATTATTAGGGCCGGAGACAGGAGAGGGGCAAAATGACCACAAGCTCGAAACAAAATTTCAATAACATGAAAAACATAATTTATCATTAAACGTTATTGGTGGGACCCCCAATCAGCTAAGTGGCCCGTAACTCCTGGCTGTTTCAATGAATTTTCAACTAGTCAACGGTAGGCGTTCATATTCACATGGTTTGTTACTGTTATAAAGTAATAAATGTAATGTAACTGATCCAGTATAACGCTAATTCATATAATGTTCCATTTCTGATAACGCATCCTCGGTATTACGGGGTGTATGTATAGTGCGTTCGCGCTCAGTTGACGTCCGATCCCGTTAGCAGACGGGTTGTTCCATTGCAGTTTAGGGAAGGCCGTCTTGGAGGAACTGGTTTTTCCCGCGCGAAAAACCAGTTTCGGCAAGACGCCCTTCCCTAAACTGCAATGGAACAACCCGTCTGCTAACGGGATTTGACGTCAAGTCTGCGCGAACGGACTATAGTCTTCGTGGCGTAAGAAAGGGCCCCTCCTTTCTCAGTGAGACCAAACCCCTGTATTGGATAAAAAATTACGTAGTTATTCTTAACGTCGAATCATTGGTTCTTTTTTAAAGCTTGAGCCCCTCCCCATAATTTTTTAATTGCCACGCCCCTGCTTTGTCATATGTTGTATTGGTGAGTTAATTAGTTGTATTGGTGAGCAACAGGTGATGTTTGAGTAACGTCATAATTTATTACAATTATCTCCGGTTTTTGGCCACCCAAAACAAGATAGACAATGATCAAGGCCCATCCACAAATTGCGTTTAAAAAATAGTATTCTGGAAATTTTAAATGTCTCAAGCGGGCTGCTTCTGTCGTGAAATAAGTAAATGGTATGTAACCATTTGATTTCACAAATCAAAAAGCAAGTAGCGTACAGAATTGCAATTTTTGTAAATGAAGTGCATTCGTTATGCCTTTAAGGTGGGTTATTAGGACAGCATCCATTACAGACTTGCCCTCCTAGTTTTCCTCCTCATCCATTCTTTGTTTCGCAATCAGAGACGTGTCACCTCTCCTGACGCGTCACGTACTTCTTGAAAAGTAGGTCACAAAGTTGTCACAAAACCCATACAGCACAGGCGTCTCGGTGCGCAAACACAAGCACATACCATCCATCAAGTTCCTCACGATGCTATCTGTTGACAGCTCCTTTTACAAAAAAGGAAAATTTGCCAAAGGTAAGCATATATCTGTGGCAACAGTGTGAAAATACTCTCGACTCTTCGCCAGATATATTGAGGCCGACCTGCAAACGTCAAAGAACGTCAGAGGACGTGTTTAATCTCTCTAAAAACTTTATTATGGGATGAAAATAAGATGTTAATGCCATTCAGTTGTCTTCTCTTTCATGACAACTTCATTCGAAGGAGAAAAAAAAAGCGATCAGCTTGAGGATTAAGCTGAATCATTCATTGACCCAGTGAGTGAACGGTTCATGGAACACGATTCTAGTGAACGATTCATGGAACACGATTCTAACGAACGATTCATGGAACACAATTCTAATGAACGATTCATGGAGCACGGTTCTAGTGAACAATTTATGGAGCACGATTCTAGTGAATGATTCATGGAGCACGATTCTAGTGGACGATTGTGGTTTAGTGAACGATCCTATTCCACCTGGTTCCGTTACCCTATAACAACCGTTCTCAAGCTTTCAGAAATTTCTGCCTTCATTTGACAAAGGGAGCAGTTGGCTCCCGAAACGTCGTGTTTTTAAACCTTACGCCAGTGTCAAAATAACTGTTTGTTAATCATTATTGTCCTATTTGTTACTATGGCAAACCTCTTTGAGATGTTTGGCCTTTCATCCAGAGCTAGTTTACAACTTAAACTGTCAGAACCAATGACAAATGCAAATACGTACAACATTAACTGCATGGCTTGAACATCGACTTGGCGCAGTATAGCCCAGATGCTCTTGCGCCATAAAAAATCCAAACAAACAAACAAACAAACATTGACTACGTATTCACCAACAGGAGGACACCCGCCTATTTATTTACGTAACAAAACAGGGGTGTATGTGTATGCAATGGTATCAAGAACATGTCCCTTAAGGAATGCTATCCCCATTCTCAGTTCGTGAATGATTAAAACGTGAATGATTCAAAATGCTGAATGATTCTCCTTATCTCTGGTATATATCATTAATATGCATCCAAAATAATAGATAAAATAAAGCGTACTAGCTTTTCGAAGGGCAACTAAAACGGGAGAAATATTACATTCTAAAGTCTTAAACTCCTAAAAAATAGAGAGAGGAGAGAGAGAATTTTTAAATCTGATTTTTGACCCAGAGGTCAGACACAAGAGTTTCTATTATTGCAATTGTAATATAAATTCAATGTCGAAACTAATGCCAACCGCAAAAGCAATCTCTTTCCTTCGAAGATGATTAAAATCTGACTAACAGAGGGCGTGTTAAACTACTCCATCGACCCGTCTCCTGCTTTTTAGAAGAAAAAGGAAACCCATCACTCGTGTCTCCTGAAATCTGCAAGGTTCTTGGAAACACTGTTTTCTTCCTTACCAAGAAGCGACTTAAAAGGTATCGTGATAACGAGAGACAGGGAGGGAAGCAATGGTGATTGATTCTCTTTGAGACGTCAACTCATCAATGGCAGCTAGGCTAAGCGGGAGAAAATGTACAACTACGGTTTATTAAGTAAAACCCGATATGATTAATACGGCTATGATAATTTATTTTCAGCGGGAATTCCAGTCAAGAGGTCAAAAACTGTTCAGGACATAATAAGGCGCCGCAATCTTCTCGTCAAATGCCAGGCGAAAGAGACTGAAAAACGTTGACCAGCGATTACCCCTGAAGTTTTAAACACCTGTTAACGTAATTGCGCGATGGAGTCTGCGCATACATCATTCACGTAAAAATAGACATAACTACATCGCCACTGTGAATTAAAAATAAGAAAGTGCAACAAGAGGATGAGGGCGAAGAACGTAATATATCAGCTTGTGCTTTCGCAATAAGAAAGTGCCTAAATTGCCATTTTTTAATGCCAGTTTCGACGCTCGTAAACAATAGCGATGGGCCATTACGAAATGTTTTTAAAATCGAAAGAATTGCAAATTACTCAATTTCACAATCGAGTCAACGATTCATTCGTCCTTGAACTTAACAATCGAGATGTTCAATTGCGATCGCGAGTCAGCTTCCCAAGCGCACTGCACATGAGCTTGGACATGACGAATGACTGCTGCATGCTTCTGTCATGCATATGCCGTCGTTGTTAATTTTGTGCGTAGATATATATAGTCGCAATTTCTGACATTCAGGCAAAAGGATTATAGTATGCGTTTATAGAATTGTTATATGGGTTTTAGAGAGCCTATTGAGTAAAACCCTGATTTAACGAAATCCAAACGACTACTTTATTTATTTATACGAGTATCTACTTTTTATTTAGTTTCCTTTTTTTAATTGTTGTTGTTGTAAATACACAAGAACACTTTTTGGGTCATTTTTTGTGAATCCATTGTGTTGCCTGTTCGCGAAAAGAAGAAGTTCGATGGAACAGTTGGAAATATTGGGAGAGGACGTCAAAAACCGGTTGGCCGCTTACAAAAGTGTAGGACTAGTAAGTTCTACACTCCTTTTTGGCGACCGCCAAAAACAAGTTCTGAGATTGGAGTCCTACTCTGCTGTAAGCGGCTAACCCGTTTGTGACGCCATCTACAGTTATTTCTAACTGTTCCACCGGACTTCTTTTCGTGAACAGACAGTACATATATATAACTAAAAATTATCTACTTACTACCTCTGTGCAGATTTTATATAATAATTACATTATATTATTTATACTATATATAATAATTTTATATGAGAACCATAGAAATGATATAAATTATGATATATACATCGCTTCGAGTGATTCAAAAATAAACTCTCTGGTATTTTAAGCTGCATTTAGTCTTAAAGTTATTTATAAAAATATTTAAATTATTTTTGCCGTTATAAGAAATGCACAATATATATATAGTACACGTTATAATATTTATATTCAAAAACATGACTGATAAAGATACAGTAAACAATTTTGTTTTATCATTCAAAACAAACACTGGTCAAAGATCGTATATAAGTAAATAGAAATGGTAGTCGACATTTAATAAATCCTTTATGCATATATAATCTAATCTTGTTGAGTATGAAGATATAAGACCAATTAACTATTAATTTTATGAGGTAGTTGCATACTAGCAAAGCGAAATATTTTTGCTATGGTTTGGAACGGTGACGTCAAACAAACACAGATAACTCGGCTGTTTCGAATCGATTCGAATCTGTGCATTTACGATTACGTAAGAAACATTGTTTGGATAATTGTTTTATTGTGTTTTCATTAAAACGCTGCGATCCTCATTTAAAAAATTCATAATTTGGGTTGATTTTTTTTTAACTGAGCTTACAACAGCAAACCAATGAATCAAGAGCTACTTCTACCACGCACGGTAACACGACGCATCGAGTCATTTTTAAAAACCATCGAGATATTTAAACAATCGAGACAATCGACTAAAATATCTCGCAATCGCGTATCGCTAGTAAACGACACGAATTGACACCTAGAAACCACTTGTCAATGGGGTTGGATATTGCATTTTGTTTACGTGATCTCTTCTGAAACCAAGTAATATTTAGCTAAGCATTTAATTTTGTTTACGAACAGCTGAATGTTTAAAAACATTTTATTTACGCCAAACTTTCGGAAAGTTTACAGTAGATCTTCCAAGAATCACATTATTAACAGGGAAGAGTTCAAGTATTACGTAAGCACCTTGTGGGGGAGGGGGTTGCCGTTTGTCTTATTTTCCTATGTTAGCCAATGTTAATTTTTGCTTACTAAGGGAGTGGTGGTGGTGGGGGGGGGGGAATTGAAATGGCCAAAATATTGCTTACGCCAAACTTGAACTCTCATTAGCTTCTAAAACGTTCATGGGAGGTTCTTTTACAAAAGAGACGAAAGTAAAATTATTGTTATTTATTTGAATGTAAATAAATAACCCAAAGAAGGGAAGGCATTCTCTATATAGTAGGTAAATATATTATCGGCATAGATACAGTACGTAAATATATTATTGGCATATAGTACGTAAATCTATTATTGGCATATAGTACGTAAATCTATTATTGGTATAGATATAGTACGTAAATATATTATCGGCATAGATATAGTATCGTAAATATATCATCGCATAGATAGTGCGTAAATATATTATCGGCATAGATATAGCACGTAACATATCATCGGTATTAGATATAGTACGTAAATAGAAGCCATCGGCACAGATATACGTAAATATATTATCGGCATAGATACAGCACGTAAATACATTATTGGTATAGATATAGTACGTAAATACATTATTGGTACAGATATAGTACGTAAATACATTATTGGTATTAGCTATAGTAATGTAACATATTATTGTATAGATACGTAAATATATTATTGGCATAGATATAGTACGTAAATATGTTATTGGTATAGACATAGTATCGTAACATGTTATTGGTATAGATATGCACGCAAATATACTAGTGGTAAAGATATAGTACGTAAATATACTAGTAGTACAATCAGACAAAAGAAAGTGTACTTAAAGTAAATTTCCTTACACTCTTCCTCATAACATGTAAAAGTAATGGACCCAGAGAGCGCATGATTTCAAATTTACAAAAATTCAGAAATGACGCGTTATATTCTGGAAAATGACAAACTAGATTTGGAAACAAAAAGGCGTTACAACACCTTTCTGACAATCGTAACTGACAAAAAAAAAGTTGGCGTATTCATGCAAAAGAAGTACAATATCTGAAATTCAAATCAAACTGTAGTAATTTCACAGAACATTAATTCACGTTTAAAATGAAAATTAAATAAGTGTTTGTGAATAAAAATTCGCCATCAGGCGGTGTGCGGAAGGCAAAATTAAACTTCGCAGAAACAATTGGAAAGTGCCAGAAACCACTCAATTGCAATAGAGCTAATCAATTATTTTTTTTAGAAAAGACAGAATCGTAAATTTCACCGGTAAAACTAACCTATTGTAATTAATTAATTGATTTTGATAATCCTGGAGATTTTTCAAATTCAGTTTTAAAAAAACGCAGTTGCTTTTCTATTTATAGTCATAGTTTTTTGAGTTCATCATTTTACGTTACAAAATGTAACTTTATGCAAAGCACAATTTCTACCTTATGGAAATTGACGAAATGCATTGATTTTTTCAAACGAATATTGAACCTAACTTGAAATTATAAAAATATTAAAAAAAGATCGTCCCTTCTATATCGTTCATTATAGCTCTACTCACCAAAACGTAGGAATTCTAACTGAAATTCTGGAATTAAAATGGAAAACATCACCAATACGGATAGTGTTTCTGTACTTACCTACAAAGAGAAAAAAGGAAAAGTGTAAGACATATATAATTGCACTTTATAAATCTTTTTATTTTAAATTATTTAAATTAACATAATGATGCATATTATAATAAGACATATTAAAAGCTCCATGACGGATACCCTCAAATAGAGAATATCTCTATTTAATATGCTTTTTTTTTTTTTTCAATTCTCAGCCCCTATGCTTGTAATCCCCTAACTTTCCCAAATAGCGAATGGATACGGTTCGTCACTAACGTACAAGATTCCACAACGTTTCGAGAATTACCGTTACCTTCATCAAGCTATGTGTTTAGTTTTACGTCGCCTTATTTAAAAGTTCGTTTTCTCACTGCCTGTATTTTTTTGAAACGGACATGTCAAAATAGCATACTTTCGCTAATGATCTCATTTATGAAATTTAATATAGTAAACTTCTTTAAGGCGACCATTCTGGATTTCGTGAAAAATGGTTGCTCAGAGAGATGGCCTCTTAATGGAGGGGGTATAAACATGAAATTAAACAGAAAACAATTTACGTAATTGGCAAAATTTTTATATTACCATGCAAAATCAAAAAATATGATTTCGAAATTTGAAATTTTAATTGCGAGTTATAAAATTTCACAACTTTCTAAAATAAGAATGAACAGTGGTTTATTGCGATTTTAAAATTTCTCTCTCTCTCTCTTTCTGTGTGCGTGTGTGTGTGTGTGTGCGCGCGTAGGGGCGGACTAAGCCGCCGGCCAACCGGCCCCGGCGCCTGTGCGCCTTCATAGGCTATAGGACTCACGCTCGCCTATAATCCAAAGTATGAGCCCTTTGAGAGGGCCCAGTCCTAAACGATCTGGAAAAGCAGAAAATAAATTATTGTATCATCATCAATAGATACTGAACAAAGTTTTCATTAATCTGTTCACTTCCTGGAGTGTTTCCAGAGACTTTCCTCCAGTGTTTCCTGAGAAGGCGGGGAGTTTTTCTGGCAGAATTTAAATGTTGATTCCTCATCGGAATCGGACAAGAGCCTTAAAGGCCAAAAATGAAGAGTATTAAAATTTAAATTCAATTTTAAATTAAAATAAAAAAAATTTATTACTAACAAAACCTTGAAGGGGGAAGGTCACTGTATTTACTTCAGTTAAAGTCAGAAGTTTATTTGTTTGTTTGGAATTTTTATGGCGCAAGAGCATCTGGGCTATACTGCGGTAGGAAATGAAATTCCCTCTTTTCCAGTTTCCGAAATGTGGTTACTTCAAGAGGAAAAATAGTTTGTAATCTAAACCGATTGAGATAAATTTAGCATTGAGTCTATGGGGAAAAAAATCTGTTTTGAGAAAAGATGATCATTAAGGGAGGTAGTTGTTCAATTAAAATAATCTTCAACTTTTCATGTAACTTTTAAAAATATTATTTGATTTAGCGATAAAAAGAGACATGCCTTGATATCTAATGGTAGGCGTTGAAGCCCCGACTTCCTACATACTTGTGATTCCACAAATGTAAGAAAACAATGCATTCATCTGAGTCCAGTTGCCGACTCTTTTAATAGTCGCGTACGCACATGCATATATTTTTTTTTTTCCGGAAGGTCCACGAGTTTCACCACTCCGCTGTCGTTGTAGGCAATGATAGTAGTGGAGGCGGAGGAGAAGGGAAGAGGTGAAAAGTAAGTGAATGAATGAAACAGATCGAGCGGCAGAGAGAGAGAGAGAAGCAGAGAGTGCAGGAGGGAGTGAGGAGAGAGAAGGAGAGAATAGGCGTTGTTATCGGCCAGACACCTGAGCTAAACCCACTACCGAAATCTATTGAACAAAAGCAGTTGTGCAAAAATACGTGTCTGATCGGAATAGAACATTTTTTTCTTGTTAAAAATAAAATAATAATCTAACATTTTAAAGATGTAAAATAATTCTCTTACTGAATATGTACATTGGATAATAACGATTGCTTCATAAAATTATTAAAAGCTATTTCCAAATTAATTAGTGTTTTATTATAAGAACCATTTTATTGCTTACGGACTCAAATCGTTTCATCTCAAGAGGATTGGACTAGAAAACAAATATGAGGGATTTTGCCAAAAACATTGAATAAGTGTCCACTTAAAGAAATAATTAAAGAAAAATAGTGTAACAGCTCATTTCAGTAAAGCAAGGTTCAGATAATGTCTGTGTTTAATATTACATGCTTATTTAACACACTGAAGGAAATTAATCGCAAATAATTAGTCCTATTTATTTGTATATTAGATGAACACTAATTACACAAAACATATAATCACCAAATATGAATCATCGTCGGTACTAAATTTTGTGAAATCATTTTAGCTAACAGGTAGATATGAAAATAGATCCACCCCTTCCCCTTAAAACAGGACAAACATCTCACTATGGCCTCTAAACCAGCGGTCGCCAAGTGGTGGTCCGCAGCAAAATCTGGACATTATTTGCATTTTTAATGTTTTATTAATAATAAAACAAAAATAATATTCTAAGAAATTCTCATATTCTGAATGACAATTTCCACCTTTATATTGCACTAAATTCACGAAATGTGGTCCGCGGGATTTAAAATTATGAATTTAGTGGTTCATGAGGTCCGAAAGGTTGGCAACCGCTGCTCTGAACAGCAATATGGTAACGCCTGTTTTTGAAATATAAATCTGGGCAAACTAACATATTTCGCCACCATGCCACAATGTCAGTGAACCACAATTTGACCTTTTACCTTGAAAACATGACACATAACTAACATTTATCTCAACATATAGACTGTGAGAACAGATACATTGCAGTAATTAAAGCAAGGTCATGGACAAGAAGGGAGGGAGTTTTGGGTGTTAAACATACACATTAAAGCATAAGCATCGGAATAAATCCATGAATACCAATGCATAATATGCAAAATAGAATACTAAATAAAATGCATAATAATCTATAAATGCTATGAACCCAAGCAATGCATAAAAGCCTTCTTAGAGCGTATAGTTAGTTAAAAAGGAGTATAAAGAAATATTCTTTATACAGAATACAGCTTTAACCTGTACAGGACAACATTGAAAAGCTATGTTGGTAAGAAAATGTGACAAAATTACGAAAACTAAAACAGAATATTACCGATTCCTCAGATATTTTCCTTATGGAAGATAAGGCACAGCCAACAAGAAATTTCTGATTCTAAAATCATAAATTTAAAAATTAGAATAAGCCACATATAATTTATAATCAGTTTATCCTTATTGAGTGTAAAATAATATAAACATTTTTTGCTGTTGTACCATGTTATAATAACAAGCTTAGAAAAATACCATTTTGATACTGCTCCACAACTCCTGTTTTTACAATTTTTTTTTGATGTTACGGTAACTTTATTTTGCCATAATTGGAAAATTCAGGATGGAATAAAAATAGACATTCACCAAAACATGATATTGTGGATGATAGAAATAATTATTGCTTTGCTGTATTGAGCAATCAATTAACATGATGATTCAAGCATTATTGTAGTAATTTTTATAAAAACAACCTCATTTAAGAAATTACACTTTGATGTTCACATTTTCCATTCAAACCAGAGTTTTTTAATCTATAGATTACAAAGTTCGATATTATCACCCTTCCTAAGGTCAGTAAAATTATCATAATTACATAGTTTGTTGCTACATTTGAAAAAAAAAAGAATATACTAGTCTCATACACAAATAAACATTTAAATATACAGTAATCTCCCCCTTAGTGATTCTCAAGGGACCAAGAAAAAAACTTATTAATCAGAAAGGTTCGATAATCAGAATAATGAATTAAGTAAGGACAAACTTCAATATTTTATTTAATTTCCTTTTACTATCACAGGTTTAGGAATGTTAGCACATTTGATAAATGCATTGGGGTGTTCAGAAATCACCATTACTATTTAAATTGCACCTCACAATTTAATAGTTACATACAGTACATTATAATAATAAAGCGATGATTTGCAGATTTTTTCTATGTAGAAAAAAAAAAGCAAAAGAGACAATTGTCTTGATTTTGGTCACATTTATAGAATATTTTCTTATATTTTTTCACAAAGTTGAAACGAATTGATTTCTATGTGAGATGAGATAATATATCTGCAAAGAACATTTAGAGTACCATTAGCTTCTTCAAAACTTATGTGGGTGGGGGGTGTTGCACTTTGTCCTCTATTTCATAATCCAACGTATTTTCATCTAAATCAAGACGTTTTTCTTTTACCGTCTTATCATAAATTTGATCCTGGCTTCTTAGATCCATTCACAAAACATCTTAGCAAGAAAGAACAAGATTAAACATTGGTAAAAAGAATGGCGTTAATCAGAAATACATTGAAATTATGAAGCTGGGACTACAACATACAGCCATTAAATGGAAAGATTCGTCAAAAAAATGCATTCTTTATAAGGGACTTTTTGAGCTAGGCCTCAAAAATGAAAATAGCAGCCAGTTTTCAAGTCTTCCTTTTCAAAAGTTTGAATTCTATTTATTATATTTCATTTTTAAATTGGCCCCTTTTTTGGTCAAAAAACATGGATCTGTGGCTGGTTACCGATGTACTAGCTTAAAAGGAGATACTAACTTGAGGAATTAAAGAGCATGAAATAAATCCAAGTGAAGCTCTTCTAACTTCAAATATTATATTGAATTTATAAAATAGTTAAAGAAAGTCGAAAGATATAATTATGAAGTTAAATCATTTCGTACGTCATTTATGAGGGAGTCTCTGATCACACATGCACATTGGTTGACCAGAAACTGATTTGCTTTAAGAATCCAGAATACATATTTATAAAATGCTGTTGCCAAACATTAAAATCGAAATATACAATCAAAATTGTATTGGTGATGATTACCAAAAATGAAACAACAAAAGTTATATCGTCATGGTGATCCCATGGCAAGGGTGTTGAAGTCTTAAGTGGAGTTCACTACAGATCCATTATCGGTACTTCAGCACAAAGAAAGAATTATGGCAGTATGGGTAACAGTTTCCGAGATAAATGCAATTAAATGTCATAGTACGACACAGAAGAGCAACAAATGAAAAGTGTTGCTATTTTGGAACAAAGCATTTCTAACACTCACTGGAGGTTTTTCTTTGATAAAATAAGCCAAGATTTCTACCCTATTTATTCAAACACACATACACACATTAACATGTTGACTGCCGCATGTGTTTGCAACGAAATCTCCGTCAGGCCATGCACGCCGCTGTACAAAGCGTAAGTTGCTGGCTCATATCTGTTCATTTGTTTCTATCGATACATTTCTAAGGTCCTCACTTGTCACCTCACTCCTCTGCATGAACAGTTCGCATCTTTGCC